>JAYDZK010000086.1:4654939-4673234 GCA_034509185.1 Euphonia xanthogaster
ATATTTATACATACAATATTAGATACTTCTAATAAATGCTTACTTTTATGGATAATATTGTACTATATATAATAATATTAGATACATATATATATTATATACATATAATAAATATACAATATTACATACTCCTAAAAAATCCCTACTTGTTTCTTTAACTCCACCCAGCCTCTGTTCTAGCTCAGCCTCCCCAGGCCCCCCTGGCTGCCCAGGACTCACTTGCTGAGCTGGTAATCAGTGCCCCGGACAAATCTGAGCTTCTCCAGGGGCACCCCGATGCTCTCCAGCATGGCTTTGATGACGTGCTCGTAGTACCGGGTCCGCAGCTCCAGCAGCTCCCACGGAGCCTTCATGTTGTCCAGGTAAGCGTGGAGGTCAGCAAAGAGGATTGTCACCTAGGACAGGGGACAGCATGGTCAGGGGAGCCGTCCCTGCCCGCCGCAGGTGGCACCCAGCAGGGTGGCAGTGCCCCACCTCGCAGCCAGCCTTCAGGAAATCGGCGATCTTGGACATGGGCACGAAATAGGCCACGTGCGGCTTGCCCGTGGTGGCGGTGCCCCAGTAGATCTTCAGCTCCCGCTCCTTCAGGATGGCCATGAGCTTCTCCTCGCCCAGCACCTCCTGCCAGGGGACACATCCCGCACGCCGGGTCCCGGGGCTTGCCCTGCCTCAGATCCCCCCATCCCGGCCTCCCCACGCCCCCGTCCTGTCCCGTTCCCCCTCTCCGACCCCAATCCTGCCGTATTCCCCCCGGTACTCGGACCCCATCCTGCCTCAAGAGCCCCGATCCAGCCTCAACCAACCCGCCCAGCCCCAACTCCTCCGCCCGACCCCGGCCCAGCCCCGCTCGTCCCTCAGATCCAGCTCCAATTTCTCCCCCCGACCCCGGCCCAGCCCCGCTCGTCCCTCAGATCCAGCCCCGACGCCGCCGCTCGTCCCCCCGGCCCAGCCCCGCTGCCGCCACCGCAGCCCCTTCCGCCTCCCGGTACCTGCAGGTTCCGCGTGATAAGCTGATATTTCTCCTGCGGGCCGGGCGCGGGCTCCATGGCGGCGGCTGTAGGGCAGGACACGCGGTTACCGGAGCCCCGGTACGCCCCGTACCCCCCGGTTCCCCTCCCCGGTTCCCCGCCCGGTCCCACCGACCTGCCCCGGGTTGCATCAGCCCCGCTCGGCGCTCGACTGCCGCGCCTGAGGCCTGCCGAGCGCCGAGCTGCCGCTGCAACGAGCAGGCGGGAAGGGGGGCGCGCTCCTCCAATCAGAGGGCGCCTCGCGCGGCGAGGGGCCTGCGCTCGGCCAATCAGAAGGCGTCTCGCGCTCCTGTGGGCGAGGTCTTGGCGCCGTTAAGATGGCGGCGGGTGAGCGCCTTTCCCGCCAGGCCCGGCCGGGCCGCGGCCGCTGCTTTGCCTCAGCGAAACTTAATTCTCCCTCGTTTATTTTGGGCGGTTTTAGCCCTTTTTTTCCTGGGCTCGGGGAGCTCCCCGTGTTGGGATGGGCCGGGAGGAGGTGCCGGGGGCGGGGCGGGCTGGGCCCCGCCTTGGGGCGGTGCCGTTGAGGCGCCGGTTGGGCGGTGCCCGCTGAGGGACTGGCGGGTCCCTGACGGAGAGAGGCGGTGGCGGTGTTGGCTTCAAACCCTCGGTGAGGGGAGAGCGGGGCCGTGCCGCCTCCTGAGGTTTTAATCTGCGTAGGGAAAGGCTCCAGGGTGTCCCAAGTGCGGGTTTTGGTGCCTAAAGGGGCTCCAAGGTGGACGTAGGACAAGGGCCTGAGGGGACCGGACACAGAGAATGGCTTCCGCTGCCAGGGGAGATGGGATATTGGGGAAAATTCCTCTCTGTGAGGGCACTGAGGTCCTGGCACATTGCTCAGAGGAGCTGATGCCTTGTGAAGGCTGACCTAAAACAGAGGCTAGACAAAATTAAAGAATAAAGTAGGGATTTATTAAAAGGCCTCAATGGATCCACCTTGGGCAGCACAAGAGCCCAGCCAGGGCTACACCCAAATGAAGGATTTTGTGTGAGTGTCTCAATGACTTAATTCCCTGACAGGGTTCCTCTTCCTTTGCTCAATTTTTCCCAACCCAAAAAAAGATTTCTTTTTTAAAATGTGTTTATTTGTATCTCCAAAGGGCGGAGGTGGGGGTTGAGACCCTTGGAGGTTTTATTTAATGCCTTAAGCATGTTCTGCAGTTTAAGGCTGTGGTTTGGGATTCCTGGGGTCTGCTGTGAGGGACTGGCAGCAGTTTGGGAGGAGAGGGCACAGCCTGAGGGGGTTTCCACTGCAGGGATGAAGGATTAGTTGTCACCTAAAACAGTCAAGAACAGAGATCAAATTGTGGTGGTTTTGCCTTCCCTTTTAAATCCCAGCATTTTTGGGATACAGCTGAGCTCCTTTCACTGAGCACGTTGCTTTTGCTGGCAGGTTGGAGCTGACTCCTGCTGATTCCTCCTCTGGAAGGGCTGATCCAAGGCCAGCAGCAGCAGATGAGCCTCTAGAGCTGGAAGCAGAGCTGCAGGAAGGCACAGAGCCATGGCAGAGAGCTGCCCTCCTTCCCCTGGGCTCCGCCAGGGACTGAGGCAGGAGCCAGGCCCCAGGGCCAAGAGGCTCTCGGATTCCACAGTGCAGGTGCAGGCCCTGCAGTCGGCCAAGAAAGCCTGCGTGCTGAGCCGTGACTGCAGCACTCCCAACCCAGCAGAGAATGCTCTGCTCCCTTCCCCGGGCTCTGGCTGCTCCCTTTTCCTGGATGAGAGTGGGCAGGATGAGCTTGGGGCCGTTTTTTCTGTGGCCAGGTACGACGACGTGGCCATTTCCCTGGACATCAGCAGGTGCTTCGACGACAGCGAGCTGGATGATTCCCTGCTGGAGCTGTCAGGCAGTGAGAAAGGGAATTCTCCCTTTGATTACACCGAGGAAGAGATCCAGGAAATCTTGGCAGATGATTCCGTGGAAGATGAGCAGCAGCAGCACCTCCCTGGTGAGAGCCACCTGAGCCAAAGTGAGAGTGGGAAGAGCGATCAGTCCCAGAGCAGCAGCTGCACCACGGGGACATTGCTCAGTGAGGCGCCCTCAGAGGACACACAGGAAGCCAAGGAGCCCCAGGAGCATCCCTCAGGCAGCTCTGGGTGTGATCCTGGCTTTTTGAGTGGCACTGCTGCTCTGGATGGGGCCCAGAGGCTGCAGCAGGAGCTGGATCTTGACCTGCAGGAGCTGCTGAGCCTGAGCCCGTTCTCCGCCGCCTGCGCCGATGAGGCTCTGGAGGAAAACAACCTGGAAAGAGAAACTTTGGATGCCATGATAGATGATTGCTTGGGATATTCCACAGCTGCTGGGAGCTGCTTTCCTGAAAAATCCTCAGAAAGGGTGATGCCTAAAGGCCAGGAAAGCCTGGCTCAGGATTGCCCAGGAAAATCCCTGCCCTCATCCGGCCTTCCCTGTGGCCAGAGCACAGGGGATGAGAGTCCAGCATCTGTGTTGCCACCCAAAAAAGAACTTCCCAAAGCAACAACGAGCTGTTTGTCAAGGAAATCAGGCTCTCCAGAGGATGCTGAAGGGGAATCCAGAGGAGCTGAGCAGCCACCAGGCAGCACGAAAGTAAACTCACATCTTCATTCTTGGAACTTGAATGTTTTTAATCCCATCCCTTTGGATTTGTCCATGTGCACACAAGTGCTGTGTTGGTACAGGGGAGGTTTTTCAAGTGGATTTTTATATAATTCTATAGGCAAAACTTAGATTTTAAAGTTTTTTTGGTGTTAATCCCCTTTTTCCTTCCCTTTCCAGTTAAGGGACACAGCTGTAGGCCAGAGTGGGCAGGAAGAGCCACCCAGTGGGAAGAAAAGTGGCAAAGTAATTCCTGTCCCACAGGAGGAGGAAGAAAGGTAATTTCTTAGGAAATCTGCACTTTAAGAACCATCCCAGCTGTTTCCTCCACCATTTTGTTGGCCATGTGTTGCTGGGTTTATTTCTATTTTTTAAATTAAGTGGCACTGAAAGAGTGAGGAAACAAGAAATATTTCACCTTGTAAGATACTGGAAGAGGGGAAAGAATATCGGGAAGTGGGAAAGGAGGTGGGTGAGGCAGTTTTGGCCCGTGGTCTGCAGGCAGGAGAGGGGATGTTTGTGCCTCCCCGGCTGCTCCTCCCGGAGCCGTTCCCTGCAGGTGGCAGCAGCAGAGCGGGTCGGGATGCTGCTCCTGCTCTTCCCCGCTCCTGGAGGGGCACATCGGGACTTTTCCCCCTCATTCTGGGCGTTGCTGTTGTGTGAAAAAGAGCTTTTCCTGCTTTGGAGAGCTCCCTGCGGGTTCCCGTTGTGGTCAGCAGGGCAGTGGCTGGCTGGGTGGCTCAGCTGCTTTGCTCTCGGCGTGGTTGATCTTTGGCAGCTTTACTCAAATAAATACTTTCATTTTTTCAATCCCAGAACAGTGCTACAAGAATGTCACATCTGCCATAGTTCTGCAGGGCTCTTTGCCCTCTCTGTGAACTGTAACCTAATTTAAAAAAGAACCTAAAAAAAAATTAACACAATTTATTATTTTCAAGGCCAAAACAACGGACCTGCATTTCAGAAGCACAGCCTGAGCAAAAGAGACGTTTCTCTCCAGGCTGTGCCAATCCAAGTGAGGAAAAGTGTGGCTATTACCTCAGGTAACCCCCAGGTGGGAGGGGATGAGGCTGGTGGGGAGGGAAAAATTCAGCTCCTGGCTGAACTTGAATTCTTTGTTCGGAGTGTGTTTGTTTTCAGAGGGGAATAAAAAGTGCCTGTGATACTTTTGTGCACTGCCATGCACAAAATTCCTGCACAGGAATCAGCCTGGCTCCAGGGCTGGCTCAGAGGAGTTTTACAGATATCTGGGAAATGTCGTGAAGGGGGTTTGGTGTGGAAAATCAAGGATGATACCAAAGCAGGTTTGTATTCCATGGGAAAAGCAGAGCTGAGCTCTGCCTTGATCTGTTGGGGGTTGACTTGGTCTTGTCAGTTCACAACTATCCCAGAATCATCAGCATTGGGAAACACCTCCAAGAACATGGAGTTCCCACCTTATCACCAGCCCGGAGCACTGAGTGCCACCTCCAGGACTCCAGCACCTCCCTGAAACCTTTGAACTCACACTGGGGGAATCTTGAGCTCAAGTGCTGAGATTTGGACTCAGACTGGGGGAATTGAGCTCAAGTGCTGAGATTTGGGGTTATTTTTGACACCTTCTCTGTGTTGGCTCAGTGGTGTCATCCAAGAGCCACCGACTGTGGGGGTGTGGAAAGGAAGGTGTTTGGATTTCAAAGAGGTTTGGATTTCAGCTCCTGGTGGGTGGGGGTGGTGCCAAATCTTTTCTGAGAGTCTAATAAGTTTGGATTTTAAAAACAATTACTCCCCCCTGGTAAGCTCTCCCCAGTTTCTCAGTACTAATCCCAGGGGACCACTCTAGGGATATTATTGCTACAACACTCGCAGGAAAATGTTCATCCCGGATTTTAACGGTTATGAGTAGAAATGAAAAAAAATGGGGAGAGAGGGAGAGGAAGAAGGGACGAGATTCAAATCCCTGAGCCCTCAAAGTGGCAGCATCAGGAGTTAGCCCTTGCACCACCCCTGCTGGCGTCTCACCAGCAGCACTGCAATCCAACCCCCGTTCTCAGAGAGCATCTGCCCTTCCTACCAGCAGGGGAGATGGAGAGCACTGCACCCCGCCTGGATTCCAGAGTACAGAACACCCCCTCACACCTAACAGAGGTGCTTACAGAATATCCCTTCATCCACTCACGTGTCTCTGTCAGCTCCGAGGGTTCTTGGGCTCCTTCCAGACTGCAGCTGCAGGAGTGGGGGGCAGGAGCTGGGAGCCCCTCTGGCTCTGCTGCTGGGGGGTTTCCAGGTGCCTTCTGTCCCTCTTGATGCCTTGTGGAGGCTGACCCACAGCAGAGGTTAGGTGGAGTTAAAGAATAAAGCAGGGATTTACTAAAAGGCCTCAATGGCACCTTGGGCAGCACAAGAGCCCAGCCAGGGCTGCACCCAAAATGAACCAAAATGGTCCCAAAATGCACAACGCGTCACGGGGTCTCTCACTTGTATCAGTTCTGCTCTATTTGCATCTTGGAGTTCATTGTCCAATTCCAGCTTTAAGTTATGAAGTCCCATCCCTCTTGTTTTTCTCTCTCCAGCCCACGTTGTTTCTGCTCTTGGGCCTGAGATTTGGATCATTTGTCCTTGGTCCTCAGCTGGAGCAGGAATTGTTTTGTCTCCCTGCTCTGTGCAAAGCTCACCATCCCCTCATATGAAGCTCAGACCCACACACTAAAGCAGCACAGAACCTGAAAAATATAAATGCTAAAACCTGATGCATCAGGCTGGGATGTTCTGAGAGCCAAAATATTCTGGTAGCTTCCAGCCACGGCTCCCTGTGGTTATTTAGTGTTCATGGGTGCAATAATTGCCATTTCTTGTGAGGCACAAGGAGCTGACAGTTGTGTGTGTGGAGCCTGCACTTAGGCAGGCAGCAGGAGCAGCTGCATCGCCACAGGGCTGCTTCCAGAGGATGAATCCAGCATAAGTAATGCAGAGGGGACAGGCAGGGAAAGCTAAAATGGCCTGTTTTCTCTTGCTTTCAAATTAAAAATGCAAGACGTACGTTGTGAGTCACAAAAAATCAGGCAAGGAGCTCTAAACGAGCGAGGCTGACAAGTGAAACCAAGCTCTCTTTTGCTGGGGGAGAACATTGTCTGTGATGCACACAATTTGATTTTCTTATTAGTGCAAAGCTTTCTTATTGCAAATAGCTGTAGGCTTGGAACCCAGCCCGACACCAGCGTGGGCTGTGCCAGTTGTGCCAGGTGAAAAGCTCCTGGCTGGGCTGGCAGTGCCCTGTGTGCTGTGCCCTGCATCTGCAGCAGTGCCCTTGGCATAGGGAATGCTGAGGGATCCCAAGGAATTCCTGAAGGAAAATCAGCAGGTTTAGAGCCAGCAAGGGAATTCCTTCTGGGAAGCAGTAACTAATATATTGCTGCTGCAAATCTTAAGCTCTGTTTTGAGTTGCAAATCTCCTGGCATTTGTCTCAGGGTAATGTTTGCTTTGCTATCCCATCTTTTACGTCATCTGTCTGTTCTTCCTTGGATCCTGGCTCTTGCTGCTGTGCTGTCTGAGGGAATTCCAAGCTGGCTACAGGAGAGATTTTGTCTTTTCCCTTATCTGCATGCTGCCTTGCACTTGCAGGAAATAGAATTTTCATATATATAAATACAACTTCCATATATATCAAATCCATTTTTCATATAAATATCTTTTATATCTGCATATATCTCATACATATTCTTCTATTGGGTGATTGAGTGCTAAAAGTCACAGTGACTAGTTGGAAAAAAACTCCTTTTATATTCAGAATAAACTTCTCACATTGAGCCATCTCCAGTGTGTTGGGGGAGAACCCCATGGCTCGACTTGTGCTTCCTCTCATTCTGCTTTCTAGATGCTGTTAAATCCTAATATATTCATTTATTTGCAGCTTCCCCTAAGAATTTAAATGCTGCTGAGGCTGTGCTGGAGCAGATGTAAAAATGAGCTGTGATTTGAGCATCTGCTTGGCAATGGGGGGCTGATAATTGACCACACAAGATTTCTGCCAGCTGACCATTTGTCAGTGTTTGCACTTTGTTATTGCCCTTTATCCAGCAGTAAATGGAATCATTTCCTTCCTGATGAGATCCTCCTTGGCAATTCTGGGGCTGGATCAGCTACACAAATAATGAGGCTCCTAAAACTCTGTTATTTGGAGCAGAATCACAGGATGGCTTGGCTTGGAAGGGACCTTAGAGATGATCCTGTTCCACCCCCTGCCATGAGCAGGGAACTTTCCACTGCTCCAGGCACCTCTGGGAAGCTGAGCTGGCTCCCGTCTGACCTCCATCCTCTTTTTTTCCCAACCAAGACTCCATCAGGTGCTCTCCTTAAGGCTTGGTGTGCTTGCTAGAGGTTTTTGATGCTTTTAGAAATTTTATCAGACTTTCTCACAACCTGGCAGAAACCTGATAAATTATTTCTTTGGATCTCCCTGGAATCAGAGGGAGTGGAGGAGGAAATACCTTATAAAGAGGCACAAACCATCTGGTTTTACTGTAATAACAAAGATCAATATCTTAAAAAAAACCCCAGACAGTGTGTTTAAGGTGATGGAAGGGGAGAGCAGTGTCAGGGAACAGATGGGGAAGCAAATCTGTGCAACACAAATGAACTCTTTGCTAGCAGACTCTGCCTTGAAAGACTCTGGTCTCTTGATTGATGCTGAGCTGGCTGAGGGGAAGGAAAAAACCTCAATCTTGAAGCAGTTTTTACCTGCCCAAATTAATTTTGCTTGGATGGAGAGTGGGCAGGGAAGGTGCAGGGCTGTGCTGACATAAAGGAAGAATTCCATTTAGTGGCTGAGCTCAGGAGGGAGATTTCACTTCAAAGCAAATGAAATCCACCTCCAAACCCTAAATTTCAAGAGATGTGGGATGGAGTAAGAATTGATAAAGTGGATTTCTAAGTTTATGGTGAGGGGAAGAAGAAGTTCCCTGATTTCAGAGTGGGAAACTCCTGGTCCAGGGGCTTTTCTAATGGCAAAGCTGAAATAATCAGAGCTCCTGGTTCCTAAATGAGTGGAACTTGCCTGAAAACCTCATCCCAAATCTGTAGTTTGGTCTTGACTGAAGTGGAAGGAATGAAGATGTGCCCAAGGAGAAAAGTCCAAAGGTTTTATGGACTGAGTTTCCCCAGCCCCCTTTCCTCAGGCCAAAAGGCCTCTGAGCCCTGGGCTGGATGCTGAGGCACTGGGATAAGCTCCTCCAAATATTTGGTGGGATTAATCTGCCCCTGGGACATCCCCTGTTGGAGAGGAGCTCTAACCTTTTCCTGGAGTGACTCAGGGTGCAAGTTTGTCCAAGTCCTTGTCTCTCCTCAGGGCTGAAAAGTGCACCCCTGGCAGCAGGAAATGTTCCCTCTGTTTTCATGACCTGTTTCACCTCTGATTCAGAAGGCCAAGGGAGGGAACTGAGATGTAGGAAGGCTCAAAATCTGTGAAATAAAGTTGTGATTTCTTCTACACTTACTGCAGACAATGGGAACTGCTGTGTACAGTGAGAGTTTGCCTTGGAGAACCTCCCTTCCTCCCACACCACCCGTGGATTTCTCAAGACAAACTTCTGAAAATCCCTTCTAGAAGTGTCAGGTTTTGGCAAGAAGTTGTTCCTTTGGGCAAGAAGGAGCTGATCCTGCAGTTCAGGAAGGAGGCTGGGGTTGCTGGGGAGAGGAGCTGTGATTCACATCCATCACATGGCCACAGGATGGAAAACCTTGGAGTTTGGACTCAGTGCTGTGCTGAGAGCCCCTGGGAAGGGCAGAATTCCAGGGAATTGGCCTTTCCCTGAGCTCTGAATGGAATCCAGGCCAAGCTGCTTTGATTGGAGCCCTTCTGGTCACTGCCTGTTCTTGCTGAGCAGTGAAAATAAAACTGTGCTGTGACAGAGGTGACAACCCAGTGCCAGGCAGCTGGTGCTGCAGATGGATTTGCAGTTTAGAAATGTGATTTCCTGAGTTAGGCTCATCCCTGTGCACAAACAAGATCAAAATAAGGCAGCAAAGTTGGGTTTGTTTTCTTTTTTCAAAACACAGATGGGGCAAAGCTTTGTAGCACTCTGAGGCCTGCAGATAACCAAGCCCCTTGAAGTAGTTTGGGTTTTAATCTTGCTTTTCTGAGGCTGCCTCAAGTTGGTGGAGCTCTGTCTTGCTATTTCAGGACGTGCAAATGAGAGGATTTCAGGTGGGTGCAGCACTTTGTGAGGAAAATTTCCTTTTTGTTTGAAGTTGAACTTTCAGCCTTTGTAGTGGGCCAGGGAGAAAGAGCTTTGCAAAGAAGGGGATGAAGCACCAGGCAGAATTCCTCAAAGGAACTTTGATGTTTTCACTTCTCAAGGTGCTTTCTGAGGATGTGGTTTCACTTTGAAAAGCTCCTACCAAGAAAATCAGGTACCAGCTGCCAGCACCAAGGAAATGGAGGTTTCTTTTCAGAGCTGCTGCTGCTCCAGCCTCATCCAAATGCTCCTCTTGTGTTTGTTTTAACTTTTTTCACTGACTTTTTGTGCAGAAATTCCTCAAATTCCAACCCATCCCAGTGGGTGAGCAAGAACTTGGCCAAACCACAATTTCCAGAGAATTCTTGAACACTTCCAGTGCAACCCCAGTGAATTTTGCTGCTGAGGGGCTGTGCTGGTTCTTGTTCTGCATTTAGAGGTGTTAATTGGTCTGGTTTTCAGTGGTTTGAAGTTTCATTTGTAACTCCTTCTGCAAAAGCATTCCAGGAGATTTGCACTTGAGTTTATAAATATTTTGCAGCTTTTAGATGTCATTTCCTTCTTTCCTGTGCTACTGAGCAACTCCAAATGAGTTGGAGGTGGATGGGTTGATCTTCCCAATGTTCTTCCCAGGGGTGCCAGCAGGGCCTTGTGACTCCTTTAGGTATTTATAAGTGGAATTTTGGAGAGCAAATTAAGTTTATTCAGGCAGCAAATCATCTCATATTTTTATCATCACAATCTGACTATTTTTGGAGATGCTTTAGGCCCATGTGATCTTAAAGAAATCAAAATTTCAGCTCAGCACTGAAGTTTTTTAACGTCGTGTTTCATAGATTTTATTCTGTGGCACCCAGAGTGGGACAGAACTTTGGAAAACAGGCAAAGTTTCTCCCTGCCCTGAATGTGCAGTGACTGAGCCAGGGAGAATGGAAGTCATCTGTCCAAAGGATCAGCAGTGAAGCTTGGAGCAGAGCCTGGCTGCACAAAACCCCAGAAATCACAGAATCCAGGCAGGAAGGAACCCATGGACAGCACTTTTGGGCCTGGGGCATGGCCACTGTCAGGGCTTTGTGATGGGTCAGCTCCTTGATGCCACCAGAGTCTCTCAGGTGACTTTTACCTCTGTAAATTTTATTTACAGAGAGCTTTGCATTGAGGGAGAAGGAGGAATCCCTTGGAAGCACATGAGAGTTGTCAGCAGTGCTTTTAAACCAGTGAACCCCACAAATTAAGTTCTTTGAAAAAGGAATCCTTTACCTGTGGTCTGGGGGCAATTTCACCTGATGTCCATGGAATCCCAGCATGGTTTGGGTTCAGAGGAGCACCAAGATCATTCAGATCATCTCAGTCAGGGCAGGGACACCTCCCACTCTCCCAGCTTGCTACAATCCCTGTCCAAGCCAGCCTTGGACACTTCCAGGGATGGAAATTCTCGGCAAGCAGCTCCTGGCCACACCAGGGAGGTGCTGATGGTGTCTCCAGGGGTGCTCCATCCCCTCGGGTCTGTGTTCTTTGGGAGTGCCATGAAGCAGCTCTGCCCTTTGGGAAGGATTTGGGGCTGCAAGTTTCCTTCTTTGACACTGCAAGTGATCCACATCTGAATGGTGGAGAGAGGAGGGAGGGAGGGCCTGTGGGTTGAGCCTCCACGGAAGGACAGAGAGTTTTGCTGTCTGTTTGCTCTTAGAGAGTAGCCAAGGGCCCTGCTGATGATTTTTTGCTGTAGTAGAAGCCAGTGATAGCAATAAAAACTGGAATAAAACTGGCTCCGTGCGAGCCCTGCGTGAGCTCTGATGAAATGCCTCACAATTAAACATTTAACAGCGTTCATCAATGCATTGCAGCTGGAAAACAATGAGACTGAAATGAAACCACTGTGTGGGGGTTTTTCCCTGCCTTCCTCTCAAAAACTAACCAGATCTTTCCTGTAAGGAGGAAGAAATTACATCCTCAAGTGGGAAATGGTGGAAGCTGATAAAATTCTCCCTTTGGTTTGGGAGGATATTTAGGTGCAGAACAGGTCTGGATGGTATAAATAGGTTTTATTTAGCAGTTGGTGGCATTAAAGGTGAGGGGTTTTGTGAATTCAAAAGGACAAAGATGCTGCAAAGTGTCAAATGGCATCGTGGGGCTCTGTCATTATTGCCACTCAATGGCTCTGCATCCAGCATGTCCAAATTCCAAGGAAAAAGAAGATTTTTCTGGCTGCCAGCTTTGCTGCCTCCATCTGGGAATCTGAAATTCAAGCTGTGCCTTCCCCGGCTCTGTCACTAATAATGAAGATTCTTCATTTGGAACTTACTTAACCAAAATAGAGGCTGAAGGAGAAACCAGCTCCTTTTTCCTCCAGACGTGTGGGCTGCAGCCCCACCAAGGGGGAACAGCATCGTTTGAAAGCCTGAGGTCACCAGACAATCCAATAGACACCAGATTTGTGGAGCAAACAGAAGATATTTTAGCATAACAAGCGCCTCGATGGGGCAGCTTTTTAACAAAAGCTGGAAAAGCTGATTGAATTTGGTCAGCTCTGCTTCCAGACGAGCCTGTAATAGCTCATTACACATCGTTAGGGAGCTTTTTTTTTTTTTTTTTTGCTGCAAATCTGGGGGAAATTACATTTGGTGGAACATACGGTGTCATCTTCAGCTCTCTCCTCGGGAAGCTCGGGCCTCGCCGAGGTGCCCTGTTTTGCTGGGGAGAATGGATGTGCAGCTGTGACATTGGCTTTGGAGTGATGTCACCTCTCCCATCTTTGGCAAACGCTGCCACCAGCAGCCTGTTCCTCTCCCTTGGCATCTCCATCACCAGCTGAGATTGTGCTAACACTTTTCCTCCGTGTAGGTGTTTCCTCCTCGCTTTCTATTGAAGTGGCAGGGACTCAGAAGTGCCTCGTGTTGCCGTTTTTCCTGGGAGCAGGAGCCTGTGCCTGTGCCTGTTGGCCCGGGGGAGGGGGTGACAAGTGGCTGGGGCTGTGTTGTGAGTTGGAAGGACACGCTGTGCAGGATTGTTTGCTCCACACTTCCTCCCGCGGCTCCTCTTTTGCTAAACTCGTGGGGGAGGAATCTATTGGTTAAATTGTACTTGTAGGCATAATATTACAGTGCTGGGAAGGAGGGAGGAGAGCGGTGCTTAACTCGAAACACGCCCTGGGTGTGCTGCCAGAGGGTTTTGTTTGCAGCTCCCTGCTCCTATTGTGCCCCCAATCTCTGCTCAGTTGATTCTTGGAAATCCACGGGATTCATCCCGAGCCAGCTGGGAGGGCTTTGCTTTCAGCCACCGGCAGGGAATCGGCCTCTCTGGGATCCCTGGCACAGCAGCCCACTCCCACGTGCTGCTTTTTAGTATTTCTTGAAACCTCCCTTTCGCAGCTCCCGCTTCCAACAATGAGTCAAAATCAGCACTCGGGGCAAAAACACGTGGGGGGACGTGGGTGGTCTGGAGGGTGTGCTGTGCTGTGGCCCAGCATGACTTCCCTCGCTGCGTCTCTGGTTTATTTTTGCTTGTTCTCTTGCCTTTATTGACTGTAAAACACCTCAGGAGGATCTTTTGGCAGCTGCTGATGGGAGTGAGGTCTCTGTTCTAAAGATGGGTTTAGGGTTGAGCTCACACGGTGGCTGACTCTCACGGGTTACAGTGGAATTTAGTGCCCAGACAGCACTTAAAGCTTTGATGTTTATGACCCTCAGAACAGCAGCATTTTAAGTAACTTTATTCCCCTATAACCTTTTCCTAAAGTGTGGATTTACTCTTCAATTCAGAGTGGCTGGAAAATTTCCTTGAAGGGAATCACTTGGACTGAGTGGTTTGGAGTCCCTGTCAGAGCTGAATTCTGCCAGCCCACATTTGTTTCTCCTCACAAATAACATTTCCTTACTCTCCAAGGCTGCAGTTATGGGTTATCAAGTGCAGGTTATCAAAATAACCCTGGCATCTCCTGCCACATGTGAATATTGAACTCTGCCCCACACTGACACTTTAAATTTAATTCTGCTCTACCAAATGAGTGATCACATCTCTGTCAGGAAAGAAATAGCTTAAACCTGTCCCTAGGGAGCAACAACTGTGGGGAAAAAAAGGGATATGGTCTGAATTCCCAGGGACGAGTGGCTTTAAAACAGCCACACAACCCCCAAACCTGCCAAATTACCAGGCTGGATTTCCTCTGGAGCAGCTCTCTGAGGGCTGTCTGCCCCAGGATTAGGAGAGAGCATCTCCCTTATCATTTTGCACATGCTGTACCATCTGTCCTGGATCTCCCTTTGTAGGGCTGTGCATTCCAAATGCTATTTCTTCCTTGGGAGATAACAGACGTGGCTGAAGGATTTTGTTAGGTAGGGCTGGGGTGCTATTTATGGTGCAAGTTTTTTTAGTCCTGCAGCCAGAACCCTCCCTGGTTTTCTCCACCCAGACACTGAGAAAATATTTTATTTTGTAGATCTGGTAAATTTTTAGGACTGGGAAATACAAAGTCCCCCAGTTTCAGGGTGTGTGTGCTGCTCGAAACAAATGAATATAAAAGAATTAAATTCAGGCATTACAAGGACACAAGAGATGCCTTTAATCTTTTATTGTACATTATAAAATGTTTATTGCTCTGTCTGTATCAGAGGTGGTGACCTCTCCTTCTTGGTGATGGAAGAGTATGTTCAGGCAAAGGATCCTGGAGCCACCTTTGGGGCTGGCCTGGCTGGAAGCAGCACATCCTCAGGAGAACTTCCCAGTGCCTTTTTCCCAAACCAGCTCTTTGGGAAAAGCTGGTGCCAGGGGAAGAGGAGAGATGGCAGCTCCTCACTGCCAGGCTGTTCCTGGTCAGGAACTCCCAACCCAGGCTCCTCCAAACCTTCCTCAGGCCAACCTCTGTTGGCATTTGATGGAGCAAGTCGGATCCTACCTCATCCCCTAAGTGCATGTGGAGTGGTCTTGTGGAGGAGTTAAATAAACACAGATACCCCATGGCACACTGCAAAGAGTAAATCTCCTTCATGTCATGGTCCTGCATCTCCCAGCTTTCCAGAGCACCAGCAATCCCCAGGGACCCTGTCAGCTTCCAAACATCCAGCACATGCTAAGGGAGAGGAGAAGCCCAGCCCTTTCCCCTCCATCCTCATCCCTTTTTGGGAAGGGCTGTCTCCAGCAGGCTTCTGCCCTTCCAGCCTCAGGAGAACAGCACAGGCAGGATGTGTAAGGAGAACCAGCCCTTCCCACACAGAAACTTCACTAAAAGAAGCATTTTAAGAACTTAAGCCCTCAAAAAAAAGGCCCCTCAGGCCAGAGCCTTCCACAATAAACAGCTCCTGCCCCTGGAGACCTTGCATAGCAACCGGTATCATCAGGTATTTTGTCTTTTTCTGGTTTTTTGTTTGTTTGTTTGTTTGTTTTTGCTGACTGGCTACATTTGTATGGACCTTTTATCCCATTGGTGGTGGACTCAGGCCCAGCTGAAAATACCACAAAGAAAATGGTTGAAATTATCCTGGAAGCTAAAGAACAGCTTCTGGTGTCCCCTCATGTTGGTCTGTGCCTCAGCGTTCCCCGATTTTTCTGAGGTGAAGAGCACCAGTGTGAGAGAGGAGAGACAGCAGCAGTGGAGAATGTGCTGCAGCCCAGCTGGAGACCAGCCAGGGAAGTTCTCCTGGTGGAAATGGAAACTGGGGGATGCCTTTTTTTGTTTGAAAAACCCACCTGCAAGACGTGGTACACGACACACATCGATGAACGAAGCGAGGCCCGAGCGCGCTGCAGCCAAAATTTGGCTCCTCGGTGGTGTTTGCCATGAGCTTCCCTCCATTCCTGCTCAGAGAGGGATGTGCCTGATGCCTCGGAATACTGCCAGGGATGGAGTGACAGTGAGACCAGAGAAAGACACAACAGAACCTTGTGCATTCCCAAAACCCAGGGAAACTGTCCCAGAAGATGGAGTGTGAGCGTGGAAAGGAGCGTGGGAGATGTTGCTCCGATGTGATTCACACATCACTCCAGCATCACTGATTCTTCTCCATCTTCTTTGTTTGGGTGTCAGGATTTGTTTGTTTGTTTGTTTTGTAGGATTTCCCTTCCTGGCCAGATGTTTTGCAGAAACACGGATGAGGAGGTGGATGCCAGCGAGTGACAATCACGAGGTCTTGTTTTGCAAATCGCTCCGACAATGTTTCACCTCCCCGGTCAGCACGGCTCAGAGGCAGAGTGAGAGTGAGGCATGGAGTCCATCTCTCAGATGTCAGGCTGTCATGCTTCAATGATGTTCACTGAGGGCTTGTTTTTTGGAAACTAGGAGAGGAAACAAAGGAAGAACGGGTGTGTAGAAGGGAAAAATCCCATCAGAGCTCAGTGCAGTCTGCAGGTTGTGTTTTGTGAAAATTCTCCTTCCCACACCTTCATGGTGATGAAAAGGGGTCAGAGTTGAGGTTTTAGGCTTGTGGGGCTCATCACTGCTTCTGAACCATCATAAATCAGTGAACTGTTTAAAATACTAAATAAATATGGTGGGAATGTGAACAGAAACACGAGGAAGTTGCATTAATTGAAATAAGTTGGGATAAATTAAAGGCTTGACCTATTTACACTGTGACATCTTGTGTGTTGCCATCTTTGCTCCTGCTGATTAACTCTCCGGTTAATTACAGAAGCACTGTCCTCTTTGCCACGTGCTGCTGTGGGAGGACCCGAGGAACTCATTTTTTTCCTCCAGAGATGCTCAGATCATCCAGAAACGTGGCTTGAAATCTGATTTCTGGCGGCCCCGCAGGATCCTGGAGGTGGGAGGGAAGCGCTGCCGTCCTGAGCAGCAGAGCCGTGGGTGTGCAGGGTGTTCCCTTCCCGCATCCCGCCTGGGCGGGGGGAGGATTTTTAAGAGAGATTTTTTGGGCTGATTTAGCACAAATCGGGCACTCACCTTGCTCCGCAGGAGGCCCCCGCCCTGGTGCTCGGGTGTGCTGTTCTCCGAGGCGCTCTTGGCTTTCTCCTTGCTGTTGTTGGGCTCGTTATCTTTGATGATGTCGTACTGTCTGCAGAACAGGGCGATCACCCCTGCCGGGAGAGAGCATCGCCATCACACCCAGGAGCTCAGCAGCCCGCAGAGATCACAGATCCCTCTGGCCAGCCTCGGCAGCATTCCCAGTTCCTCCCAGACCTCAGCCAGGCTGCCCTCTGGCTCTTCCCTTCCCTTAATTCCATGCTAAACTAGTTAGACAGGACGACAGAAGATTAATTAGATTCCAGCCTGCCTGTTATGAAGTGTTTTAAGCTCTGCATTTGGACCTCGACCAACACCAACCCCGCGGTTCAATGAGCACTGGAGGAGCTCCTGGAATTTCTGCCTGGTGAAAATGTGTCCTCTGTTCCCTGTCCTCTGTTCCTTGTCCTCTGCTCCCTGTCCTCTGGAGCTGGAGCTGGCAGAGGAGAGGTTCTGAACCTGCCAGCACCTGCAAATGGGCACCAGCACAAGCTGCGAGTGGAAATTTCCTCCCCCACAGCCCCAGGCACGTGGAGAGGGAAGCAGGGGCAGCCGTGGCACGTAAGATGACTGCAAATGTCTGTCTGAGAAGCTTTTATGTGATGTTTCCACCAAATAACCTCTCTGCCTGCAGATTCCAGACACGTAGGTGAAGTGGATCCAGGCAGATGCTGCTTTTCCCTCCTTGGAAAAAAAAAAAATCTTCCTTAATAGCCAAATATATTTAAATCTTCCAGCATCCTGCTCTATAAAACGAGCGTGGCAGTTGCCCCCAGGCTTTACTGATAAACACAGTGGCCCGAATTCTTTCTTTGGGAATGTGGGTAAATGGCTGATTCCAGGAGAAAAGGCGTTAACATCTGCCACAGCCATTCCTTGTGTGGTTTCCCTGGGTAAAACTGACCCACAAAGAAGGAAAATGCCATGAAAAATTCCAGAAACACAAGAGCTGGGGCTTGGCTCAGTCCAGAGCCCTGAGCACCGTTTAGATTTTCCCAAATATTGTCACACAGGGCAGGTGAAGAGCTGGAAGGAGATTTTTGTGTATTGAGACTTTTTAAAGAACCCATTTGATGGAGATTCTCCCCACACCCCTTTTGCTTTTTAAATGTAAGTAATTTGTCTGGAAGGGAAATTGTGGGATTAGCAAATTCTTTGTTCCCAGCTGATCCGAGTCTCAGATTATTCTACAGCGGGAGATGAATCAGTTGTTCAGTCACCCCATGTAATTATTCATGATTATTTTCCCTGGCAGGGCATTGAAACTGGGATGTGCACAACTAAAACATGGCATAAATGCTGAAAAAATAATGGCCTAGAGGTTCTGGAAATCTTCTAAATTCGTTTCAATTTTCATTTTATTGTTGGCTTTAGGAATAATTGCTGTCCAGTCTCTGGAGATGCAAATAAGGAGAAAAAAAATATTATTATACATGGATCTGAGTCAGTGTCACCTGGATTCCTGGATCCCTTTCTGTGATGGGGAAATTTCTGTAGAAAATCTCTATAGAAATATAAGCAAATTGTAAATATAAA
>JAYDZK010000086.1:4696098-4709716 GCA_034509185.1 Euphonia xanthogaster
CGCCGCTGGTGACCCCGGAGCGCAGGGAGGCGGCGTCGCGGGCGGGGAGCGCGAAGCGCAGCGCGGTGCCGGGCACCGGGGCCCCGGGGATGAAGCTGAGGTGCCCCGCGATGAGGAGGATGAGCCCCGTCTTCATCAGCACCCCTCGGTGGCTGCTGGGATCGAGGTGGCCTGAGAGGAGCGGGGAGGAGGCTGTGGGGTGGCCAGCACCGAGCTGTCCCTGCCTGGCACAGGGATTTGGGGACAGCCCCAGAGGACGTGGCCCGTGCTGGCAGGGGGATGAGGTGAGGTGGAAGCCACCGGTAGCCCAGGTAGGCAGACCACTGGTCCAGCCAGCTCTCGTGGGACTGGAGCAAAGGTGTGGGCCAGTGGCCATGGGGACAGGGTCCCTGTGGGGCTGGGAAGAGCTGGGGCCCCTCAGAGTGATGAGGAAGCTCTGGGAGAGCAGCTGACCCCAAATGGCAGCTCCAGGGCTGGGTTCTGGGGCTGTTCCCCCTCTGGAACCTCCCCTGACACAGCCATCACCACCGGTGCTCAGCCCAGCTCCTTCCCTGACCGACCTGAGCCCCTCAGCTCCTCTCTCTCCCTCCCTCCCTGCCTCAGTTTCCCCTGCAGAGGGCAGAGATGGAGCCCTCCCGTTGTGATCCCCACCCAGAGCTGGACTCACCCACTCGGCACATCTTCACCAGGCCGGGATCCGCCCAGCAGAGCCCCTCGGTGCCCCGGGGGCCTGCCCTGCCCTCAGCCCCCGGATCCATCGGCTCTGGGATGGGGCAGGACCAGGACACCGGGGCCACCCGGAGCCACCCTCCTGCTGCTCCAGTTCCCGTCAGACCAGCTCCCCGGGACAAAGGGATAACTCCACCTTTTCCTGCGTGTCCCACCCCTGCCCTCCCCTTGCTGCCAAGCCAGCAGCCGTGCCGTGACATGCCGTGCTGTGCCATGCCATGGCAATTCACCATTCCAGGCTTCCTCATCCCCTCCCCATCCGTCCCCACGGCCCCAGCACAGCCCCAAGCCGTGGCAGCAGGCTGGGGTCCAGCCAGGCAGGTCCCAGGCCACAGCTGAGGGGCTGGGAAGGGGCAGCCCTGGGCTGGGACACTGCCAGGCCACAGGGCAGCAGTGCCAGGGAGTGCCCTGCAGGGACAGGGCAAAGCAGAGGGGTCGGGGCGGGTGGTGACCTGGCCTAAGGCGCCTCGGAGGAGCTGCTTTGGTGGCCATTGCCCTCAGGGAGCTTCCAGGGAAATTCCAGGGACTGGGATGGGGACAGGGCTTTGCTGGGGTGGCTGTGGGAGGAGCCCCGAGCTCAGCTCACGCCGAGGGGCTGTGGGGTCCCACAATTTAATTCCAGGGGCAACTCTGCCTCCTGGGACTGCTCTGGGGAAAGGCACCGGCCCCAACGTCCCACCTGAGCCACTGCTCTCAGCATCCTCAGCTCCCACACACCCACAAGTGCTGGAAATTTGCCTTTTTTCCCTGTTCTTCCCCTCCTTTCACCTGTACCCAGCTCTGCTGCACAGGGAGAAGAAGAGAGACCTCTCCTCTTCCCAAGCCCTTGGGAACAGCATTCACGTGGGCAAAGGCAGCTGGAAGATTTCCCTGCAGCTTTGGAAAGGATGAGCTGGATTCAGGTCGAATGACAACCAGAGTCTTTATTCCAAGAGTCCCTTAGGATGGTTGCAGACATACAGACACACGTACATATTTACACTCTTACACACCTCACAGAGTTTGAACCAATAAATTAAAACAAAAAGAGGGCGAGGGGGATTTTTTGTTTTCCTTTCCTTTTTTGTTTTGGGGTGGTTTTTTTGTTGTTTTTTTTTTTTTTTTCTTTTTTCTGTCACGTAAGAAACAGCAACTCCCCGAGGCGAGGCTGGGGGAGCCAGCTGGAGGATGGCAAACAGAAGCCAACAGGGACACAGCCCTGGCCCAGAAGCTGCAGTGTGACAGTGGGAGTGTGCTCGGCTCACACTCTGGCTTCGATGCACTCCAGCTGGACCATCTCGTCCAGCCGGCAGCCCTCGGCTTGGGCACAGTGGCTCAGGTGGGCACTTGGGCTCTGGGCACCTCTTGCTCTGGGGGTGTGGGGGCAGCCTGCTGCAGTCTGGCACTGGGGGGACTCGCACTCGTCCGAGGTAATGTCCGGCACGTCGTCCGACTGGCTGTCCGAGCTCTCCAGGTCGCTGCGGATGCTCTCGGGCTGGGCCAGGGTGATGTCCCACGTCTGGCTGCCAATGCAGTCCTTTTGCTCACAGCTTTGGTGTTTGCACGTCTGCTCCTGCTTGTCATCCTCCTCCTCTTCCTCCTCCTCCTCCTCCTCTTCCTCGTTCTCTGCCATTTGGGTGTGGACGTGCAGGGAGTCCTCTGTGCTGCTGCTGCTGGTCAGCTGGTAGTGACTGGGTTTGGCTTCGATGTCCACCTGGATCTCCATGTTATTGCACTCCCTGCAGGAACAACCACCCTCACGTTACTGGGTTCAACTGGGCTCTACTGGGAGGATCACACCCCCTCAAACACAAGCAAGATGCTGCTCATCACCCCATGACTCGCTGCTCTCCTTGAATCCTCCCAACAGAGCCAAGATCATCCCAAAGCTGAGCCAGGGGCTGGGCTGGGAAAGCTCCAGAGTCCCCTCAAACTGCCAGACCAGCCCCTGAGGCTGCTGGGCTGCAGATCCCCTCCCCAGCCTCCAGGGCACACGCGGAGGCTGCTCCCAAAGTGTCCCCAGCCCTCCTCCTGTGCTAGGAGAAGGATGGATCCCTGTGCAGACACAGCCATCCCACCACCCACAGCAGTGCTCACAGAGCCTGCATTTTCCCAGGACAGCCTCCACCAACGCTCTCCTCGGCATTCCACGTCCTCCTACCTGTCCTGGGGGTTGTAGGAGCTGATGATGGAACCAGCCATGGCTCGGGTGCTGGCGTTGTCGCTGATGGCCCCCAAACTGACCGAGTCTTTGGGGAAAATCTCCTTCTGCACATCTGCCTGGACTTCCAGCCTGCAGGAAAGAAGAGGGCTCCTCAGAAATGCTTTAGGAGCACCAACTCATCCCTGCTCCTCGTGGGAAAGCAAGAATCCCTGTGAGCTGGCCCAGCTCAGTGTGACAGGGGTTTAACCCCCGTGGCTGCTCTCATTTAGTCTCATTTTTGGCAAATCCATCCCGTTTTCCATGACGAAGGTAAAGCCGTGTTTACATCCATGACTCACACGATTCCTGCCAAGAGCTGATTTCCACGGATCTCGCACAGAGCTGTGAGTACATCCTGGCTGCCACATCAACACGTGGCTCTAATTACCCAGCAAACTGACTCACAGGCAAGTTAGGAGGAAAAGTGTGGTGTAACCTCCTGACTTGGAGAGCCATGACCCTGCCTGCAGAACAGGAAGCATCAAAGCCTCCAGGCTGGGATAACAGGGCTGGAATAGCTTCAAGCAGGGCAGGCAGGAGCTCTGTGCTGTTCCAAACTCAGCTGAAGCATCAGCTCTGTGGTCTCAAGGAGCTCAGTAGGGATCTGTCCTCCTTGCAAGAACTAGACTGGCACTGACTCCAGAAACAGAATCATGGAATGGTTTGGGTTGGAAAGGACCTTAAAGATCATCCAGTTCCAACTCCCTGCCACAGGCAGGAACACTCTCCTAGACCAGGCTGCTGAGAACCCCATCCAACCTGGTCCTGAACATCCCCAAGGATGAGGACCCCACAGCCTCTCTAGGCAAACTGTGCCAGTGTCTCCCCACCCTGGGTGGCTCTGGGTTCCAGATCATCCAAGGCCATCTCCTAGACCTGGTTATTCTACAACAGACCAAGGCACAAAACCACCACGACACAAGCCCTAGATCAAAGCAGCTTCACTCACACTCCTGGAAAGCTCCCAAAAGCTTCCCACAGCCCAGTTACCTGCTGTACTTCCCCTTGCTCCCTGAGAGGACCCCCCCGCTCAGGGTGCCCCCAGACAGGGCGGCGAAGCTGGCGGTCTCACTGTAGTTGCCCTGGATGACACTGAGCCCATCTGTGGGGCTGCCACTGGTGCTCAGCACGCTGGTCAGCCCCTCAATGCTGCTCTCTCCAATGCTGGGGTTCTTCAGGGCTCTCCAGGCATCGGCCACTGCAGGGAAGGAGAGCACAGGGGTTGGAATTGGCAGTGGGAACGCTCGGCTGTGATGTCTCATCTCAGACTTGAGAGACATCAGGACCTCAAACCATTTCATTACAAGAGGCAACAACGAGAGCATTTTGCTTCAACCCCTTCCCATCACAAGTTATTACCTGTGATAGGTCCATCATCTTCATCAAACTCGATTTTCACCCCCTTTCCGTTGGCTGTGCTGACCCCACAGCCACCACCCCGGCACAGCGAGATGGGCACGACCCCATAGACGTAGGCCAGCATGATGGGGACCCCAATTCCTGGAGAGGAGGATGAGCTGGGTTAAGGTGAGCTTAAAGATGTGCTGGGCAGACAGAAAAGATTTTTTAGGGATTCTCTCAGTCATGTTTTTGTTGCTTTTAAAGGCTCCAATTCACAACTATGCAGACGGACAGTGGAGGAGCACTGTGGGCTGAGTGGGGGAACCCCAAGAGCATTCAACCCACAAGACATCAGCCACCAAACCATGACAGGAGACAGCTCTGTGTGACAAGGGACTCCAGGATGGGCTGTGGCACAGCCAGCTGGTGCTGCAGACAAGGCCTGTGCTGGCTGTGGGCCAGCTCAAGCACACCAGGATGTGAGACAGCATTGTGCCCAAACCCACAGACAGCTGCGCTCTGCAAATTGTCCTTTGGCCACCCCCACGGCACAGGGCTGGGCCACCCACTTGTCTCAGTGGCTACTGGGCCAGCAGAAGGGACAGGGCTGAGCCCACTTACCAACACTGACAGCAGCAATGACAGGGGAGGCAATGACAGACAAGGTGACCCCACCAGTAATGGCCAAGTTCCTCTTGTGCTTGGAGGTTTTCTTCCCCTCATACCTGCTGTGGATCTGATGGGAGAAAAAGCACCAGGTGAGAACAGCAGAGTCCCAGGGGACATTAAGAGATGATTTTACAGCCTTGCCAGCTGCATGAGCCCTTGAAGAACCTCATTTTGAGCACTGATCTCCTCACAGAGCAGACCAAGCAGGAGGGTCTGTGCTGAAGAAAAAGCAGCAACCACAAGTACAGGGCTGATGGGCTCAAAAGGGACTGCCTGGGTGCTCCTGGGTCAAGGCAGAGGCACAAGAGAAATGCAAAATGCATTTGGGAGGACTTGAGCCTGAAGGGCTACCAGGGCTATCAGTCACCACCTTCCCCCTGCCCACACAAAGCCCAGGAGATAAGAGAAGCTTTAGAAGAGAAAAGTGAATTTGGGCCCTTTGGATAAGATCCACCCTTCCTATCAGCTCTGAATTTCTGGCCAGCACAGAGAACACCCCAAAGCCTTCTGCCCCCCACACTCACCTTCCTCCCCACATACACAGGGATGCCAATGACCATGGCAGGAATGGCAATGCCAGCAATGAGGGAAATGCCCACAGGAGCTCCAATCAACGTGCCCAGCTGCCAGAGAATCTTCTTTTTACGACTCCATGGCTTTTTGCCCCAGAATGTACAGCCAGAGGGGCTTCATGGAAGGGAAAAAAATGACATTAGCACTCCAGGAATTCCTGTAAGCTCCTGAGAACCCCAAGTTCAACCTGCACATGAATAAAACCCAAAATTTAGGAAGTAGGTAGACAACACAAATAAGTTTTCTGCATTTTTTTCCCCCAAAAGGTGACTATCACACTATTGGGTCTGTGTTTAATACTCAGCACACCAAGAGGTCGCAAAGGTAATTGTATCAGGAGCTTTGTTTGGTGTGGGAAGAGCATCTGAATGCTGCAAAGTGGGATCAGAGTTCACCTCTTGAGGTCAGAAACAATACAATTTCACTGAAGCAGGAGGGTGAAAGTCCAGCAGGGGCAGTGAACTCCTCCCCACAGGCTGAGAGAGGCACGTGCTGCTGCCCTGCTCACCTGAGGTAATGCAGATCTGAGATCTCCTTCATGCAGAGCCAGCAGAACTCGCAGCCACACACGGCGCACGTCATGTGGTTGCAGCTGCCATCGTTCATCTTGATGATGTAAGCACTGCAGCGTGGGCACGGCTTGATGTCATCAGCTGAGGGGAGGAAACAGGGAATTCAGATGGGATCTCTGCTGCCAGAGTCAACAATCAACCAGGGGGCTCTCATCAAAGACTGAAATCCTTACTTGCTCTGCAGCAGAACACCTTTGCTGCTCGCAGGGGGTGGCGTGTCTTTAATTTATCTCAGAGAAGATAATTTTGATGTGACAGACCCCACCAACAGCAGGGATTGGGAACAACAGCCACTTTTAAAAGCTTGTTCTCATCTTGAATGGGATGTATTCCAGAACTCATGCTTAAACACAGGGAACAAGTCATACCTGCCCAGCACAATGAGCCATTACTGAATTGCTCCACGGAGGTGATTCATGGGCCAAGAACAACACAGCTGGGAGAAGAGGCACTGGAGAAACCCCAAACCTGGCCTTTGGGGGACCAGGGGCTGCAGCCCCACACAGCTGCAGAGGCTACCCAGGCCGCAGCCTGCTGCTGGCAGAGCAGGATAAGGGGTTTTCATCCCTTCCTTAATTCAGGCATCATCTGATCGTGGTTATGCAATGGCTGTGCCGTGGTTCAGGGCTCTGCTGGCCCCTGCAAAGCTCAGCAAGATGAAATCCAGCTGTGAGCCCAGCTCACACCTTATTAATCACCAGGCTGGATCCAGCACAGCGGGGTGGGGAGAAACCACTGTCTCAAAAACCTCCCTTCCCGTGGCTAAGGGCTGGCAGGGATCTTTTGAACAGCATAGGAAAACTGTTTTTTTTCTGCTGGCTGGGGCAGTATCTATGCTGTCCATTCTTAGGGTTCTCTAGATTTGGGCATGTTGGACCTCAGCACACCACTAAGCCACCTCAGAACCACCCACGACAGCTCCACACTGAGTGAATCAATATTTAAACTCCTCACACAGAAGGAAAAACAGGGTATTTTGTTTGGGGGTAGGGCAGGGCTTTAACAAATGGCCTCACTGCCCACTTCCAGAGTTAATACAGTTATTTTTAAGGAACACAAACTCAGCAGACACAGCAGCTCCTACCAGGCAGCAGGGGAGTTCTGTGGGTTGGCATTTTTTTTGGTACCTGCCATTACCAAGACCTAAGAGTGCACAAAGCAGAGCTCCCCACACTCAGCTGCCTATGAATGCTGCTCTTCACCACCAGGCAACTTTGAAGCTGCAACAGTAAAAAAGCAACTGCTTGTTCAGGGTTTAGATCAGCAAAAAAGCAAGAACATCCAAGATCAAAAGAGCCACAAGCAGAGCTGGGGCGGATGAGGGGAGCTGCCGTGACACAAAAGGACCCAAAGCACATCATCACCCACTGATCTATTTGGTGCTGCTGGAAGAGATCAGATGTGTTCTAACACACAGGAGGAGGCAAAATGACTCTGAGTTTCACAGCTGCTGGAGACACTTTCAGGGGAGGAGGTTTGCACAGAGGTGCTGCTTCCTCATCACACACACACAGAGCCAAGAAGCCAAAAAATCAGGGTGTGACTCTTGCAGGGCAAGGAGCTGGAGCCTAGTGGGTCTCTCTGAACTTGGGATGAGGGATGTGGGACTCCAGGCAGCTCTTCAAAATGCAGTTTATTCCATCCAAGACATTACAGCAGTCCAGGGTTGTGGGTGACAGAGCTTTGCCTACAGCTGTCAGCTCCAGCTGCAGGCAGGCCTGGAGACCCTGAGTTTTGGTTACAGTGCATTCTATACTTTTCTTTGCTGAGCATCTTAATACAATAGAACCAATCTATCCCTTAACTATTGTCTATAGCCCATCATACCTACTATAATTACCACATTCATGTCACTGTTCTCCAGTCACCAAAAGTCAGTACGTTACAGTTTCAGCTAGAAGTTGGTTTTCAGTTTTCTTGCAGCAGAAAATTTTGAGACTTTTTTCCTACTTGCAACTCTGTCAGGCTTGTTTGCCTGTGCTATCTTCCTGCTTGGTAAAAACATCTTGTTTGGGGAGGGTTTATCCTTTGCTCTAAGCCATAAAACCCCTTCTAACTAACACACCCTTTGCCTCCTTATTTATCCAGCAAGACTGGCCCAGCAATTCTTCTCTTCTAGATCAAAACTTGCTTCCATCTCCATTGCTTCTTCAGATTCTACATTCAAAAATCTTTCTGCCAAGCACACCTATCTCCTGTCAAACTTCCATCCTTCCCAAGAGGATATTTTATGAAGAGTGGGTGAATGCATACCTGGCCCAGACTCCTGGCCGTAGCTGAGCCCCGAGGTGTGCTTGGTGCGGACGCGCAGGGTCTGTGCCCGCTGCTGCCGGGCCATGTCACAGGTTTGGTTGGGGTGCCAGATCTGCTTGCAGTGGTAGCAGAATTCTGTCTGGCAGCCCTCCCTCTCACAGGTCAGCTTGGGGCAGCTGGCACAGCCGTAGGCGATCACGGCGTACCTGCGGGCAGGAATTGAAACACAAAGTTACCAAGTGAGAGTTCCTTCATTCCAGAGCCACCAGCCCACCTCCCCCATCCCATTCCTGGTCATCCTGCAGCAGCCTCCACACCAGACACATTCCTGTGCTCCGCAGGGCCTGGAATTAAGCGGTGCTAATTGGGTTACTCGGGGCAGGGACCTTTCAGATGCTGAGTTGTTCTCCCCTCAGGAACTGCTGGCAGTTCTCGCTGGCAACTCACCCAGGGCAGATTTGTCTGGCCCAGTGTGCCCAGCTAACTCCTTGCTGTTTCCTCCCAGCTGCTCTTTCCAGGCACACACATCCCTCATTTCCTTAGGACAGATCTATGGATGGCCCAGAGGAGTCTAGGAAAGCTGAGCTTGTCCTGGGCACTTCCATCAGCAAAATGATTGTAGAAAAGTGGAATAACAGTTCCAGAATAACAGTTCCATACGTAGCTAAGTCAACAAGCGAGCTCCTTAGAACTTCCTTTTCCAAAGAGTGGTGAAAAACAATGCCCTGCCTTTGGAACAAGCCAAAATTGGAGTGAAATAATCAACTGTGCAAGACAGAGAGTCCAAGCTCAACCAGCTCGCTGTGACAGCAGTGTGACACGCCCAGAAGGAAGTGTCCCGTGTACACAAAAGCCTAAGGAGCATCACCAAGCAGTGCTGCAGAAATCTGACTGACAGTCACTGAGGACCAGGCTGTTTCCATTGGCAGGGGCTGACACGAGCAATTCTAGAAGTGCCTTCCCAGTCCTGCAACATCCATATGGCAAAAAGGGTATTTTTGTTAGTGGTCAGAGGAGAATAACTCCTATTTAAGGTTTCATATTTAGAGCCTGTGTGGCTGGAGTTGTATTTGCCTCTTCTTCTCCGAGGCAGCAGCGTGAGAACCACTGAATGTGTCATACCACAATGATTCATATCCCGTGGGAGTTTGAGCAACTTCATCCTGCCAGGCTACGACAGCATCGCCAGAGAAACAACATCTGAGGGCTGGCAGGCACGACTGCAGCTCTACCTGTGCATCCACACACCTGCACCTGAGCCCAGCAGGAGGAGAAATGGGCAAACTCCATCCCTGGAAAGTGTCCCAGCCCATGACTGGATGAATTTTAAGGTCCCTTCCAACCCAAACCACCCTGTTCCTATATGATAATTCTGTGATGGAAATGACCCAGGGGGTTATGAGGGATGAATTTGATTCCTGTGCACCTTGTCTAAGGAATATCCCACTAAATCTCCTCACCCTGCCACTATCCCCTGGACTGTCCTTGGCAAAACAGAAAGGAAAAGTTTCATCTGCCCAGCTGTGTTGTGACACTGCTATTTCAAACCATAACAGCAGCCTAGGAGAGCTCAGTGTAATATATTAAGCACATTCTAAATTAACTCCTCGCTCAAAATGTTGGGTTTTTTTAAACACTCAAGAAATCAAAATCATCAGCATCTATATTTTATTGCTGGAGCTGAAATGACAAATATCATGCACAAGCCCACAGCTGTGGGGAAAGAAGCTCCAGGACTGTCTACTGGGGAAAGAAATAACACATCTCCACGTCAAGGTCCACTAGAAAGTGGGTTTTGAAGTGAAATGCTGAGGAACAGTCATGGCAGGACCTGGATGGACAGTGGTCCTCCTCTTCCACTGGCTTCAATGGCCATTTTCAGGCTCAATTCCTTTAGGTAAGAAGAGAAACTGAGTTCTCCCTGAGTTTTCCCCGCAAAGCAATGCCAAGTGTCTTCCTGAGACCCCAGGAATGGCACAGCTCCATTTCCAGCCCCCTCCTTGGATGGCCACGAGTTTCCTCTGTCCCTCCTCCTGCCCATTCACGGATCTCAGCCCACACACCTCCGTTTTCTTTAAAGGTCCTGTTTTTCTCCCAAGCTTTTGGGAAGGCTGCAGTGTGACAAACACTAGACAGCGATACCAGCAAGGGGAAGAAAAAAAAACCCTGGAGCTGCAAACACAGAAAATGATTTGTTTTGCGATTGATGGCGCATCAATTGACCAGGGTTTCCATGGCAACACGCACCGGTGTTGTGTTCTCCTCCTCCTCCCGGGGCAGCACAGCCAGGCTCTTTCATTTAGGAAACAGGAGGAAGGCACAGGGTGTTTTTAGGGTCCTGTCACAGCCCTGCAGCTCTCTGATGCCACCACCTCGGTGGGGGTGACCAGAGAATGCCACCCCAGCCCTCGTGGGGTGCCTCGGTGGCACTGGAAATGATACAACTTTTAGCATTTTTGTTGTAACTTCACTCAGGGGTTTTGTTGGCCTTTGCCCAGGGGGAGGGGAATTGAAGTTTCTCTTCAAAAGCCCGGGTGAGGCCTCATGAGCTGAACATCACCGGATTGGGAGGAGCCAGGAGAAACAGAGGAAATAGAGGGACCACAACAAACATCACCCCCTGGTGAGGCTGGAGACACCTGGTCTGGGGAAAGATCGATAAGAGAACCAAAGAATGACGGCTGAATTAGCATCGAAGGGATCAATAACCAATAGGAGATGGAATCATTGTGGAATTTAAGACCAACGGACATGAATTTCTTTGGGGTTTTCAATGTATAAATATGTGAAAAGTCCGGTAAAGAACCAGGTGGAATGGAAGGATTTTCACTGCACAAGCCAGGCATGTGTGGATGAAATGATTTCTGCTGCACATCCTGGCCAGAATAAAGGAATGCCTTGATTCTCTGACACTGAAATGACATTGCTGGTGAGTTTCAGGTCAGGTGACAGTGGTGGGTGACATCCAGTGCCAAACATCACTCTGCCGTGCCCCCAGCCCTACACTCTGTACTACTCCACCACTACTACAGCGGGGAAAGCCCGCTGTAAATAATTCATACCCTGATTTTACATAAGCACAGGCACACAAGCTCTGCTGGGAAGAATGAATAGGGTGATTAATTCCTCTCCCTGCCGGAGGGCTGATTCCAACAGCCTTTGTTCGAGCGCTACAGACACACCAGCAGCGCTGGTCCACTCGAGCTGTCTCCAACATCTCCAACAGCCCCGGGGTCGCTTCTTGCTCTTCTGGGCAGCTGGGAGGAGGATGCCAGCATGTCACCCGGCTCACCCTGCTCCCCGAGTAACCAGGGAGGAGGCTACAGCTCAGAGAAAGAGCCGTGTGTGACAGCAGCCTGCCCAAACCCCCCCAGAGGAAGGGATCAGGCTCAGGCTGCGTTGCTGTCACAGAGGCAACGCCCTCCGGGCTGCTCTGGAGCTGGCTCCTTCCAACCAGCCAGCCCGGGTGACGCCGCTGTTTGTACACCTTCTCCTGGGCACAGATAACATCACAAGAGCCAAGGAGCTGAGATTCGGTGAGCAGGAACCGGATTTTCTCTAGCCGGTTACCAGCACAGGCATTCCCTCCGTGGCTGCTCTGTCTCCCTGATCTTATCCCCAGCGCTGCTGAAATATCGAGATCTTTCACTTGATTTGGCTTCAGAAAGGAGCAAAGGTGTTGTTTGCTGTTAACTTCACCCTCAGAAGGGACAAGCCCTTATACAGGATGCTCGAGAGGCCGGGGAATGGGTAACCCGAGACAGGTTCACGGATTTGCACAGGATGCCTATTACGAGGCTCTGATTAAATCTTCACAATCCTCCCACCGACTTTTCCATTCCGACTACGGGGTCAGACTTTCCTTTCATGTTCTTGCTACCCAAAATTGCCATCCAAGCTGAGTCGTAGCTCAACTTCACAGCACTTCTCTTAAGTTCCCCGACCAAGCCCTTTTCCAGGCAGCTTTGGCTCACGCCCAAACAGAAACCTAACAGAGTTCGTTTAAAAGAAAAGGGAAGAGAAAATGAAAGGAACACGTTCATAACTACACAGTCATCAGGCTTGGCTGGGCTGACTTCTGGACAGACAGACGTTTCCTCACTTGGGCAACGGACAGTGAGTGAGTCAACATCACTCCTCTCTGCTGTGTATTCCTGTCCTCATTGGGAAAAAGTTCCTTCTTCCCCACCACTGGAGGCTGCAGTGTTGTCCCCATGCACTGTCCCCAGGACTGGCGGAGAAATGCACAGCTGGGAAAGTCCACACTTACCATTTGTGTAGGAAAAAAGGTTTCTGTTCTATTAGGAAAGCGATGGCTCTGCTAAAACCCCCTTCAAGTCATATCACTCCTACCCAATCTGTCCGTGTTTTCACAATCCCCAAGGTCAAATCCTGGAGCTCTCGAGAGATAATGGGGATAGATGGAATTTTGGTACCCAAGGACTATCAGCTGTCCCGAACAGACTGCAGATAAGCAAAGAAACCCTGCAGCGAGGGTTCTTCATGGGACACAGCGGGACCAGAAGTGTATCATCAGCAGCACCCTACTGAGGGTGAGCCACCCCTCCCTGTGCCGTCCTGGGACCCACGTGGGCACGGCCAGGACAGCGATCCCAGGGCCATCCCAGCCGGGATGCCATCCCCAGGACTTGCTGGGATAGGCAGCAACCACAGCGGGTTCCACTTCACCCAGCTATCCCAGCACGTGTAGGGGACGGGCAGCAATCCCTCCAGGGTGGGGTCTACCTTCCCCAAGACGCCCCAGGACAGAGAGATGGGGCAGCACCCAAAGGAGACAGCAGGTTTCCCTGCCAAGCTGTCCCACGATGGAAGGGACACGCTGTCCCAGGACAGAACCTTACGGGGACAGCGGTTCCCCGCTCCCCAGGCTGTCCCAGCACGGAGTGGCATCACCCCACCGCCACCGCTCGTCCTCCGCATCACTCACCCGCAGTCGGGGGCCGGACACCAGCGGCAGTCGGGGTCGGCGGCGAGGCAGCGGCGCAGCATGAACTCCTCGTACTTGGCGACGAGGTGCGGGGAGTCGCGGAGCAGGCGGCGGATGTCGGCGGGGTTGAGGCGCTCGCTGCACTCGGGGCAGCAGATGTTGACGCGGGACTCGGTGATCTCGATGCGCAGGTACTGCCGCAGGCAGGCCCCGCACGACCGGTGCGGGCACGACAGCAGCCGCGGCGCGTTCTCCGCCGGCTGCCGCACCAGGCACAGCGGGCACTCCAGCTCCTCCTCGCCCTCCGGGACCACCGGAGCCTCCTCGGGGGGCGGCGGTGGCGGCGGCGGC
>JAYDZK010000086.1:4710366-4732304 GCA_034509185.1 Euphonia xanthogaster
TCCATCTCCCCTCAGTGCCTCCATCTCCCCTCAGCGCCATTGCTCCCCTCAGCGCCTCCATCTCCCCTCAGCGCCATTGCTCCCCTCAGCGCCCAACTCTCCTCAGCTTCCCGGTTCCATCAGCAATCCCTGCTCCCCTCAGTGCCCCCATGTCCCCTAAACACCCCTGTCTCCCTTCAGCTCCCCATTTCCCCTCAGTGCCCTTGGCTCCTCTCAACACCCGGCTCCCCTCAGTGCTCCCGTTTTCCTCTCAGCGCCCCGATTCCCTCAATGTTTGGGTAACACTCTCAGGCACGTGGTGGCATTCATGGGGTGTCCTGCATAAGGCCAGGAGTTGGACTCCATGTTCCTAATGGGTTCCTTCCATCTCAGTTTATTCTATGATTCTCCCTTCAGCTTTACATCTTCTCCACATCCCTCACTCAGCACTGCCGTGGCTGCCTCACCCAGGACCTGGAATGGGGAGAATCTTCTGGCTGGATTATGCAGGGAAAGAAAGGTTTCTATTTAAAAAAAAACCCTGGGGCAGTTTGCTTTTTAACATTCCTCATTGTTGAGGGGTATCTATAACCTCAGGAGCCCCCTGTAAATCCATCCATCCCAGTGGAGCACCTTGTCCCTCTCTGTGTCCCTCCTTGATAACGTTTCTGAAGATCATGTAAAGATTTACTCAGCTGGGAACTCCTCCCCGAGTGCCAGGTTTAGAGGCACTGAAACGACAACCCACATTCTCACTGCACTCATGCAGAAAGTTAAAAGCCTTCGTTTCCTTCCAGGGTTCCCCTGTGCCCAGAGGGGTCTGCCATCCTCACATCCCATCCAAAGGCAGATAAACTAACAGGAAAGATGCTGCTTCTTATTATGCAGGGGAGGTGAAGCAGAAAGATCTGCTGTGTCTACGAAGAGCCTCTTAAATCAGCACAGAAGGAGCTGCCTTGCCTTAGACTGTCAGCTCTGACTGGACAGACTGTGGTTATTCATGTGACAAGTGTGGCTCCATCACTGTCTCCCAGCTATCACCATTCCTGAAATCATCTCCCTCAGCAAAGCCTGTTTGCATGATTATTATTACCAGGATCCTTCCAAGAGCCGGGATGGGAACAAGGAACCAGGATTTCGGTGCTGGTGCTGCTGGATTGCTGTAGGCAAAGACCCCAGATCTGTCGGCACAGCGAGGATAATGATGACACTTCCCTGTCTGATGGGTGAATGAAGGGACAGAAGGAGTAAATCACCTGCACAAATGAAGCTTCCTCCTCTCCTAAACGCCCTGCAGCAATCCTGCTTTTCCCTGTGCTCCTTCTCCATTAATTCTGTGCCTGCCATACACTCTCCCTTACTGCTTATCCCGAGATGTCTGCTACACCCAAGTCCTTCCCCAGAGATTGCATTCCCCAGACATTTGTCAGCTCTTCACATTCCTGCCACAGCACAAAGGGCTTTGGACCAGCTGGAAGTTTTGGACCACACTTAGGTTTGGCCTCAGAGTGGTAAATTCCTGCCTGGGATCAAAAAACCCTGTTAATTAGCAAGTTAATTTGGCAAGGGCCAAACAGCTCTGCTCCAAGAGAAGCAGGGATGCTTCCAGGGTGTCTGTGGAGCACATTTTCCCTGAGCAGTGAGTTGCTGAGCTGTGGTCCTTGGGCAGGCATGAAGATTTCCCTGATACTTTGTGGTGTGGAACTCCCAGAGGAAAAGGACCCTTTTCCTTGGGAAAGGAGGGCTAGATGAAGAAGGGAGAGATGTTGTACCGGTGTAAAATGAGATTATATTGAAATTAACTACTCGTGTCTTGAGACAAGCCAGGTATGAGGCATTTTCAAATGGCTGTCGCTGCCCATCTGTAGCAGAGACTGTCTCGCTTTGATGATTTCACTAGAAAAATCACACTCTTGACTGAAATAGAGAAACCTGAACAGGACTTGTGTGGGACGGATCTCCCAGACAGCGCTGTGCCAGCTCAGCCCTACGTCCTCTGCAGCGCAGAAGCAGACTCTAACTAATTGTGGGAAGGTTTCAGCTCAAAAGCTAATGTGAGACAGGCCTGAATTACCAGTAGTGCAGACACAGAGAGACAGAGAGCAAAACCATCTGGAGCTCCTGGGAAAGGATGGGCTGACGGGGAAGAAATGACTCTTCACTGCCTTATGTGAGGAATCATGACACCAGCAAGGCTGGGGGAGGCCAGGGTAAATCCGAGTGACTTCAGAGCCATCTTCCCTCCTCCCAAGCTGTGCAGAGCTCTTGCCAGTGGTTTTATATTTGAGGGAACTCAGTGCTTTTATGGAGCCCTGAGATACAGATTTCCAACTTTCTGGAAAAAGTGGTCCAGACATCCCCAGCTACTTAAAAACAAGTTCTCCATGGCAGAGGTGTTTCTCCATGGCGAGTTTCCACAGCCCTTGCCAGGAGCGAAAGCTCCTGCTCAGCGTGTTCCTGACTAGCAGTTTGAACCCGGTAGTTTGTTTTGATTTAAAAAAAAAGACAACAAAACACCACCCCAAGACAAACAGCCAGGAACTGGAAGCAGAGGGCAGGAAAGGAAGCTGCCAGGGCGGAAAGAGGCTGATTGGGAAGTCACCGGATTGGGAGTGAGATCAGATCAGCCCCTCCCCGGAGCTGCGGGGAAGCTGCCACCCGCCTGACCGTTAAACTGGGGGATATTTGAAAAGATAAACCCAAACCAACCAAACAAAAAATATACAGAAGGCGGGAGCGTGGCGGGGGGGATTCGAACGCTGCAGCGAATCGTTCTGCAAATCCCAGCTCCAATAGGCAAATTTGCTTTTGCTTACGCTGGCAGAAAGCTGGAAGATTGCTGACTTCCGACCCCGCTGGATTTGGCACAGGCGGCTTTTAAAGCTGCCTGAGCGCTGTATCCCCCAGGAAGGCTTCCAGGGAGAAGGCTTTGTCCAGACACCGGTTGGAGCCACCCCACACTGCCCAGTGCCGTTCCCAGCCTGGATGGAGCCACTGGGGGAGACTGAGCTGGGCTGGACCTGCTTTTGGGAGGTATTTCTCTTTCCAGAGAAATATCCTCGTCACCCACACCCCAAAAATCCCCTGCAAAGCAGAGTGACAGCTCTATCACTGTCGAGGAGGAAGCGCCTCTGGTGATGTAATGAAAATTCCCCTTGGTAATTCAGAGAGTGAAAGCAGAGGCTGAGCTGCTGGGAAGGGATTGTGAAAGTCAGACTGCATGGAGGAACCGGGGTGTGCCTGGCCGGGAGTCTCGCTGTGGCAGGAGGCACGTCAGTTTGGGTTTGCAGCTGATAAAATTGAAAATCCAGCTCCTACCATGTCCCTTTTGCCCACCTTTCCCCCCTTCCTGGTGACCCAAATATCACAGGTATGGGAAATACCTGCCTGGTGCTCTCCTCCCTGGCATGCAGGACACAGTGGGTGGTGAAACAGCTATTTCAGGAGGCACAAAGATCCAATCTGCCTTAAACCTCTGGAATGCAAGCACTGAGGTGTGAACCTCTCCTTAGCACTGCCTCTTTCCTCTAGAAGTCCGTGGGTCTCCTCAGGGTTTCTCCCACTTTTCCCAGGCAGGGATGGGGGGGTTATTCGAGGGGGACAGGCTGCATTGCAGAGCAAATGGAGTTTAGAGAAAACCCAGCTCGTGTTGCTGCTTGCTGATGAAATGCAGGAAGAAGGGGAGCAGCTTTACACCAGGAATTCTTCCTCGTTTTTGCGCAGGGAGACTCGAGAATGACTCAGCTCTGGTTTTACTGGGCAGGCTGAGACCTTTGGCCCTATTAAGGTGGGACAGCCAGGGCTGTTAAAGTGATCCAGGTGCATCAGGATGCCAAAATGCAGATGGCAGTTTCAGGGGTCTCTCTGCTGAGGACCCACCATGGGCCCCGCTTGAAATGTGCTGCACTCACAGCATCTGGAGGAAGATGAGAGGGACAGACAGATTTAAGTAGCACAGAGGTCATTTTAAACCTCTCAGAAATGCAGCGCGAGGTGTCCCCTGGCTCCTTGCCCTGGAGAGTTGTGCCAGGGGCACGTGGGCTTCCCTACTCCTCTTTTAGAGGTCCCAGCTCCGGGGCAGGGATGTCAATCTCGGCTTGCCCGAGGCATTCGGTGAGGCTTAACCCTGAGAGCCCAGAGCTCTGCGGCGAGGGACGCTGAATGTTCACGGGGAGCAGCTGTGATTGCAAGAACTGAAGCTCATTTTGGGGTCGTTTTCTGCCAGGGCCCCGGGGAAGCACTGGGTCGTAATGACATGCACTGTGATCGTTTGTCAGATGGAGATGTCATTAACGGCCGCTCGTGTCTCTCCAGGGAAGACACCCGAGGCTGGGGAGGGCTCTCCCCAGTGTGCACATCTCTGCCTCTATCCAGTTAGTTCGTGTTCTGTTTGCCTCTCCTGGTCCCCTGAGATGTGTGCAGGGAAGGAAGGAGATGATTGTGCTTGACTCCTCTTTTCTCTGCTGGACTTAACAAGGATTGACATTCTTTTAAATGAGGAGGAAGAGGCAGGAGATGAGAGTCTTGGGATCAGAAATGCAAGGCTCTTCCAAGAGGATTTGTTCTGGTTTAGTCTGTGGTTACACCTTCTCTCCCCTCCATCTCCCCATCCCACTCTGCTCCCTCCTAACACCCACACACACGACAATCTTCCACTCCCTGCTGTGACTTTCTGGGGAAGAGGCTGTCATGTGAAATCCTGGGAGAGAGAGAGAGTTACCACATGGAGCTCTCTGAGAGCATCAGAGCAGGCCTTGCAGAACAGGCCGGCAGCCGGAGGAGCGCTGCGCTCCCCCTCCCCGAAATCCTGGGCGCTCCTCTCACGGATGGGAGGTGGGGGGAGAGGGAATCATCTTGGAAGCTTGGGAGCCGCCTACACACATGGCAAGTCTTGTCAGCAGCTGATAAAAGAGGTGGGAGGTGGGGAGATTTCGAGGGGGAAGAATGTGGAGGCTCTCGTGCCCACACAGCTCCCCCGTCCTGTCTCCTGCAGGGCTCCCGCAGCTGGGATGGCCACGGGCTTGGCCCCGTTGGTGACGCACGTGCAGAGAGGAGAGACCCCAAAAAGGGACTGGGATGTACTTCAGCACTGACGCAGAGGTAGGGACCATTAAGCAATTACTTATAATAGTAATCTGACATGCTTTTCCCCTCTACAAAAGGCAGCATTTCCTTTTGTAATAAAAGCACAGGCTGTTCTGTGTTCTTTATTCACCTCCACGCTCACTGAACAGCTTTGGGGATAGAAGTGACAATGATCCCCGCTCTCAAGTCGCTCTCACCACTGACCTGCTACCCTTAATGATGGGGGATTTATAGCTGAGAAGGTTTAGCACTGTAGGGTGGTGCCATCAGGATAGGGCTGGCCAGATCCCTATGGCAGGAGGAAGGAGCCAGACTCCCTCCTCACCTGAATCATTAAATAGACAATTAAGTGTTTGGTGTTGGCGTAAACAGAGGCAAATTAGTCACTGGAGAAAACCTCAGTGCCTGTGATGGCTGGCTGTGGTTGGAAGGTGGTGGTGACAAACAGAACTGTGACAGCAGAAGGCCAAGAGGCACGGACATGGCATGGCATGGCATGGCATGGCATGGCATGGCATGGCATGGCATGGCATGGCATGGCATGCTCCTGGCTCTGAAGTATCTCCCTGATGCCGGCTGGTTTTTGGGATGCTCAGCATCTTGCAGGACACGAGCAAACCTGGCCACAGCAGAAGCAGCAAGATCAAAGTGAAATCTTCAGGAGGAGCACCCATGAAGAGCTAAGGAAGAGTTTGTCTTGCCCTTCAGAGAGCAGATGCACAAGGCAGAGCTCTGGCACGGGCTTGGATTTCTGCAAGGAGAACAGAGTGAGGCACTGGCCTGGTTTCCAGGAAAGGAGAACAGTGTGTCACAGAGGAGGCATTGAAAAGACCTGAGGCTTCTGCCTCAGCTTTCAGTCTTACTCCTGCAGACACGTGGGTGCTTGGGAGTTCAAAAGGCTGAACTGGAGGCTGTCCTGCAGCTGGCACAGGACAGGAAGCTGTGGGCTCCTCCTGCAGAGCTGCTGGAGCAGACACCACAGAGGGTGTCCCCGTCTCTGCTGGAGATCCCTGCTCAGCTCACATCAATCCCTGCAGCGCTGACCTTTGCAGTGGGACTGTGGGAATGTGAGGTGGGCAGGAAGGCTTGGTACAAGGCACCATCTCCAGTTCCCAGAGCCTCCAAAAACACTGGCAGCCCTTCAGCAACATCTCAAAACCTCACAGGATCTCTGACATCCTCTCCAGCTGGTGCATCCCACAGCACAGGTAGGGCTGGGCACACCACACGTTTCCTCCAGCTGACCCACCCATTTCCTATTTTCTGCAGACATGACAACTAGTGAGTTAATCCTGCAGGCCATAAACTAAGCTGTATTAGCAGACACCATCTGTCCTTTTTCATTTGCTGATGCACGACCTATTTTGCTGTGTAGTGGAGCAGGCACTGCAGTTTTGGGGCTTGCATGTTGCAGTGTCCTGTTGCCAGGGCATAATCCACTGCTCGCAGGGACCTGCTGGTGGGAGAAAGTTCCAGAGAACTGAGCACCACTGGGACCTGCTGCCGTGGGCAGGTGGTGGATGAAGTCTGTCCCCATGGCTGCCTGGCCTCCAAGGAGGTTTGGGCTTCAATCCCACAAAGCACATGGGAAGGGAAAGGTCTCAGCAGAACTTCCAAGGACAAGAGCACGACTGCCTTCAGCAGGGTCTTCTGAAGCCCCTTCAGCAATGGCCACATCCACATTTCCTCACTTGTCAGGAGGTCGTGGAGAGACCTGAATTCTCATCCCAAAGTGGGGTTTGTGGGAACAGGCTCAGCACTCCAGCCACTCTGCTCTGGCCTGGAGTAACTCCTGTGCTTGACAGAGCTGAGCAATGGCAATCACACCAGGAGAGGGAAAGACAGGGAGAGAACTCTTCCTTTATCCCTCTGGTCATGTCTTGAAGCAGTGTGGTGACCCTTGTCTGGGTACAGAAGTACAGACATTGTGAAAGGCCATAAAACCATCAGGATTTTCCAAGCCAGTTATTATTTGACTTTACCAGCTCTTGAGGCAATTCCAAAGGTTAGTGCCTTATCGAAAGAAGCCTCCTGAATTTACCAACTTTCAATTTAACTCAGTGCTGGTGGCAGGAATTTTCCCTGAGTTCTGAAACAAAAAGCCAGGAAATTCTGTGGATATGTGCTAAGGAGTCAGGAGGGAGCTGAGTGCAGGGCTGGGTGCTAACACACTCATCTGTTCCTCACAGCCAGCATGATCAATGGTCACTGACCTCTGGACTCCCAAAATCAGCCAGAGAATTTTCAGCTTCCTGCCTCACTGCACAAAAGCAGAAGAGAGAATGGGAGGAATTATTCAGACTGGCCTTAGGCAGACCACTCCTCTCTGACTGAGCTCAGTTGCATTATTTGGGTTTTCCAAAGGACTCCCAAGCTCCTGGCTAGGATGTGGCCCAAACCCACCCCCTTCTGTGCCATAAGTGTCCTCTGGGTATCCAGCACTGCCAGAAAGCTGGCCTGGAGTCATTCCCTTTTCCTGCTAGTCCAGCTCTTTTCTCTCAGAAACTGGCTTAAGCTCTGAACCCTGGGGTTTCCTACCCTGAAATCTGTGGTAGCTCCTGCACAGTCTCACTGCCTGCAGAGGTGTTTGACCCCTCTGCTGAGCTCTGTACCCTCAGCTTCCAGCAGCAGCAAGCCCTGCTGTCTCCCTCCTGCCTTCCCTAAGCTTTTCTCAGTGTTCCTTTGTGCTGTTGACACTGCATCAGGTGTGAAATAATGTTCCACAACATGCCCTGGTGTTCCTGCAAGCTGTGCTCCCCATCCTGCACTGGGAAAAGGAGAGCTGGTGTCAGGATCTCTGAGCTAGACACAGACTGACAGTTTGGGGTGTAAATCCCCACTGCGTGAGACTGATCCCAACTTTTCTTCTGTCTCTCTGAGCTTTGGGAGGACTGGCTCAACAATTGTATTGATCTCAGTCCAGGAACAAACATTCCCTTTCCACGGGCCACAGCCTCTCTCTCCTGTGTGTCATGTGAGGAAGAGGAGCAGGGAAGGGCAGTGCTTTGCCAAGACTAGAACGTACCCAAAACTGTGACTGCTGTCAGGAGGTGGGAAGAGGAAGAAAGAGCCCATGTGGTCAGCCCTGGAAAGGGCAGTTCCTGCTCAGAACTGCCTGGGGAACAGTCCCCTTTTCATAACGAGCAACAGCTGTAAAAGGGGGAAAGAACAGTGATTCTGCACTCTGCCAGCAGCACCTCTTGCCTCCAGCCAGGCTAGGGGAGCAGAGAGAGCTCCCAGCACAGCCCTGTGGCCCCACAGCAAGGAAAACGTGTGTCATTTTCCAGAGGGCTGAGCCAGCATTAACCAGGTGGGGAATGTGTGAGCCTCTCACTCTGAACATGTGCTTGCTCAGGGTTCCCTTGTCTCAGCTGAGATCTTTCCCCAGTGTGACCCTTGGCTGCCAGGCCCCTGCCCCCAGCTCGGTGCAGGGCTGTTCCCCCTGCGCTCTGTTCTCTGCAGCACAACAAGGTGGGCAAAGGGAGAGGGGAGCTGTAGTTTGTCCTTCATTCCTGGGCTGGCACAGAAAGGCAAATGGGGTTTGTTCTGCTGGGTTTTGCTGCTGACCCACGCCTTCCTTCCCCCAACCTGATGCAGTGACCACAAGCCCATTCTCTCTAACTTCAAGCACAACCCACCTTTACCACAACCAGGAAATTCCTCTTCTCCCTCCCTCCTCTCCCTCAGCCCTTCATCACCATGAGAAACACTCATCCCTCACTGGGGCTTGTCATCTGTGGGCTGTCTTAACCAGTGCTGGAGCAAACTGCCCCCTGTGCTGCCTCAGGCTGGGCTGTGCACAGCAGAAAATTGAGTAGGAGGTTTCTGGGGCGATCAGTGTGCACTGAGACCTCAAATGCTTCTCTGAAATCAGGCCCTGCTCCAGAGCATCCTTCTAACAGGGAGGCAGCAGCCTCTCACCTGCCCAGCCCTGCCATCTCTGATCCAGGCTGCCATCCCTTTTCCCCTGAGCACCAGGAAAAGTCCAGTGCCTGACACTGAAACAGCAGTAGCTGCCAAGAGCCTCTCAGCTGCCTCTGAGTTACAGAATCCCTCCCTGCAGGCTCTCAGGAGGAGCTGTCAGCAAAAACAGCCCTATTTAACCAAAGCAGAGACAGCCTGGCTTTACATGGCCTCCCTCTGCCTTTCCCTGCTTCCCTGGAATTGGGCATTCTTTGGGAAAAGTCCCTCAGGGCAGCACTGGCTCCTGCACTTCCCCCTGGATGTGAAGCTCAGCCACAACAGCATGCAGGGGTTCACACAGCTCTGGGTGCTGCTCCAGCTATTCCCTCCCCCCTTCCATGGATCTCCTGGAGGATTCACAGCCCAGCACCCAGGGGTGCTCCCCATCCCCAGAAGGGTGCCCTCAGCATGGGATGAGCAGCAAAATCACAGCTGGAAAATCTGGCAGTGGACGTGGAGCAGAGCCCTGTCCCCGGGCTGAGGACCAAGAATGCCTCTTTCCCATCCAACACGCCAAGGCTCCGAGCCCTGCCAAACCCCAGTGTTTGTTCCTGCCTTTGGCAAGCAAGGGATGGCAACAAAAGCATGTGCGAGGCAGAAGGAGTTCAGTGAAGGAGGGAAGTGGGTTTCTCTTGGGTCTCTGTGACCTTTTCTGGTTTGGAAAGAATAGAGATGTGCAGAGATGCTCACAATGCACAGCAAGGCTGTTTCCACTTCCCCAGCAGCAGAACAAACCTCGTGGCCTCCTTCAGTCACAAGAAATTGGAGCCTGGAGCCACAGCCCAGCCTTTGGCTGCCAGGGTGGAACCAGAAATCCAGCTCCTGGGAACTGGTGCCTTTGCCTGTTTGCAAGGAAAATTTATGTGCAGCCATGGAACCTCACTATGGGCTTGTCTTCCAGCCCTGGTTCTCTGGGATACAGCTCCTGCTGTGGGATGGAAACAATTTTTCTTCAGCTGGCAGCAGCTGAGCCAAGTTGTTTCGGAGTCCATGGACTGGGACTTGTGTCAGCAGTGCCCTTGGCCATGAGGATCCCATTGACTCTCACCTCTCTCCTTGGAGAAGCAAGCACAGAGAAGGAGATGTTGGGGCAGGGCCAAGAGAAGGGCTGAGACTAAATGACTCCAGCGATTTCTCCATGTGCTTCCAGCCCTTACAGCTCAACCTCAGAGAGAAAAAGTGGTGCTGGCAGGTGGAAAGAAGAGGAGTGGGGTTCTGTGCAGGTAAATCAGGAATGCACCTCCATCCTTCGACAGCTGAGAGTCAGGAGCAGGTTTTTAGCAAAGATAGAAAAGCTGATTTGGCCAGAGGGATAATATTTCTGTTGGGAACCAGAGAACTATTGATTACTCAAGTAACCTCAACTATTTAACAAACAGCTACCTCAGCAGAAAGAAATTTCAGCCTGGCTTTAGGGAGAGGATCGAGGGGTCTCCAGGGTGGCCAGGCAACAGTGGGAATGTGCATGCCCACTCTCCTTGACTCTCCTTGCTGCACTGCTGCCCTGCCTGCTCCCAGTGGCACCAGATAAGTAAGGAGTGAAAACAAACACCAAGGAGGTGCCTGTGAGTGCCCCTAACAAAGGAAGGGGGAAATGTTCACTGCAGTGGAGTCATGGCCAAGATAGCCTGTGAAACAGGCAGGATTAAAATGTCTCACAGGACCTTGCTCAGCTCCCAGGGCCTTCTCGGGACACTGGCACAAAGGCAGCTCCTCCTGATGCTCCAGGTCTCTGCAGAGGCTCACAGATCCATAGCACTTTTCCCAGGAGGGAGCACGAGTTCCCAGTTAATGTATTTCTGATTATTGTGTGCCTGGCAGTGACAGCCTGTGGTGGGGGCTGAACACACAGGTGACAGAGCATGGCTGTGGGGACAGGGTCACACCAAGGCACTGGGAACATGTCAGAGCCTCAGCTGCTGCAGCTGATGTGCAGATGCCAGGCTTTGTAATATTCACATGATCATCCCTTTTGCAGTGTAGGCAAGTATGGGGGAAAGCAAAGAGAGCCAGCTGAGCCACGGAGAAGGTCAAGGACTAGGAGGGGGTGACTTGGCCTTTCTGTTCTGAGAGGTTCTGGTGCCATTCCTGCACTGAATTTTGAATAACCTTGAAAAAAATCAAGTTGGAACGTGACTTTGAAGCAGTCCTGCTGCTGGTCATGCAGAACCACAACCTGGGGAATGAAACTGCAGAAGAACAGCAGTGTTAACTCTTCTCTGCACCCTTCCCAAGCTGGCCCTGGGAGCCCAGCTCAGGCTGTGCCCAGTGAGGTCCCCCTTGGGGCACAGGGGCCCATCCCAAGCTGGCTCCCTCCCAGTACAGCTGCCCTGGGCAGAGCTGAGAGCTGGCACAGAGCAGCTGATGGGCCCTCCCCTCCCTGCCTGCCCATGCCAGAGGCTTGGAATGCAGCTGGCCCTGCAGCCACCTGGGTGACAGCACTGCCTGTCACCCTCCCAGCGTGGGGCTCCCACCCCTTGCTCCCAGAGAAGCCCCACAGAGCAGCACAAGCTGTTGCTGTTGGCAGTTTCCTTCCCATGAGCAGCAGTATGGCCACCTGAGCCACTCCCAAGTGCTCCCAGCAGACCCAGCATGTGTGCCTTGGTTGGGGGGGGATTGTGCATCACACAGCAATTGCTTCCCTAATTGAAGCATATTTATGCTTCTTGTTGCAATTACACTCTCAAGCACTCCTGGCTGCATTTCTTCATGGTCCCTCTGGGTCACAGCCCCCAGCCCTTTAAATGCCTCGGGAAATGTGTTGGTTCAACAAAATGGTCGTGACAGGAGCATTGGCCTCTCCCTGTTCTTGGATTTCAAGCAAGGTTTCTACTTTGTGCCTCTTCCATCTCCACTCCCATACTGGTTTCTGACATCCACAGGAGTCATCAGCACTGAGCTTTTGACCCCAGCTGTGTTTTCCTCAGTCAGGTACACACTGAGAATCCTGACAGGCCAGCATCTGGTCAGCACAGATGCGTGGGGTGCTCACAAACTCATTTTCTACTTTGCTAAGGCTGTGTAGCCTGAGTGTAGGTGTAGAGTCCCTACACCCCACTGCTGTTGGATCAGAGCTGGGATCCCACAAGCAGCAAGGAACCAGCCCAGCTCTTGGATTAAGAAAAAGATGAAATTCCCCCCTGGACCATGGGCCAGCACAGCACACAGGTGCTGCTGGGCTGCTGCTGGGCAGAGGTGACTGTCACCCTTACCCCCTCTGCTAACAAAACAGATCCCATTATGCAACCCTTGTGCTAAAAGGCAACACGACACCCAGAGAGGCTTCAAGGACTTTGTTGTTTTGCCTTCCAGGTCTGCAATCCCCAGGATTCACATCCAGAGAGCTGCTGGCAGTACCCATGCACCTGGCTGCCTTCCCCAGAACTATTGCACAGGCAGGGGAAGTGCTGAGGCTGCTGGGGATGTGCAGTTTAGGATTCCCACCACACACGCGCTGCTGGGCTCGCTCCCAGTGCACCAGCTCTGCTCACAGCCTCCTCTAAGATAGATGCAGCTCGGGGGATGGAGTCTCAAACTTCTGATTAATTTCATCAATGATCTCTGCTGTAATCCCTAGGGAGAACTCTGCTCCCCTTCTCCAGCCAGCAGGGCTGCTCTCCAGTCCGTTTATCCTGTTCTGGAAGTGCAGGTACTCCTGGCTCTTCCCAGTACAGCACCAGAAACACACACACTGCTATCCTGGGGGGAAGCATCTGCACCAGTTTCTGCACCAGCCAGCTGGGCTCTGACCTGCTCTCACTGTCCCACAGCCAAGCCCTGCTGTGCCAGGCTGTTCAGGCATTGTATAATATTCCCGCTGCCCAGGAGCCATCCCCCAGCACCACATCACCCCGAGAGTTGCCGAGGCAGGCGCTGATCCCACAGCAGCCCACGGAGCCCCCCCTACCCCGCTGCCCCCGGGCATCCCTTACCTGTCCCCGGAGCCCACTCCCGGTGCCGCGCTCTCCCCTCCGCAGTCTCCCCGCTCTCCCTTTCCCACTCCCCTTCCCTCTGCGCCACCTCCCCGCGTGATGTCAGCGCAGCCCGGCCCCCGCAGCCTCCCCAGCGCACCCTCCACGCCACGCAGCCGCCCATCGCATCCCGCTGCTGCTGCTGCTGCTTCCCTGCCCAGCGTTGCCACAGCGACAGCAGGGGAATCCCATCCTCTGCTCCTCCACCTCCCGGGGCCTCGCTTGGTATCACCCACTGCAGCTCTTCCCAGAGACCGCGGGAAGGACAGGGCGACAGCAGGGGACAGCAGCAGGGAGCGGCCAGTGGTGGCCTTGTGGCTCAACAAGCCTGGGAGGGAAGGGAGAGCAGAGGGAGCCAGGGGAAGCAGGCTCAGAGCAAACAGACTCTCACCTTACCCACAGCAGTTCCACCCGTGTCCCCTGAGCTCTGCCCACCTTCCCACTCCCTCCATTGCTCGCTCCCAGGCAGTTCTTTGTTCCTCAGCCCCACGTGTTCCTCAGCTCCTTCAGGGCTGTGCACATGAGCACCGTGATGGCACCAAGTCCCCACAGACATCTCTGCAGTGGCTTCTCCTCGCCCACTCAAGGTCAGAGATCAGGTTATTGATCAGAAACTTAAGCCCAGCTCCAAACCAGCCCATCAGGAGTCGGTGGGCTCATTACCACTAACCACAAACCCACAGTGAAAGGTTTTCCTGCAATCCCTGTCGCCAACAGTTTCATTGGGAAGGGAGAAGGGCAGATACATTTTTAGGACTGCAGCACATTTTTAATGGAAAGAGATGGCCCAGGGCTTTCATCCCTCCCCCCATTCAAGATGCTGTTTCTTTTCAGCAGAAATATTGCTGCATTAGAGAACAGGTCATTTCCTCTATCAGTGAGAATTCAGTGTCCTATTTGATGCTGGTCCTTGTGCTATAAATAGGAATTTTCCCCTTTTATAGTTGCTGAATAATTGTGTGTATGAAATATGAACACAGTTTTCAAAAGAGTGCCTGATAAGCAGCTTGCTGGAACGAAATGGTTGAGCAGAAGGAATTTACAGCACCTGCAGAGCATCGTGTGCTGTGGAAAACATTCAAGGTCAGCCTGAGAGAGACAGGTCACAGCACAGATCCAGCTCCAGAGGATCCAGGCTTGAGCTCACAGACTCCCCACTGCAGCCTCCCCACAGCTCCCCAACAATCCATTTCACGCTCCACACTCAGGTAAGGATCAAACAGAGGCAGCCCAGCTCAGAGGAGCCAGGACTCCATCCCACAGACCAGAAAGCCAGGAGGAGCAGGCAGAACAGGTTTTTAAAACAACAGAGGCAAGGAGCAGAGGACACAATCCCAGACAAGGAGGAAGAGCACAGTTTAACATCCACCATCAAAAGGAACAAGGGAAGAACACCACAAAGGCCAGAGAGGCACAAGAATGGTAATGGGAGGTGCAGAGAGGTAATGAAAACACCTGAGCACAGACAGAATGGCGGAGGAGCAGGAGAGCTCAATTATGCTGGAAAACCAATAATTTCTGCAGGAAATGGGTACGAGCAGCCCAACCCTTTCTGGTGTCTGAACACATGCAGGGCTGCAAGAATCATGGATAAACAACAAACCTCCATCATTCCATCAGGAACAGCCTCCTCTGGGATACCACAGAGGGCCAGAGTCCCTGTGGAGGCAGGAGAAAGGGAGGCCAGGAAATGCCCTCATTCCCTGCATTAGGACAGAATTTTCCCAGTGAATTTAGAGAGAGGGAGGGATACAGCAAAGTATGAAAGGCATAAACAGAAGACACAATAACGTGGCTTCCAGTTGCTGCAGGAGGAGAGAAGGAAATATCATCAGCTCCTCCACACACTGGAGATTCAAAGGGAGGAGGAAAAAAAGGGATTACATCAGTTAAAATGCTGCAAGGAGCTCGGGACAGAGAGGATACACAGGGGCTTGGTGCTTTCAGCCTCATACAGGAAGAAACAGGAGAGAGAACCAGCAAAAAACCACCATTGCTATGGTGATCTAAAGCATTGGACACACTCAGCAAGGACAAGAGATAAAAGGAATTACAAGCCACATTTCCAGCTGCACAGAACATCCTTGAGATAGGATCAGGCCCCAGGATCCACCCAGCTCAATTGTTAGTTGATGCTGTCATCTGCCTCCTCATCCTCCACACTGTCTGCAGGTCAAAGAGGACACAGCACCAGATACAAATGTAAAGGGGTTATTTTATTATTGATTCAGAGGTTAGACAAGGCACCATTTGATCTAAAAAGAAATGCAAAAAAAAAACCCCAATTAAGTGTTATTTTTGCAGGCAATTAAGAAAAGTCTCTTTTGCATTTCTTCAGCATTGTGTGAATTCCAGCTTGGTCATGATCACAGAAAAGCCACCCCATTCCCAAGTAAGGCAGGTTTGGACTAGAGCCACAGCCCCTCTGTTCAGCAGCAGAGAATCCTTGAGAAGTCTTTATGCCAGGGTTTAGGAATGCAGCAGAACAAGAAAAACAGAACTTCCAGGAAAAGACCACTGCATCTCTTTTTCCTTTCCATTTCACACATGATGATGAATCATTTGTTCCTTTTGGTCCTTGCTGATAGGAAGCAACTTTAGAAAAAAATCACAGCAAACCTTTCAGTGGCCTCAGAGTACCAAGAGCCCATGAGACAAGTCCTGGAGAAGCCTGGAGTAACATCTAGCCCTGCCCTCCAACAGGTCAAGGACCTGCAGCTGATCACTGAGAGATGTTTCCCTCTCCACAATTGTTTTGCCTCCACAAACATGATTTCTAAGGAGAAGGCTGCCTCCTCTTCACAATGATTCTGCCAAATAAGAAATCCAACCAAATCAGCCCCCCAACCCCTTGTTTACCACCTTCTTCCCCCCTCCCATCAATCATACCCCCCCTCCCAGCTGCCCTCCCTGCACCCAGGGAAGGGCTGCAATGGGTGATGTAGCAGAGTGTGCAGCGTTTGGTGGTGTCTCATCTGCTTGATGGAGTCACTCAGCTGGAATAAATGGGAACAGAGAGAAAAAAAAATATTTAGGGAAAAACAAACAAACAAAATTAAGCATGGTTTATGGTAAGAAAAAAAAACAAGCAAAGGCTGGTGAGCTGGATGTGAATAGAGCACAAGGGAGGAAAGGAACGAAGAGTGGGGGAACATCTTGCTCTTGCTGTAAAATCTTGACCAAATCCAGGAATGCCAACTAGCTGGGAACCCTTCCCAGAGTGTAGGGAGCTGCAGCTCTCCCTTTGGCTCTCAAAAACTTCTTTAGTCACCAAGATGCCAGGGCAGCTGTAACCCACACGCTTTCCCACTCCCTGGGGCACAGCATTTATCCTAAATGCTATCCCAACCTCCCAGCACACCAATTCCAGGTTACCCTTCCACAGGAAACCCAGAGACAGAGCAAGGGCTGTCTGGGAATCCCAGGGGACAACAGGCTGCTGGCAAAACCAGCCCTGTTTACTGTCAGAGCCTTTCTCCTCGGTCACATGCTTTCTAGAGCAACAAGTCCACTGCTTTTGGTTCCCAGTTTGCTGGAAGGGAAGAGGTTCTGTCCCTGGAAAGGATGTGTGAGGACAGAGAGGGGATTGTCAGGCAAAAGAGAAGTTATAAAGGAAAAGAGCAAGGGATTCCTGAGGATTAAACATCTGCTCTGGCCACAGAGCTCACAGCAGCTCAGTGCACAGGATGGAGTGGGCCATCCCCAGAGAGAGAGAGGAGGATACTCAGTAACATTCAACCAGTAAACACACACGGAATGCCAAAGGACAAAGTTTCATCTGGGCCAATCCATATTTACAGCAGGGTCCTCTAGGAAGGGCTGGAATCCCTCATGGCCAAAGGTCAGTGCCAGCCCTGCAGTGTCACCACACAGCAGCACAATGCCCTGGAAAGGCTCTGAGCACACACAGTGTCCTCAAACACAGCCTGACAGAGCTGCTGGATTTGCTCAAGAAACAGGAACATTTCCATGAGCTCAATGAAGGTCGTTAGCTCAAGGGCACATGGAGGCAGTGCTTAACAATGCCGTCTCTCGAGCCTTGAGAAATCATTTGTTTTGCAATAAGGCTTTATTATATTTAGACTTTGGGATCAGGAGAAGCTCAATGCATCTTCCTCTGCTTGGTCAAAACCAAGGCGAGAGAGAAGAGTTAAAACCCCAAGCCCTTTTCTTATCCTCAGGACATCCCAATCTGCCACACAGTAACTGTCAGACTCTGACCACAGATTTCACATTAAAAAGAAGCATCTCACTAATTTGCTATAAATCCCACAAATAAATAAAGGTTAAAACCGTCCACCCTCTTTCTGCCCCACCAAGTGCCATCAGAACAGGAACCTGCTACCCCACAGGGAATAAACCACATACAAGGAGAACACCTCATTATCCAGCCCCAAGCAGCAGCCAGGCTGTCCCTCAGGCTGCTCCCACAACAACACAGAGCAACCCCAGGTTTCAATCTTGCAGCTTCACATCTCCTGGGAAATCCTTCCCCCACATCCCCAACCTTCCCCAAGGCTCCTGTGGGGTAGCTGGGAGGAGTTGGAAGTACAGTTCCTTCCAGAGAGGAGCATTTCTAGGATGAAACAAAGGCTTTTTGACCCAAAGGAGTGCAGAGCCCATTTCGGGCAGCTGGAGCCTGGGCTCGCTGCGGCCTCTAGAGGCCAAAATCCCAACACCTACATACAGACTGACGTTCACATACAGCCACATCGAGACCGTTAACAGCTCGTTTAATTAGAGAATTAGCACAGCCCTGCCTTGGGCTGCATCACCTCATCCCTTCCCCGTCTACTCTGCTCAGCTCTTCACCCTCCTTGGCCCCAAAGAGACAGAGACAGAGAAAGAGAGAGGAAAAAAAAAAATGAGAACTCCATCCTGGGACGGAGCTTTAAATGAACATAACCAGGTCTTTACATGTTGCTTTGGTGAAGGCTGCCAGGATGCTGGCAAACACCACGTCGGGGGACTGGGAGGCATCCACGGCCGTATGGATCCCTCTCTTGCTGTAGTAGGACACCAGGGGGGAGGTCTGGGTGTGATAGGCCTTCAGACGGGTTTTCAGGGCCGTCTCGTTATCGTCCGAGCGGCGGATCAGGGGCTCTCCAGTGACCTGGGAGAAGCAAGGGGACAGTCTCCAGCCAGCTGCAGCCTGGCATGCTCCCCCCTTCTCTCCCTGCTCCCCTCCTCCTCCAGGGTGGTGCTGCAGAGGAGACGGAGCAAACCCGGGGCAGCCAGAACAAGTCCCAGAGCAGTCACTGAAGAGAGGAGGGCTCAGCACCGTGGTCTTTTTCCCCACATACCACTCTGCTTGCTAAAAGGAGCCTCGAGACCAGGCACCAGCTACAGCGGCTCCCCAGGATGGAAACCAGTCACAATTTGAGCTGTGGACAGAGTCCCACAAGTTCAGAGGCTGGCAGAGCCTGGGCCAGCTCTGCAGACTGGCCATGCCCTTCATCCATCTATCCATCCATCCCTCCAGGCCTCGCTCCCCGCGGTGCCGTTGGATCAGTCTGCCCAAGCAGCTCCCCAAGCTCCCCAGAAAGCCAGGACAGGAAGGTACAAGAGAAGGAAAGAAATGAGTTTTTCCAGGGAGAGACTGCAAAGCATCAGCTAAACCCAAAGCAAGGTAAGCTGCAGCCTTGGGAGCTCACATACATCGTCCTTCATGTGCTCTTTCGGGGGTCTGAACTCCTCGTGATACGAGCGGCCACTCGCTGGGTGAATCAGCCTGAGACAGAAAAGAAGTGTCAGCAAAGCAGCTGGTCAGGACAAGATCTCCTGAACCTGCCACTCATCAGTACAGAAACATCTGCCACAGCACCATTAGCCTTTCACTTGTAAGAAAATTCTCTCCAGTTATTTCTGTACCGAGGGCCTCTTCAGTTCAGAAAAGCAGCTGCGCTGGGAGGTGGAGAAGGGGAGTTTTACATCCTGCTCTGCTGGGAAAGGGGTCTGGAAAACAGTGCAAGAGAACGCACTCCTGACCCTGGAGGAAGTTCACTGGTGCCCAAATGTATTCAGGGTCCTGTATAAGGGAGCAATAGTAGCTTTGGAGAAGGAGGGACTTAGAGAGTGAGCCGAGATTTTCTACAGAAGTCCCTGGTTTATGGGCAAGGAAGGTGCTCTGCTCAAGGCTGGCCCAGGCATAGGGCAGAAATAGAGACCAGCAGCACAGCCAGCCATAAGCACCATGAGGACAACCTGGGATCTGAAATGAGGATGCTCTTCCACAGACTAGGAAATCCCAAGTCTCAGCACTGAGAGAGGAGGATTTACCGTCCCGTGATCCTCCGGATCAGCAACGAGTCCGGGATGCTGAACTCAATGACAGAGTCGAGCTTCTCTCTCCTTTTCTCCAGGAGCTCATCCAGCTGCAACAGCAAACACCGACCTCAGAGGGGCTGAGGGAGCAGGGACCCCTGGGTTTGAGGGAAGGGGGTGCCGGAGCAGCCCCTGAGCAGGGGCTCCCATACCATCTCTGCCTGTTTCACTGTGCGTGGGAAGCCGTCCAGGAGGAACCCGTTCTTGCAGGGAGGGGAGTCCAGGTTGTTCTCAATCAGCTCCACCACCATCTCATCACTCACCTGCAGAGATGAGACAGGTATGTTGTCAGGAAGGGCACCCTGAATTCACACACAGCTCTGTCTGTGTGGACAGGGTGGAATTTTTGGAGTTGTCCTGTACAGGGCCAAGGGTCGGGCTCAGTAATTCCAATTCTTGTGTGTCAGGATACTCTGTGATTCCATAATTCATGTCAGTGCTCAGGCTGCCTGTTCAGGCCTGCCCACATCAGGACAGCACTCCCTGCAACACCAGGAGGACATAGGCAATGCCACATTTCACTCCAGGGACACTCCAGCCTGCACAGGGACTTAGAGCAGCACTGTAACCTCACTGTTACAAAGGTTACTGTCTTGCAAGGAAGGCTGTCAGCTCAAACTCCTGCGATTATTAATTTTTTTAACCAATTCACAACACAAAGTATCAACAAAACATTGATTTCCTGTTACTTTGTACCTTCACCTACACATCCACCTCGGGAGGCAGGCCCGGGCAGGAAGGGCAGAGCAGGAGAGTTGTTCATTGACTCCCATAAACCTCATATGGAGGTAAAAGCCCAAGAGTTGCTGACAAGCTCTGGCTTCACTGGATAGCTTTTTTCCCCATCTAACAATCTCAGCATACCACTGGGATTAGTGCCTTTTCCACACTGCAGCACTCACAGATGCTGCAGCCCCACAATAGCTGTTTATTTGGGAGCAGCTCTCCTCAGCAGCTCTGTTTTCTCCAGCACACAAAGCTGGGACCCAGCAGGATTGGGGACTAGGCTGTCACAACACACAAGCAACAGCCCTGCAGGCAGGGGAAGTAAGCAACAAGTCACTTCTGTGCCTTCCTGATTACAACCTCTGTGGAAAAAAATATCCTGAGCATAAAGCCCATCCTGAAATGCCGGGGTGCTCCCAGCTGAGTTATCACAGAGCTGAGGGATGTGCCCGTGGAGCAGCCTGGAGCTGCCTGCCACACACAAACACACGTGGCAGACACCACCAGCCTGGCCAGATAACGTCCCTATCTTTCATAACCAGCTGGGTATTGCAGGCTCGGTGTTGCAATGAGCTCTGAGCAGAAGTCAGATAAGGCTGCTCTCCCCATCTGGGGCCTGCAGATTCTCCCTGGGGTGTCAGGAGCCCATGGCAGCCTCAGGGATGCTTGAGATCTGCCCCACACTGGGTCAAGTCACTGCAATTTCTGGTCCCTTGAGTTTCCCTGAGATATTTCAGTCGTTAGGATGAGATAATGAGACCCTCAGAAAACAAATGTCAGAGATTCTAACTTGTGTCCCTTGAGAATCCAAAGTGTGTGTCTCACACAGCAGCTGCTGTAACTACTACAGCAACACCTTTAAGTCTATTTTCACCTCACAGTTACAGGTGACTCGAGCTTATGCAAGAGCTGGGATGCAGATAAACCCTTTGAAGTGATGATATCTGGAGCTCAGGTATCAAGTGAAGAGAGACAGGAGCTGCAAAGCCAGGCTGTAACATCCTGCAGCTCCAAGGATACACTGTGACCTCAGTGTTCAGGAGCCAGAAAATTACCAGCCACACTGCACCCCCTAAAAGATAAAAACAACCCAGGGCCACAAGCTGCTGGTAAGCAAATAGTAATTTTGAAGAGGAAGGATGTTTATTTAGGATGCTTCTCCTGCAGGGTGATAGAAGGAAAGCCCCCACCCCATCCCTACCTTCACCCTGCAATCTGCCTTCACCCTGCAATCTGCATTCCTACATTAATTAAAGAATCCTAATTAGGAGATGGATTTTGTCTGCTCTCATGCTGCCAGCCCGTGTCCCCTCCCAGCACATTCCCCGCGACCCACCAGCTTCCCCGAATCCATCGTCTCCTTGAGCCGCTTGCCCAGCTCGGAGCCCGAGGCCACCATGGCCCGCAGCATGTCGCCGGTAGCCAGGTGGCACACGCAGTAGGTCTCGGCCAGCTTCGGGGCCTGCGGAAGAGGACAGAGGTGAGAGCGGCCCTCGGAGGCTGAGGATGCCCGGCCCGGCGGGGCCTCGTCCCCCTGTCGCGGCAGCCGGACAGTCGTTGACCGGACAGCACGTGGCAGGGCCCGGCACGGAGCCCCGGAGCTCAGCGACACCCGGTCCCCGCGGCCGGCCCGACTCCGGGACAAAGGGATCGGGGACAAAGAGCCCCGGCGAGCGGGCCCCTGGAGGCGGGATAGGACCGAGCCCCCGCGGAAGGGAGAGCCGGGGCCACACGAACACACCGCGATCCCTCGGCGGGCAACCGAAGGCCGGACACCCGCATCCCTCCACGCGGGGGTCACACGCTGAGTGCCGGCAGCGGGGAAGGCCGGGCGGGCCGGTGCCGCCGGCCGCTCCCGCTCGCATCGCCCTCACCTGCGTGCCCTTGCCG
>JAYDZK010000086.1:4732462-4746672 GCA_034509185.1 Euphonia xanthogaster
CGGGGTTATGCAAATGAGAATGTAATATGCAAACTACATCGCGCATTTCAAATGAGTAGGCGGGGCTATGAATGAAGTAGGCGTGGTCATGCGGAGGTGGGCGGGGCTTTGCGCGCCACGTGGATCGCTCGGTGTCCCCGCGTTTGCCCCGAGCTGTCCCCAAGTCCTGGGCGATGCTGAGGCCGCACCTCGAGTGCTGCGTCCAGCTCTGGGTCACTCAGCTCAAGGAGGACCTTGGGCTGCTGGAATGTGTCCAGGGGAGGGCAACGGGGCTGGAGTACAAATCTGATGAGGAGCGGCTGAGGGAGCTGAGCCAGGAGAAAAGGAGGTTCAGGGATGATCTTTTCTCTCTGCATCTACCTGAAAGGAGTTTGGAGCCAGGTGAGGGTAGGGCTTGCCTCTCAGGTAGCTCGTGACAGGACAAGAGGACACAGTCTTAAGCTACACAAGGGGACAAGGTTGGACATCAGGAAGAATTTCTTCACAGGAAGATTAGACAGTGGAATGGGCTTCCCTGGGAAATGGTGGAGTCACCAACCTTGGAAGCATTTAAGGAAAGACTGGATGTGGCACTTGGTGCTGTGGGCCAGTTAACACCGTGGTGTCTGGCCAGAATTGGACTTTTTGATCTCAGAGATCTTTTCCAACCTAATTGATCCTGCGATTCTGAGCTGTGCTTGCCCTGGCATTGTGTGGGATGGGCTCAGTGCCCTGCTCTGCGTGGGCTGTGCATCACAACACTGCCCAGCACATCCAGGAGGGGCTGGCGCTGCAGGGCTCTGCATCTCTCTGTTCTCCCAGCCTCTGCACAGTCCCCCTGTCCCACACAACACAGTCCAGCACTGGGGATGGGCCAGAGCACAGGCAAAACCAGCCAGGATCTCACAGCAGACAAGAGCTTCCTTGGCCCTGGTTGCCAGCAGAGTCTGTGGCAAAGCCAAGACCACAGGGTTGAATACAGAAACCCAGGATAAGTTGGTCTTCCTCACTCCCCCCTCAGTGGAGACAACCACCCCTCCACAGACAGAACACTGGCTCCTCAGCAGCACCAGAGAGAGACCTGCACATTTAAGAAGAAGAGTTAAAAAGTCCCTGCTGAGCCCATCTTGTTTGTAGGACGGAGCAGTGGCACCGTGTCCGAGATCCAGGTCTCACAGATCACACGGAGCATCTGCACTGATGGCAGAGCTGGATCTGCCCCTGGGGCACCCACCAGAACCAGCAGCAGCTCTGCAAGGGCAGGATCAGTCCCTGACATCTTCTCAACTCCCTCCCTCTCTGCGGAGTCTCAGCCAAACACCGCTCAGCCTTTCATCCGCAGGAAGCCTGGTTTCCCTGGCAGCAGCATTTCCGAGGTATTTCGGGCTCTCTTCCCCCCGAGGGTCCCCGCGGTGCTCAGGATGCGCAGCCGCGGGAGGCAGGGCCGGGCTGCCGGGCTGGGGATGAGCTGAGGGGACGCGGTGAGAGCCCGGGGTGACTGCAGCGGGCAGCCCCAGCCTCGAGGGAGAGTGGGCGAGGAGGGGCAACGTTCTCCAAAAGGGATGAAGGATGCTCGGAGGCGGCTCAGCCAATGGGGTGGCTGGATTTTGTTGTCATGGCTACAGTTGGGAGGCAGAACAGGGAGGCAGTGCTGGGAGAGAAGGGGTGCAGAGCCCCTCCATCCTCTGCAGGAGCTCGGGACAGGCAGGGAGCTGGGGCAGGACACACAGCCAGCCCTGGGGCCGGTTCATTCTCTTGGGATACCCATGGCAGAATCTGTTTAAATGCTTTCCGAGGTAAGGGGGCTTCTGGGGGGCTGTGGGGGAGCTGCTTTGCCTGGCACAGCGAGAAGGGAGCTGTAGAGTGCCTGTGGTTGCTAATTTAGGGATGAGGGTGAAGGGCTTTGTGCTGTCAGTGCCCCTCTCCCTCTCTAAGCCCCTGCACTGCTTCTCCCCAGAGACCCCGGACCCCCAGGCACAGCTACACCTCAGGCTGCTGCAGGAGCTCAGTGTTCCTCGGGGAGCCCCCCTGACAGCACACCAGGGCGCCTGGGAGGCACAACTGGACCGTGGTAAGGAGGGGATGTCCGAGGCTGGGGCACAAGTTCTGACAGGAGTGACCCATTTCATCCCTTCTGTGCCCAACCAGGGTGGGCTGGCGCTGTTTGGTGATGGGGGCTGAAGGGCAAAGCTGAAGGAGTTGCTCTCCTTTCCTGCTTATGAAGCTCTAAGAGCTTCAAAACATGTTTTTCATCCCATTCCTGTCTCTGGAATTGTCTGGTGGTGCTTGCTCAATGCATTACAACATCCTGCTGCTCCAGGGTCAGCGTGGTCTTTCTCCCAGTGCCCCCTGGAATGCTGTCAGGAGGTCTCTGTGGGGAGGAGGGGCTGTGCAGCTCTGAGAAATGAAACCTCTGCCTCCTGCTCACTTCCAATCAGAGAGACCATGCTCCTGGAAGAGCCCTGGAGCTAGACCTGGATTATTGGAGTGGAAATGCTCCCTGCTAGCTCATCAGCTCCTGGGTTATGGCCAGGCTGGATCCAGGGCAGGAGATTTTTAAAGCTCAGGGTGTGAGCTCAAAGCTAAAGCTCTGCTAGGATGAGCCAGAGAACTCCATGCTGCTCAATTGTCCCCTTGTTCCACAGCCTGTGTCACGGGACAGCCATGGAACTGCATCCACAGCAGGGATCCAGGCTGTCCTGAGGCTGGATGGTGCCAGTGAGTGCCCTGTGCTGTGCCTCCCTTGTCCTGGGGCTTTCTGCTGGGAAGGTGGGGCCAGGAGCCTTCAGCTGTCTGGGATCCATCTGGGATGTTCACCCCACTGAACACTCAGCAGATCCAGCTGCATTCCAGGGCATGAAGGAGCCTGTCCTGGCCTAGAGAGGCATCTCTGCTCTTTGTGGTGCACTTGGCTTTGTGCTGGTGCCTGCTGATGGAGACAAGGCTGCTGTGTGCCAAAACAGAGCTCTGAACTGCAGAGAAATGTGTCTCCTCCCCCAGGGAAGATGCTGTGACCCACAGCAGGGCCCTGCTGAGCTGCTGGTTTGGAGCAGAGCAGCACAGAGCTCTACCCTGGGGCACCCCGGGCTGTGGGATGGGTGGTCCATGCTGATGGAGCTTCTGGACCCTTCCTCTAAATATTCCTTTCCTTTTTACAGTGTGTCTCATCCTTAGAATCCATCCCCTACTCCAGAAGGCTTTAAAGGAGCATCCCCACACCCAGAACATCACACCATGAACGGGTATTTGAACGAATCCAATTTCCTGATGGTGGAGGAGGGCTTCACCACCAGAGACCTCCTGGAGAACCTCCTGGGAGAGCTGTGCCAAGAGGTGAGGGCTGATGCTCTGCTGCTGCCTTTGCAAAAGGCACTCCTGGAGCTGCTGCTCACTCCAGCTGTCTCCTAGAGCCACCGGCAGGCCTTCTTCGTGGCAGACCTTGGGGACATTGTGAAGAAGCACCTGTGTTTCCTGAAGGCCCTGCCCCGGGTGAAGCCCTATTTCCCAGTGAAGTGCAACGGCAGCGAGGGGGTGATCCGGCTGCTGGCAGAGCTGGGGGCAGGCTTTGCCTGTGCCAACAAGGTAGGGCTGTGGGAGGACAGCTCCAGGGGGAATGTTTGTGGGGGAGTGGCAGAGCTCTCCCTCCTTTTCTAAGTCTCTGCTCTAGGTGACATTTTCACGGGCAGGAGTGCCCCTCTGCTGTCACAGCCCAGAAATCCTTGTCCCATCTGTGGTGTCCCCGTTCCTGTCCCTGGAGCTGCTGTCCTGGCTGGTGGCACAGCACATCCCTGGGGTGTCACTGCCACAGCTGTCCAACTCCTGATGTCCTCAGGGCTGAGCCTAAAGCTTGTTACTCCCTCCTGCTTGGCATTTTTAACAGCCAGACTTCCAGGGAGGAGGCAAAATTAAATCACTTACTTTTATGAAAGTAAATAGGACGAGAAAGGGCAAGAGGAGAGAGGGCAAGAGTGGTCACAGCTCAGACCAGGAGTCAGCCCCAGGCCTGCCAGCCCCACTTGTCTCCTCTCCCATTCTCCTGGTGTTTTTAAACCTATCCATGCCAGCACAAAGTCCACTGTGATCCCTTTGAGCTCTGGTAGCTTTTCTTTGGAAAAGCCCAGGCTGTGATACTCCTCAGCACTGCAAGCTGGCCAAGACCCAGAGCTGGTGGCTGGTCCCCACTCAGCTCCTGGGGACCTGCTGCACGTGTCCCCTTCTCCCTGCAGGCAGAGATGAGCCAGGTCCAAGGCATTGGGGTGCCACCAGACAGGATCTTCTACAGCAGCCCCTGCAAGCAGGTCGCCCACCTCAGGTACGCGGCCACCCACGGGGTCAGGCTGATGGCCTTTGACAACGAGGTGGAGCTGAGCAAGGTGGCCAGGAGCCACCCCCGTGCCAGGTGGGTGTCTGGCAGTGCCACTGGAGTGGGTGCTGGAGGAAAGGATGGGCAGGGGGCTGTGGGGGGCAAGAGGAGGTTGTACAAGGTGGGTGTCAATCTCTTCCCCCAAGCGATAGGACAAGAGGAATGGCCTCAAGCTGTGCCAGGGGAAGTTTAGATTGGATATGGGGAAAAATTGATCACTGAAGGGGTGACCAGGCAGTGTAACAGGCTGCCCAGGGAAGGCATCTCTGGAAACATTCAAAAAACTTGTGGATGTGGTGCTCAGGGACATGGTTTAGTGCTGGACTTAATAGTTGGGGTTAATATTTGGACTCAGTGATCTTGGAGGGCTTTTCCAGCCCTCAAAGGCTTTTCCTTTCATGATCCTGTTATTCTGAGACCCCTCAACACAGCGTGGCTTTGCTGTGCAGGATGTTGTTGGGGATCACTGCTGACTCCATCCCTGCTGCCCACCCGAGCATGAGCTTTGGGACCACGCTGAACTCCTGCCGGGACCTGCTGGAGACAGCGAAGGACCAGGCTGTGGAGGTTGTTGGCATCAGGTACAGCCCTGGGCCTCCTTCCCTAGGGCTGCTCAGCCCCTCTGGGTGGGGATCTGGGGATTTGACCTTGGTGGGGCCAATTTGGGGCAGGTTTGACCCTAGGAAAGGCTCTGTGGGTCTGGCTTGGGATGATGTGTGAGTGACAACCCCAGTGCCGTGTCCCCTCTGCTCTGGGGGTGATCAAACCCTGCTGAGATGGGGTCTGTGCCCTCAGCTTCCACCTCGGGAGCCGTGGGCTGGAGCCCCAGGCCTGGGCCCAGGCTGTGGCCACAGCACAGCTGGTGTTTGACATGGGCACGGAGCTGGGACACCACATGAGCCTCCTGGACATCGGGGGGGGCTTCCCTGCCACTGAGGACACCAGAGCCCCGCTGGAAGAGGTACAAACCTCCAACACCTGCCCTCAGCAGGCAGAGAATGAGCTTGGAAGCTCTCCCTGGGTCTGGCTCTCTGCAGAATTCCCAGCTAACCAAGAGGAAGGTTCTTGTTCTTCCCTCACAGATTGCTGCTGGGATAAACTCTGCCTTGGATTTGTACTTCCCCGAGGGCAGTGGGGTGGACATTATTGCCAGGCCTGGGCGTTACTATGTCACCTCTGCCTTCACCTTGGCTGTCAGCATCACTGCCTTGGAGGAGATCCCCGTGGAGCAGCCTGGCTCTGATGGTAGGTGTGACAGCAGGGGGTGTCCCCTGTGTCCCTGACCCCCCCTGAGCCCTCTCCCCGGTGGGTTCCCTGTGTCCCCACTCCCTGACGTGTCCCCTGTGTCCCTGAGCCCCTCTGAGCCTTCTCCCCACTCCTTTCCAGAGGAAGAGTGTGGCAGCAAGAAGAGCCTGGTCTATCACCTCAGCGATGGCATCTATGGTGCCTTCAGCTGCCTCCTGTTCGACAGCCCCTGCCCCAGGCCTCGGCTGCACAAGGTGAGGGGCTCACCTGGCCTGGGGACAGCTCAGGATGTCCCTCATATCGGGTCAGCCACCCTCCTGCCACAGGAGCAGCTGCACCCAGGCTGTGGGGCTGAGTTTGGGGCTCAGTGTGCCACTGGGACGTGCTCATCCCACAGAGACCCTTGGGGACAGCTCAGGATGTCCCTCACATCGGGTCAGCCACCCTCCTGCCACAGGGGGAAGCTGCACCCAGGCTGTGGGGCTGAGTTTGGGGCTCAGTGTGCCACGGGGACATGCTCACCCCGTGTTTTTCCTGCAGAGGCCGTGCCCAGAGCAGCCCTGGCACAGCAGCAGCCTGCGGGGCCCGCCGGGGCACGGCGAGGATCGCATCGCCGACGGGCTGGAGCTGCCCCAGCTGCACGTGGGGGACTGGCTGCTCTTTGGGGACATGGGAGCCTACACCATGCCAGCATCAGCCCTGCTCACAGCTGGTGCCCAGGCACGGGTCACATACGCCATGTCCCGCATGGCCTGGTAAGAGATGGGCAGGGTGGGAGGGCAGGGCTGGGTCCCGTGCCAGGTGCTGGCTTCTCTTCCACCTGGGCTCTTGGCCCAAGGGAGAGGGGGAAAGCTGAGTCCCAGAACCTGGAAATTTGGGGTGAAATCATGGCCTCAGAGGCGAAAATCCCGATTTTTTAATATGATCAAATTTGAGGTGGCTTTTCTCTGGAGAAAAGAGAGCCAGCTCACCTCTGGCTGTCATTCTGGGGGACAGGAGAGCTCTGGTGTGTCCCCATCCCATTCTCAAGGGGCTGCTCCTTCCCCTGGCTCCCCCTCGGGTGTCTCCTCTTGCAGGAAAGCCATCCAGCTCTTCCAGGGAAAGCCACCCCAGACAGAAGATGACCGTGAGAGCCTCTGCACCCCCCTGTCCTGTGGCTGGGAGATGGCAGAGACACTTTGTGTCACCCCTGTCTTCGCTCCAGCTGGCATCATCTGAGCAGCTCTGGGGAAGGAGCCACGGTGGGAAAGGTCCTGTGGTGGTACTGGCAGGGCAAATGTCCCATCATGGTGTTGGGGTGGGAAAAATCCCATGGCAGCACCAGGGGAAAAGGTCCCACAGTGGTGCTGGAGGGATAAAAATCCTCCAGCGGGAAAAGTGGGATTTTTACATTCTAAAAATCCACAGTGGGAAAAGTCCCCTGGCAGTACCAGAAGGGAGAGGTCCTGTGGTGGTACCAGAGGGGGAAAGGATCCCATGGCAGTGCCAGGGAGGGGAAAGATGCCATCCTGCCTCTGGCATCACCCCACTCTGCTCTCATGGACTTGGAATTAAATCCTGTCCCATAAATCCTGCTCCTCCAGCTCCTGTGGTGTCCCAGTGCCTTCCAAAGGGGTTTGGCAGGTTTGGGCTCTGTTTTTAGGAGTGGTGGGGGTCACTGATAGCCCAGCATGGCCTGAGTGATCGGGTGAGGAAGCCCTCAGCTCTTCCTCCCCACCCTGTGCCAGGAACTCGGAGAGCTGGGGGGCACTGGGAGAACTGGGGGGCACTGGGAGGACCTTGGATCATGGGAATGGGATGCACTCGGAGTAATGGGACACTGGGTGACACCGAGGTGGAGGCACTGGGAGCACTGGGGAGGTGCATTGGTCAGATGACCCTTGATCTCCAGGTTTGGGGACTCAGAGAGAGCCATGAAAGGACACTGGGAGAGCGATACTGGGAGCACGCCGGGGAACTGGGAGGACACTGGGAGCATTGGGAAGACACTGGAGCACTGGGAGGAGGACAGAGGGAGGACTCTGGGGCACTGGGAGGGCACTGGGTGCATTGGGAGCATTGGGAGGGCACTGGGAAGGCACTGAGAGGGCACTGGGAGGGCACTGAGTGCATTGGGAGGGCATTGGGAGGGCACTGAGAGGGCACTGGGAGCACTGGGAGGGCACTGGGTGCATTGGGAGCATTGGGAGGGCACTGGGAGGGCACTGGGAGCACTGGGAGGGCACTGGGAGAGCCATGAGCACCGTGGCCGCCAGGGGGCGCTGCAATGCGGGCGCGGGGGGGGGGCGCTGGTGCCGTTCTTCTCTCTGGCTCCGCCCAGCCGTAGAGCGCGACACGGTGTCGCGCCGTCGGTTGCGCTTGACGGCGGGGGCGTCGCGAAAGGCCCGTGAAGGACGGCGGCGGGCCCGTGAAGGGGGGCGGCGGTGTCGGCGGCGCGACAGCGGCCGTGTCGCGACAGGAGCGCAGCCATGCCGTTCTGGGGCCTGCAGAAGCAGCTGGGCATCGATGTGGACAGCTTTCTGCTGCGGCAGAGCATGCCGCAGCCGCACGGCCAGGCCGCGGCCTGCCACGCCTTCGAGCGCGAGTGGGTGGAGTGCGGGCACGGGCTGGGCCAGACCCGCGCCCGGCGCGAGTGTCAGCTCGAGTACGAGGATTTCATGGAGTGCATGAAGCGCACCAAGCTGGTGGGTGAGCGGGGGGACACCGCGGAGGGCACGGGGGGCCTGGGGGTCTGGGGGTCCTGACAAAGGGGGGAACCACCTGCGGGCTGGGGGGACTCGAGGTGCTGGGTCAGGCTGGGGAGTGATGCAGAGGGTTCTGGCCATGCTCTGGGGAAGGTTTGGGGGCTCCATCCCAGGGTGGGAACGCTGCCTGGTCGTTCCCAGCCTGAGGGGGGGTCTGGCCGCGTAGCAGCCCCTTCCCCCGGGGCTGTGGGAGCTGCAGGAGCCCGGGGAAGCTGCGGCTGCCCCGTTCCTGGAAGAATTCCGGGCCAGCTTGGAGCAATCTGGTTAGCGGAAGGTGTCCCTGCCCACGGGAGTGGGACTGGGTGGGATTTTAGTTCCCTCCCAACCAAACTATTCCATGTTTTGGGGCAGTGTGGAGCAGACCTTTGTCCCTGCCCCCAGCGCTCCTCCAGCAGCATCCACACCCAGGACAAAATCCTGGTCAGAAAACGGGGCTGGAAACCCAAATCTCATCATACAGAACATCCTGAAAGCCCCAAAATCTTTGAGAAGAGCCTCAAAGTGGAGTGAGGAGCCCCGGGGTGGGGTTAGTGAGGGCTCCACATCTGGGGGGCTGCCAGGACCTGCCTTGGGGACCCCCTGAGACCCCCCTGTGTCCCTGGCAGACTCAGCGGCTCCGGACCATCCTGGAGCAGCGGGACAAGATGATCAAGCAGGGGAAGTACAAACCCCCCGAGCATCACATGGGCAAGGAGGAGCCCAGGCCCTGATTGCCTCTGGAATTCCTCTTGGAAGAAAAAATCCTCTTGGAAGAAAAATTCTTCTTGGAAGAAAACCCCCAGAGCACGGAGCAGGGGCCCTGCTGTGGCTGGAGGGGAGCAGCGTCAGGCTGGGCATTGCTGGGGTAGTAAAGATCCCTTTGGAATGTCTCCTTGCCTCTGTCTCTTCTTTTTTTGGGGGTTAAAACATTTCCACACAGATTCAGAGTGGAAGTGGATGGATTCAGGATCTCTCCTGGCTTTTCAGTGTGTGTGAGGCAGATTTTCTCGCTGGGGGCTTTGAAATTCCATTTTCCAGCAGGATCCATGGAGGCCCTGGCACAGTCCAGGGGGTTTGTCCCTCCCAAGGAGAGCTTTTCCTTCCATTCCCTCAGTTTTGGAGCAGCACTGAAGGAGGAGGGTCCCTGGAAGTGGAGAGTGGCCAGCTCTGTGCTTTAATCCACGTTTTTAATACAGCTGGATCTTTGCTGGGAGATTCCTGATCCCAAATCCCCCTGCTGGGATGACAAAGACTGAGCCCAGCGTGACCTCTTGGGGCAGGGATGTGACACAAGGGGCATTCCGGGAGGGACATTCCAGGAGGCAGGGACATTCCAGACCCTGCTTCCTGGGGCATGAATCCCATGGTGGGCACCAGAGGAGTCCCATGGATCCCTGGCTCCAGGCAGCCCCTGGGATTGCTGAGCCCTTGGATGTGAGGGGTCACAGCTGGGTGCTGGTTTTGGGAGCTCTGAGCCACCCCAGCGTGTCCAGGGCAGGGGTCTGAGGCAGGAAAGCTCTGTTATTTCCCCTTGGAACAAACTGCAAAAAGCCCTTCCCTGGATTTCCCAGGAGCCATCCCAGCAGGGTTTGAGCTTTTCCTGGAATTTCTGCTGCTCCTCACAAGCCCCTGTCCCTCAGCTTCCCTCCAAAGCAGCCTTGCCCGAGGTTTGTCCCTTCCCCCAGGTCCAGATGGATGCTTTGCTCCAGCCCAGATGGATTCCCTGTGCTCTGCCTGAGTCACAGCCACCATTCCCCCTGGCAGGGCAGGCACTGGGGGAGGGTGGCACTGGAGAGCTCCAGATTCCCAGTCTGGATTCAATCCTCTGAGCCAGGGGCACATCCCTGTCCCAGGACTGGCTCTTCCCTGTGTCTGCCTTGGTTTGGCACTGCTGATCACACTCTGCCATTTGTGTTACCTCTAATTTAGATAACTCTGGAAATAATGCCCTTTCTAATTTTTTTTTCATCAATTTTGATATTTTCTCCTGTTTCCTGCCCAGAGCAGGAATAAATGACCCAAGACCCCATCCTGGCTGGATCCTGGCTAATTCCTGGCTGTCCTTGCAGTAACTGCTGGAGACTGATAGTCCTCAGGGATTCTGGTTGCTGCTTTAAATATGATAACTTTGGTGGTGATGAGTTTGAGCAGAGGAAAACCAACATCAGGATATCAGTGCTCCATGGATCTCAGCATTCCAGCTGTAAAAATGGGCAAGGAGGAGCTCTGAGGAGGGAAACCCAGGGAAAATATGGGAACCATGTGAGGAAAAGGGAATGGCTTCAGGTGGAAAGGGACTGGGGAGGCTCCAGAGCTGCCAGAACAAATAAGGGATGGATAAAGAGGGGAAATGGTGCTGGGGATGGAAATTGAGCAGTGCCACGGAGCCATTGGAGTTATTTATCCTCAGTGAACTGTCCCAGGAGGATTTGGGGAGAAGGAATGAGGGAGGGGATGGGACTGCAGCTCGGGGACGTGGGGACCCACATGGAGCACCCAGAAGGTCTGAGCAGGGCTGAGCTATTCCAGGAGCTGCTCCCTCACCAAACCACCCTGCAACTCCCCAGGGCAATCCCTGGGTTTCAGCCATGGATGGGAATTTGGGAAATGGAGCCAGCTAGGAGGACAAACCATCATGAGCCTCCACACTTGCAATCACTCATTATGGATGATGATTAATTATTATCAATTATCTTTCCCAAAGAGATGTGCACTGGTGGAAGAGTGCAGAGAAGACTTTGGGGATGACTTTTCTGGTGGAGGCTTTGCCAGAGGCATCACAACTTCCTCCCAAGCTGGGTGTCAGGGCTGGTGGCACCCAGAGCCACGCAGCAACACGGGCCAATGCTCTCAGGAATTTTGGGGAAAAAAAGCCCTGTTTTGATTAGAAGTGTTGCTTTTCCAGGGAGAGGAAGGAAAAAAAACAGGCTCAGCAAAAAGCCTGGCAGCTCCACGCTGGTGTGGAGCGTGACTCATCCCATGCAGATGTCAGAGGAAATATTGGGATGGATGTGAACACTCCTGGCTCCCGAGGGGCTCTTTAGATCCCTTCAAAATCAAATTGCTCCGGTGATCGCAGCCACAGCCAGGAGGATCCATTTGCTTGAGTTAAAAGCTCTGTCAGGAATTTCACCCGTAAAGGGAATAATCAAAGACCTGATGAAAACAATCAAATTTATGGAGAGATTAAAATAAAAACACCTCCTGGCTCTGCTGGGAGGAGACAGAGGCCGAGGCTCTGGCTGAGCAGCAGGGATCGAAAATGGATCCAATGCTCCTGACCGAGTTCCCCTGGGCAAAGGGATTTGGAGCATCCTCAGCTCCACAGTGTGGTTCACCACGAAGCCTGAACAGGATCCATATGCAGCCTGTAGTAGTTCCAAATTTATACTTTGCTCTTTGCCTTTTTTGGCACTTTTTTGGCACGGGGTGATGCCACGTCCCAGCTGGGTGGGAGGCACCGGGGCTGGGATGGGGTGGGAGATCTCCATGGGGAGCTGCTTCTGCCATGGACACGGCCTTGGCTGGGCAGGAGCTGGTGAGGGCAGGGCACCATCCCTCCCCCCAGCCCCTCATTCCCATTTTCCTACAACTCTTAGCCCCCAAGATTGGGAATTGGGGTCTGGGATGGGGATGAGCCCCCACCTCCTGTAGCTCCCACAGCCCTGGATGTGCTGTGCATCATCTGCAGCTCCTCTCTGCCTCGGAGAGGGGGAACAAACAACTCTCAGGAGATGAATAATTTATCAAAAGTCAAGGGAAAAGGCAGATTTCAGCCCTGGGCTTGGGCTGAAGGTTTTAATGAGGGAGAGGGGACTGTTCTTGGGGCAGAGCTGGGTTCTGGCTGGTTTGCACCAGGAGACATCTCCCTGCATCCCTGTGGATGTCCAAGGTCTCGGCACTCAGGGTCCCAGGGGTCCCCTCAATTCTGCCGAGCAGCACAGGAGCAGGGAAATGAAATGATTTAGGGAGGACCTGCCTCCCCCTTCCTCCCGAAATAACGATTCCCTGTCTCCACGGCGGCAAAACAAGGCACGATCCTAACCCAGATTCGCAGCACAAATAATCCAGCAGCTCCCGGCGCTGCGAGGGATTTCGGGAAGCGCGTTCCGGGTGCGAGATCCGCGCAGGCTGGAACAGGCGCCGTCTCCCAGCCGCCCGCGCTCCCCCGGGATTCGGCACGGCTGGAATTGGCTGCCTTTGCTCCCAGAGCACCGTGAGGGAGGAGGCTGGAGCCCGGCTGGTGACACACGGGGTGACAAAGGCAGGCGTCACCCCGCAGCCAGCACCGGACCTCCCGCAGCCGGCCGGGCTGTGAACCTTGCGTGCTGTCCCCAGGGCGAGCGGTGCCCGGGCAGCAGGGCGGGCAGCAGGGGTGACCGAGGGTGTCACAGCATCCCCCCAGCGTGTGCCCGGGGCCGGGCCGGCCGTGGCCGCGCTCGCGGGGCCGGCAGCGCTGCAGACACGCGGCGGAGCCGCCCAACCCGTCCGGGAGCTTTGGGAACGGCGCTGCGGCAGCGTCTGGCTGGCACTGGAGGCACTTCCCTCCTCCCAGCGCCTCTGGGGCTGCCGGCTCTGCCGGGATGAGCCTCCCCTGCTCCTCTCTCACGGGTTTTGGGGTCCCCCATAACGATGGGAACCACAGCCCCCCCCTTGAGTGCGTTTATCCATCAGTGTCCAGTACGGACCCAACCGCATGTTCCGAGGGTGTGCACAGAAAGCATTGTCAGGGTGGCACCAGGGTGATGGCCCTGTCACTGTCACCTGTCATTGGGGCGGTGGGACTGGTGCCAGCCCACAAGCACACCCTTTTCCAGTACACCCTTGACTCTGCCCCGAGTTTCCCAGCACCAGTATGGCCTGGCTGCAGCCAATGAGGGTTCCCAGGTCCCAGAACTCATTCCCAGCTGGAGTTCATGACTTCGAGGCCTTGCCCCTGCATCTGTGGGGTCACCCCACCGGTGTGTCCACACCCGGGCAGGTTTTGGCCAAGTGCTCCCTCCCCATCCCTGCATCCCAGCGGGCAGGGCCGCAGGGCAACACGTGCTCCTCTCCAGCCACGTCCCAAGCTGCGTCCAAGAGCCGGTGTCACCACACCCCACGCCGTGTGTCCTGCACAACGTCCCACCCCGTCGCTGGAAGCACTCAGGAAAACACACACCGGGGAAGCAGAAGTGTTGGGATGAGATCTGAAAACCGACGGGGGAGAGATGCCCACGGGGCGCTCGGGTGCGCCGAGACCGCGGGGGGACTGGGGCGCCGGGCTTGGCCGGGCCGCGTGCGGCGCCGCGGGAGCAGCCGCGCTGGCCCGGGGCCGTGGCACGGAGCTGCTGCCGCCGCTGCTGCTCGTGGGATGCCGCCGTCGGTGCGGGGCGGCTGGATCTGCCGTCAGCCGGAGCGGTTTAGCCTGCTTCACTCCTGCCAGGCGGCTGGGGCTGTCCTGCAGCTCCGCCACCCCTTCGGGCTGCTCCTGGTGTCCCTGCCCGCGCCGCGCCTGGCGCTGGGACACATTCGGCTGCGGCTGGGATGCCCGGCTGCCCCGCAGGTGAGGCCCTGGGCAGCTCACGGCTCTCCCAGCGCGACCCTCCGGACCTCCCCGAGCCTGTCCCCGCACCCTGCTCGTGTCCCCACGATGCGCTGCGGCTGCTGGCCCCGATCCCCGATCGATGGGTGCTCTAATTAACCCTGGGCCTGGGGGGATCCGGAGGATGAGGATGGAACGGGGATGCTGGGAGGATGCCGGGGGGGCTCTGCGGGGAGATGCTGGGGGGTTTGGGGGGACCCCCTGTGCAATGGGGGTGCAGGGTGTGGAGGGCGCAGCCTAGGAGCCCCCAGGGGGTGGCCCGGGGCTGGCCCGGGGGTGCCCGGGGTGGAGGTGCCGGTTGTGCCGGCGCAGGGGC
>JAYDZK010000086.1:4753917-4793936 GCA_034509185.1 Euphonia xanthogaster
TCGCCAGCGTGGGGTGTCCGTGGGCGCTCGGCAGCCCCGCGTGAGCGCCCCACATCCCCTGGGTGCCTTTCGCAGAGTTTCGGGGTCCCCGTGTCCCTTCCAGCATCCCAGCCGGGCAGCCCGAGCAGCACGGCATCCCCCATCGCTGTGCCCTCACCCGCGGTGCCACCGGGGATGTGGGGACCCCTCGGTGTCCCCCCCGCGGCCGGGGTCCCTCTCGGAGCGGGGTGAGGGGCCCGGGTGCTGCCGGTGCCGGTACCGGCAGTGAGTGTGCAGTTTTGATGTCAGCGGCTCCTTCCCGGCAGCTGTGTGTGCGTTCCCATTCTTCTGCTTGTTATTATTATTTTTTTTTTCCCTCCTCCTCCCCGCTGCAGCGCTCGGCTTGTCCTGGAGCCCAGATTCCAGCCCCACAGGGCTCCCAGTGCTCCGGTTTATGAGTTTAGCAGCCAAGTCTCTTTAAGATGCGGATGGCCGGGCTCGCAGTGCCTGTTTCCTTTTCCTTTTTTTTTTCCTGCGGAAAAAGGGGAATAATGGATTCCTTGGCTCCCTGATTCGGGGGGTGCCACTCAAGCATCCCAGAGGTGGGAGAGTCGCGCAGCCTCTGCGGGGAACAGGGAATAAAACCTCCTCAGGTGCCTTGGAAAGGCACTGGCACCGTGACTTGGGCTCGTCCAAGTACTTGACAAACTTTTTTATTAATCAAAAGATGCTTTGATGTAGTTGGGTTCAGCGTGGAGACGCTGGCGTGGAAGGAGCTGCTGTTTGCATCGAGTTTGCTTTGTTCCAGAAAAAAAAATGGAAATTCCAGGGCCTGTAAAGCACTTGGTCTAGCTGGAGCACCCTTGGCACCTGGGCTCCCCTTGCCCGCTCCCTGCTCTGGCTGTTGGTGCCTTCCATGAGCAGTTGGGTTCTTCTGGGAAGGAGTTTTCTAGGGAATTCCTGATTTTTGCACTGGGATATGGTAGAAAGCTGGATAATTTGGAAATACCCTGCTGGGTGTTGTCGGAGCTTGTTCGTGGTGTAGGGGAAATGAATGTTTATACTCCATAAAAGCTTTTCTTTGCTTTTGCCCCCTTCCCAGCTCCCCACCCCTCCTGGGTCATCCCACCGGGGCTGCAAGGGCTGAGTGGGAGCCCCAGTTTGGGTTGTTTGGGTTTGAGTTGGTGGATATGTTGTCTCTTCCCTGTTATTCCCCACTGCAGCTCGTGCAAACCGTTTGGTTTTTCCTGTCCAGAACAAGTTTTCCACTGGCTCATCCCCTCCCCCTCTTAATCCTGCAAAAACAGAGTTTTCACTGAAATGTGACTGCTGAGCAGGGGGACCCGTGGTGTTCTTGTGGTGGCCACCCCGGACCTGCCCCATCCAGGACCTGGCACTGGCAGCAAGGAGGACAAGGAGGACACTTGGCACTGCCAGAGCCAGGATTGCAAATGCATTTCTCTTAGCCAGCACCACTAAATACCCTAAAAAATCCCAATTTGAGCAGCGAGGCCTCTGCTGTCGAGCGAGCCGGGACAGGTCTGGAGGGAAGGAGAGCAGCAGCACGGGAAGGGTCCCAGAGCAGGCTGTGAGTCCTGGATTTCCCTGGTGAGCAGCAGTGAAGCAGCTGGCAGATCCCCGTGATTCCTTTCTTTCTAAGAACACCCACCCTCGGCAGCGGGGCGCGGGAGCTGTGCCGCAGCGCTGCGGCGCCGGGGCTCCCGGGATGCTCCCGATCCCGGGCCTGCCTGGGGGAGGACATTCCCATCAGCACTGCGGGGACACCCACCTGCTGTGCCCTGCTCCCGAGGGGGTGGCTGCAAGCAGAGGATGGGGCTAAAAGTGGGCATTTTGGGGGTGGTGGCTCTGGTGATGTCTCAGCGCTTCGTTGCTCTCGCTTCCTTCAGCGCCGGCGTCCTCGGGGTTGTCCCGTCGGGAGAGAACCCCACACCTGCAGCTGTGCCACCACCTTCACCTGTGTGGCCCAGCTGGAAGCCAGCAGGCCAGTTCCCTGCAGGGATTCCAGCCCCTCTTGCCTCGTCCCTGGATCACGGTGCCGTGGCACGTGCCGGGATCCCGGTGGGAATGACGGTGTCGGCGCGGGGGGCGACGCTGATGGTTGAGTTTTTTGGACGCCTCTCTGTCGGGGTCTGGGCTGACTCTGTCACCCTGAGTGAGGCCCAGCAGCTGAGGCTCCTCTCCATTCCCATGGCAGCCTCCTGTTGTGTTTTGGGGGTGCTGATCCTCGCCTGGAAAATCAGGAGCCAGCACGTGGAAATCACGGCCCCGTGCTGAGCAGCCCCCGGCAGCTCAAGGGTGCCGAGGGCTGTGCCAAGCTCAGAACACAGGTCATGCTTCCCCTGCTGTAAACATTAACTAATCAATCCGGGTGAAATCCTGTCTTTCTCATAATTAACTGGGGTTTTTTGGGATTGGGGGTAGAAAACCTGGAGCTGTGGCACCTCAAAAGCTTTTCCCCGCTCCCGGCGCTGTCTCTGCCTGCTCCGTGGTGCCCAGCACGTGGCCTGGCTTGTTTGGACTGGGACAGCACAGGGTGGCTTGTCACCTTGGTGGAGTACAGTGCCTTCAGTTAGGGAGGGAACAACCTCCCAAGGACTGGAGGAGACCCTGGGGTGGGTAGGAGAGGTGGAGGACCCTTGTATAAATCAACCAGGATTGATTCCAGTTGGGACTGGAGCCTTCCTGGTGGTGGGTGGCATTCTTGGCCATGCCCATCTCTGAAGAACCTCATTTTTCCCCACTTGTGGCTGGTGTTGTGCCCCAACAAATGCACCTGGAGGTGTCTGAGGACTCGGAGGTGCCTTGTTCCTTGAGCCAAGCAGCTCCCCCACCCTGCAGCCACCTCCTGATGCAGGAGATTGCTGGGAGATCCATCCCACGAGGATAAACCTTGCTCCTGGCTGGTGCTGAGCGGGCTGCACGAGGCCTCCGTGGCCTCTGAGATCACTGCTGGGGCTGGTGGCGTGGTGGTGACTCCTCACTGGGGGAGAGGAAGCTCTTCTTCCTCTTCATCCCTCAGGAGCAGGGTTGGCCAAGTTCCACTTTTGGAGTGGAGAGTCCCTGGCTGGAGAAGTGTGGGGGGGAGCTGGGCTGGAGGCCAAGGGATTTTCCATCACTGGGTGAATAACCCTGATTTTGGGGAGGTTTTATGGGAGTCATTGGCTTCTCTGGCATGGGGGGAGGGGACCAGAGGCAAAAGGGGCCTCGGGAAGGTGGGGCAGCCCTGGGTGTCCCAGGTGGAGCCCCAGCACTGGGTGCAAGGAGCTGTTTTGCTCAGTTTGTTTTGGCCAGCGGGGAAATGGGGCTGCTGGCGTTGCAGGTGCCAGGATCCACCCCTGTTGCAGGTGACAGGATCCACCTGGCCTGGGTGGCTCTCTGCATGGAGCCATCCCCGTGCCGAGGCCCAGCAGTGCCTCCAGGGCTGGCATTGCCTGGCAGAGAGGCAATGTGTGCCTCCCCCATCCCGCCAGCATCCCCAGGAACAGCGGGAGCCGCGTTGTCCTGGTGCCCTGCTGATGACCCAGAGCCGTGGCTGAGCCCTGCTCTCAGAGCTCCTGCAGCTCTTGGCTGCTTCTCCTCCTTCCCACGTGTGTGAGAAGATCCCCTGGGAGGGCAGGGGTGGCTGCGAGGTGGCTTCACCCGCCGGTGGCACCGGGATGTGAGCGGGGCTGTGCCGGAAGGCTTTGATCTCCTCTCAGCAGCCTTTGGAAGGGGTTGGGGCTGTTCTCTGCCTGCTCTGCTCAGCTCTGCGTTCCCGTGGAGTCTTTTCCTTCCCGGCTCATGCTCCGGGGCGAGATTGGAGTCTTTGACCTCTGTCTGCTGGGTCTGAGCCAACCTCCTTTCCAGGCTGGTCTCGCCTGTGTCAGCTAAGTTTAGACTGCTCTGGACATACCGTGGCTGATGCCACTGGCAAGGAACCTCCCCGAGGGAAGTAAAACAAGAGGTTTTATTTAAATTTAAAGTGTCTTAACACCATTGTTTGAATACCCGGGTGATAAGTGCCTTTTTTATGGGTCTGAAATGGATAAATCCAGGCTGTAGGAGCAGCAGGGTGCTGTAGGTTCCAGTTCCTCCTGTTTTCCTGCAGGGAGAGGCTGTGCTGGAGCTCGGGGTGGGTGTGAAGGAGCTGGTCCATGCTGGGATCTCTGGATCCAGCTCCATCCTCCTGCACAGAGGGGCTCTGAGCCCTGCCTGGACCGTGTGGCTGGTTCCTGCACGGGGCAGTGTTTCTCTGCCGGCTGCAGCAGGAGGGCCGGGACAGCCGTGGGGTGGCAGGAGGATGCTCGGAGCAGCTGGGAAGCAGCGCAGGGAAGCCCTGGAAGGGACCCCACTCCCTGAGCTCCAATTATCCAGCCCTTCCCAATCCTCTCCGTGGCTCTGCCGTGCTGTGGCCGGATCTTAGCAACGCCAGCCGAGTGTTGCAGGCAGGTGAGGCAATCGCTGCCCTGGGGAGAGGCGGTGCAGCGGTGCCGGCACACCTGGGATGGGGCCGGGAGCGGGGACACAGCGGGAGGGAGCCCTGATTGCTGGGGCTGGTCACCCGCGCTGTGCCCCCCGGCAGTGGGAGAGCCCTCGCAGGTCCATGGGCAGGACCTGCAAACCGCAGCCCTGATTGCTCACACCTTTCCCATCCCATCCCATCCCTTCCCGTGGGGTGGGAACCAGCAGAGCCGGTGCTGGGAGGTGGAGGCAGGGAGCTGATCTGCCCAGCGCTCCCCTCATCCCTGCTGGATGCTGTCCTTGGGATCTGCCTTTCCTTCCAGACGTTCTTTCTCCCGGGAAATTCCAGATTTAATCTCTCAGCGCTGCCCTGGCTGGGGGGTCTGTGGGGGGTTCAAACAGCTTCCAGCTTGGAGAGGGGAAACTGCCAAGGAAATTCCCTGCACGGAGGATGCTGCTGTTAATGAGCTGGGAAGTTCCACTTCCAAGCTCTTGTCCTGGGGCTTTGTGTGTCTGGATGGATCTCACCCGGCTGGGGGGCCGGGGAGGGGGATCCTCCAGCCTCAGCTTCCCACAGGGATGTTTGGTGGGGCAGGAGGCTGAGTGAGCAGATTTGGGGTGTGTTTGGCCGTGGACAGGGTGAAGTGAGTCCTGGGATGTGAGCTGTGTGTCCTGCCCCTGGGTCAGATAAGCCCAGGGATTCCTGGAAGAGGGGGGGAAGTGGGAGGGGGGGGCTGTTGGGTGAGATGGTTTGGGAGACTCTGGGTGAGAAGCAGGATGCTGATCCCAGCAGGACGGGCTGCAGCTCCCTGTGGCCTCTCAGCACAGCCTGGCTCTGTGGCTGCCAGCAGAGGTGGGACAGCTCTGGCTGCAGGGTCTGTGCTGGTCCCTGTGCTGGTGCCTGCAGCCATGCCTGGAGTGTCCCTTTGTCACCCACTGTTTATCAGTGCTCTGAGCCAGCGAGCTCCGGGCACTGGGAGGCCACAATTGTGTTTATTTTGTTGTTTTCCTGTGCGTGACAAGCCTGCATTTCCATTTTTCATTTCCTGTTGAGCCCTGTTTCCCTCTGCTGGGTCCCTGCCTGCCCTCCTCTGCTCAGATGAGCGTTTTTTTTTAATGATGCTGGGGAAGCTTTTCCAGCCTCCCACAGGTGATGAGTGCTGTGTTTTGCACATCTGCAGCACCTGCGTGGGCTGTGTTCTCTCCCAGCTTCTGTTTTGCCCACCTTGAGCTCTGCTGGGAGCCTTTTCCCCTTCCTCAAGCTCTGCTGGGACCCCTGCCCAGGTCGGGGGCGTAATCCTGGCATGGCTGGGACTGAAACCATCTCCTCCAAATCTCTTGCTCTGCCCTTGCTCCCCCCAGCCATCCACCCCACTCCTGCCCAGCCATGAAGCTGTGCCTTGATCCCAGGGGGATTTTTGTGTCCTATCAGGCTGGGACTCAGGTTTTATTAATCGTTATTTGGGTCCGTTGTGGCCCTACAGAAATGCTTTTGCCAGCAGCTTATTTTCCCCTGCAGGAAACTGTACACAAGGGCTCCCTTGGCTGGGAGATTCCAGCTGACCTTGGGCAGTTTTGCTCCTGGTAAATCCTGTGGGAGCGACTCCTTTCCGGGCGGGGTGGGCTCGGGAGGTCTTCCCAGCCTGGTGGTCCCGCTCTGCCCCGCCAGCTAATGAGTGTTAATTAGTGCTCCCCGTGCACCACCCCTGTGCTGCAGGCGTGTTCAGTTGCCACAGTGATGTTGGGGACAGCTGGTGTGGCCCTGGCTGTCCCTGTGACCCCTCCAGGGGCTCACCAGGGTGAGCCTTAAGGCCGTCCCTAAATAAATCCACCCCAGACGTGTCCAGGATCCATTCCCTGCCTCCGGCAACACCCTTGGCACGGCCTGAACAGCCCCATCCCCACTCCTGGGGCTGCTGGGGTGTCCCAGCATCCCCCCAGCTCCGGGGTGACAGCGCTGGGGACAGCCAGGGGTGGCACAGGAGGTTCCAGTGCCGGCGCCTCCAGACGCTGCCGCCCGGGGGATGTTCCATCCCGGCCGGCTGCTCGGGATGCCTCTCGTTCCTGCCGGGAGGGCAGTTGCTGTGCCGGGAGATCTGGGATTCCTGGGTGTTTCGGGAGCTGGGGGCTCCCCTGACTCCCCCCCCCTCCTCCCCAGTCTCAGCGTGCTGCTGGAGCCAGCTGGAGCGATCCTCCCTCCTCCAGGAATTCCTGGCGTTCCCGGCAGAGGGGAGAGGAGCTGGGATGCTTGGGGATGGGATCTGGTGGCGTCAGACCCGCTTCCCATTAACCCCCTGGGGGCTGGAGGAGGGAAGTGTCCTTCTCTCAGGGGTTTGGGGGGGCTCAGTGGGTTCTGGGGTGGGTTCCCCCCACCTCCCTCCTGCTGCTGGCATTTTGGAGCAGCCTCCTGCTCGCCGGGTCCAGTGGCCATCCTGGAGGGGTCTGGTGTCTCCCCTTTGCCAGGAAAGAGAGGATGGAGATAAATAAGGTGGGATCTCTGTCCCCCTGTGATGGGCTCAGCTCTCTGTGCCAGTTTGGGAGTGTTGGAGAGGAAGGGCCTGATGTCCCCTCGTGTCCCCTCCATGGGGCTGTCCCACCCTTCCTTCTCACAGCCCCTTTGTCAGCAAGGATCAGGATTTTTTTTTCCCTTTTTTTTTTTTTTCTTCCTTTAGAGGAAAATTCCATTGTGCTATTTTTAGTGGTGACAACTTGGCTTCTCCCAACAACTTTTATTCTGCTGCTGACGGGTGAGGGGGGATGGCTGGGATGCCAGGGATGCAGAGGGCACCAGGGTGGCTGGGAATGGCCCTGTGGTGCCAGGGATGCAGAGGGCACCAGGATGGCTGGGAATGGCCCTGTGGTGCCAGGGATGCAGAGGGCACCAGGAGCCTCCAGCTCCTCAATCCAGGCTCTTCACGTGGCCCCTCCCTGGGGGCTGGATGATCTCCTGGATCAGCTCCTTGCTGGGAGCTGAGGATGTCACCTCCATCCCCAGGGGTGCAGAGGGTGCTGGGCTAACCAGAGTGTGGAGGAGGCACCTCACCACTGCTCCCCTTTCCAACTGGGAGCTCCCAGAGGGATTTTTGGCTCCCTGGTTCCCAGCTGTCAGGGGCACAAGCAGCAGCTGGCCTGCTGGGTTTGCTCTGCTCACCATGCAAAGTGACACCCCCAGCGTGTGTCTGTCCCTGGAGAAGTGGCTGTCTGTCCTGGAGCTGTGGAGGAGGTGGACACAGGGTTGCTTCCATGAGTGTTTGGTTTTTGTTAATATTTTTATGGATAATTTACCGTGGGGTGTGGGTTGCTCTGGGGATGCATCTCAACACTTGGTGAGAGATCCAGGGTTCGTGTGCCCTGGGTGAGGGGAATCTCCTCACTACCCCGAGTTTCAGGGAGCTTCCCCTCCTGGTTTTTGGGGGGGGATCTGGCTCCTGCAGCACATCCTTGCTCTGTTTCTCTCCCCTTCCTCTCAAAAGCTCAGATGCTGTGTGGGAGCCCAGGCAGGATGATCCTGCACCGTGTGGTGGGTCTTGCTCAATCTGCTGGGATCTTTCCAGAGAGGGAGTGGGGAGAGCAGGATCTACCTCCATGACAGCAGGTTTCAACACTACTGATGATGATGATATTAGTGTAATTATCATTGTCATTATTGTCTCTATTATTTGATTTAACAGAAGTCCTGGCCCGTGCCTGCTGGACACCAGTCCTGCTGAAGGGCAGCAAGGAGCAGGTCAGGCACTTGGATCCATCCCCCTTGGATCGCTCTGGGCTGGTTCCTGCTGCCAAAAATTCCTTTCAAACCAGTAAATCTCCTTTTCAGCTTTGTAAGCCCCTTGCAGCCAGGGCGAGGGGAGCATGTGGCGAGTGTCGGGGGGCAGGGACAGGAGGGATCTGCTCCCCATCTGCTCCTGGCTCTCCCCTGGCCCGTTTTCCCAACATTTTATGGTGCTTTTCTGATGGCTTCTCCCACCCTGTCACCAGGGTGGCTTTTCCCACAAGGATGGGAACCCATCTGCCCCTGCCTGCGTTTTCCTTGCCTTGAATCCCATTGTTTTTTTTTTCCTTCCCCTCCCAATTCCCTCGACCGCGCTCCTTGCTGGAAATATCCCCAGGACACACAATCTCTGAAAGCTCTGGTGTGGAGGGGTGGGAAGGGGATGCCAGGGGGGCCCTGGTGGTGCGGGGCAGTTGCTGAGCTCATTTGCAAAAAGGGGGGTGGCCTCAGCCCTGGGAGGCTTTCATCAAATAAGGAAACACTGCCAGTGGTCAAAGGGCGACGGAGAGGAGTCCAGCGGGAATGCTGAGCCGGGGACAGTGGCTGGAGCTGCCGGGTGCCCCGATGCCACCCAGCTGAGCAGCGGGGTGTGTTGGGCTGCAAGATGAACTTGGAGAAGTACAAGAAGTTCCTGGATGGACTCGGCACCCTGAGAGGTATTTGTGACCCACGGCAGGGAGGGGCTGAGCAGATGGGTGCCACCATCTGCCATCGATCCCCGATCGGGGCGGACCCGGCAGGGCCAGGAGGAGCCGCTGGGAGGGAGGGGAGCTGCTCCCAGGGCTCCTTCACTTCCCTCTTTTGTCTCTCCTTGGCTCTGGAGCTGGGCACAAAGGAGCTCTGGGGCAGCAGCCGGCCCAGCCCTGCGAGCAGCTCAGGGAGCCCGGGGAAGCTGCTTGGCAAAGAACTGGGAAAGGAATTGAGCTCCAATTGCTGCTCCAGGGGAGAGCAGGCTGCTGTTCCCACGGGCTGGGGGCTGACCCTGCTCTGCTGAGCGTGTTCTCACCGTGTGGCTGCAGGTAGATGGTGGCACCCGGGTGCAGATTGCTGTTTTCCCACTTCACTTCTTTCTAAAGCTCTTTCCCAGTGCTCTGCCCTCTCCTGCCTCTCAGGCTGTCCCTGGAGAGCCAGCTGGGACACTCGATCGTGCTGGGCTGGCCCCTGGCAGGTGGCTGGAGGCATGCAGCCCTTGTCCCACTGTCACAAGCAGCGAGCCCGGGCTGCAGGAGAGCAGCTCAGCTTACCTGGAGCTCTGAGAATGCTTTTTTTCCCCTTTCTTTCTCTATGTTTTATCCTCCCTGCTGTCAGAGGAGCTTTTTTCCTCCGGAATTCCCAGCCAGCCTCATCCTGCTGCAGGAGTTCTGCTAGGAGGAGAGGAGAGGAGAGCAGGAGGCACCTGGAATGCCATCGCCTGTCATCCAACAATGCTGTCATTGACTTGCCCCTTTTTACAGCAAGGCCCCGGCTGGGCTTTACCAGCTGATCCCGTTGTATAACAAAGGTGAATCAATTCCATGTTTAATTTAGCAGGGAGCCAAGGGAGTTGTCACCAGCGGGCTGGCAGTGTCCCCACCCTCCCGTGCCGCCGCTGCGAAGGGTTAATCCCACAGCTCTGTGCTGACAGCTGCCCTGAGTTATCGAGTCTGGGAGGAATATAATTCACTTTCTTATGCTGCCGTGGTGTCCATCATACATTTTTCCTGAGCCTCGCTGCAGCTGGCACTGGGAATCAGTGTAAGAGGAGCCCCGAGTGGCCACGTGCTGGCTGGGAGTGCCGGGGGTGGTGGCCAGCTCTGTCCCCTCCATCTCCAGCCCCTTGGCAGCCGAAGCAGGGATGGCTGCTGGGTTTGGGTGTGGGGTTTGGGTGCCGTTGAGCCCCACTCTGTGTTTTGGGGCTGCTGCTGAAGCTCTCCCATGGAGCTTTCCAGCCCCGTCTCCAGCTGCAGCTCGGTGAATTCCCGTGGTGCCCGCGAGAGCGAGGTGCAGGGAGCCAAGATGACATTATTAATCGTGCTTACAAGGTGACTGCTTGCAGGAGCTGAGCTGGCAGCCTTCCCCTCTCCAGGTGCTGCCCAGAGCCCTGCTGGGAGCCTTGGCTCCCGTGCTGGCTCCCACATCCCAGAGCTCGTGGCACTTTCCGTTCCCGCCAGCCCGGAACAAGGACATGGAAACGTGGGTGGCACGTCCCCGAGAAGCCCAGCCTGTGGGTTTTGGTCTGTTTCCCTGCCTCTAGACCCAGTGATGACGACTTTGTCTGTCACCAGCTGTGTTTACCTCAGCCCTTTGTGGTTTTAATCCAGTGGGGTGGAGGCTGGAAGTGTCCAACCTGGTCAGGTGGAAGGTGTTCCTGCCTGTGGGGCTGAAATGGCCTCTAAGGTCCCTTCCAACCAAACCAGTCTGGGATTCTCTGCTTGGAGGAGGCCAAACGCTGCTTGAACCAGCACAGTTTGAGCCCTTTCACGCTGCTGGGGGGCTTCCCAGTGCATCCAAGCACAAAAGGGGTACCCACAGGGAATGTTTGGCTCTGTGGTGCTCACTGGCGTGGGGATGCTGTGCCGTGCATCCCGCTGTCACTGTTTGGCATTGCCATGGATCTAAGTGTGCTCCCAGCACTGAGAACAGCCAGCCCAGCCTGCCCTTGAGCTACAGGGCTGGCCAGAGCTGGAGGAAAACAAGGTTTTATTGCTGGAGAGGTTTCTCTTCCCTTCTCCCCCCTCATCTCTATTCATCTCCCCGGGGAGGTGGAGGCAGCAGCGGATATTGGAGCTGGGAGTGTTTCATATGTAAATGCTCGTGTGTGTAAGTCCAGGCCCCTGACCCCCGGCTCCGTGCCAGCATCCATCCCTGTCAGCCCTCCAAGGGGCTTGGAGAGCATCCCAGTGCCCCCAGCCCGCCCAGCTGGGACGGGGCTGGGGGGCCCTGCCAGATCCCTGTCTCCATGCCGGGGACAAAGGATGCTGCTCCAGGGGGGACCCTGCCCCGGTGGCTCTGGGGTCACCCCGACTTTCCACACAGTTTCCATCTTGAGTTTCCCGGGGCAGCATTGGTCAGGGCCCTGAGATGACCAGATCCTCTGGGCTTGGCTGAGGGAGCCCATTAGATTACAAATTTATTGCTGGGTTAATTTTACCAGTGAGCACGAGGCTGGCTGGTTTCGCTTTCTGAGGAGTTTTGTTGTTTACTTGGTAGCCGGCTCAAACCTGGCATCTCCTGGGTCCCGTCCGTGCATTGCCAGCTAATCTGGCTCCATCTGACCTTGGAGCTGCCACGTGCTTTCCCCAGGGGAACCAGGCTCAGATTTTCCCCCGTGACCAAGGAGTGGGTCCATGCTTGTTCCTGTCACCTCACAGTGGCACATGTGCCTGCAGTGAGGAATTTTGCAGCTCCGCTGAGTTCCTGCTGTTAAAAAGGAGGGATTTGGGTGTTGGGTGCTGCCGGAGGGGGATGTGTGGGGTCAGAGCAGGAGGCAGGAGCAGCATCCTGCCCTGCTGCGTGCCACAGTGCTGGAGTGGTGCCACAGCTCGTCCCCTTGTCGCTGTCTGCTTTCGTCCCATCGTGTGGTGGCTTCCGCAGGGAGCAGACGGGGCCGCCCAAGGTGGCTGGGTGTGATAAGAGATCCAGGGCCAACATCTTCCCTGGCTGCCCTGGGTGGAGGCCCTGGTGAGTTTTGGCTCTGCCAGCCCTGTGTGTGAGGAGGATGGGGCTGGTGTCTCCTGGGAAAGGGTGAGGGACACTTTTCCAGCACAGCCACCCATTGAGCTGTCCCCTGGGCAGCCTTGCCAGGCAGGGACACTCACAGGCTGTGCCCTAACTGAGGATCTCTGCTGATTTACAGCTTTCCCACCGCAGCTGTGTGGTGCCAGGGATGGTTTTAGCCCCACAGAGGTCCGGCTCAGCCCTGCTGAGGGAATCTGCTGGGCTTGGGCCAGGCTGGAGGGGTCCAGCAGACCTGGGGCTTGAACGGAGCGGCCAGAGCAGTGTTAGCAACTGGATTATTTCATTTGCTTTTTAACAGGGATTAAGTTTCTCTGCAGGAGAGGAGGTCTCTAGGGAACAGAAGTTTTGGGCTCCTGCCTCCCCCTTTTTTTTAATCCTGCATTTCTCTGTGCTGCTGCACGCCAAGGCCAACTGGCCGGGAGCTGGCAGGAGCAGCTGGGATGAAGCATCACTTCAGGGCACAGCACAGCCATGACCTGGCGTGTGATCGAGCTTGGAAGGACCAGGATCAGGTCCTGGGTGCTGTGGGGAGACAGCTGTGGGTGCTGTGCTCCTCAGACCTCCCTCACCCAGCAGGGTGCTGGGGCTGGCTGGCAGAACAAGCCGCCGCTCCTTCTCCCGCCTCCCGCCCGGCACTAATCAGGTTTCACACTGCTTAGTTTGGGACATCTAATGAGATCAGGGCTCAAGGTTGCTGCCTGCCCTCCATCTGCAGAGGAAGAGGAGGGAATCGGCTGCTTCCTTCTCTTTGACCTCCATTTCTCAGAGGAGGCTTTGCACATCTCTGGCTCCACCACCGCAGTCCTCGTGTTCACAGCCTGGCGAGGCTGGGGAGACCCTGAGCTGCCTTTTGGGGCTCACCTGGGGAGACCCTGAGCTGCCTTTTGGGGCTCACCTGGGGAGACCCTGAGCTGCCTTTTGGGGCTCACCTGGGGAGCTGCAGGCAGAAAAAAAGGGGGGGACCCACAACTTCCTAACAGCACCTTGGGCAGTGACCTCTGTGCTTTATTTGTGGGCAGCAGGACGAGGCCACCATGAGAGCTGGTGGCTGTACCCAGGGGACAGCCCAGCCCTGACCCCCCTGGCCCCAACACCCCCATTGTGTAGGGCCTGTGCAAACACAGCAGCCCCCAAACAAAGCCCAGCCAGTTCCCACTAGCCCAACATTTGCCTATTTCCCCCGCTGCCAGGCAGCCTCTGCTTGGCGTTGGAATAACGAGCCTCTCTGCGGAGACACCGGCTCTTTTGTTAGCTGCCAGAAAAGGAGTTTTGATGCCGGCCATCCCTCCGCCCCCCCGGCTTTCCTGCTCCCTAAGCCGCTGCTGTGGGAAGTGCAAAGCTTGGACTTGAGCTGCCGGGGATGATCCCAGTGCTTCCACTCTGATCCAGCTCCCCACTGCTCCCCTGAGCAGCCACAGCACAGCGGGGTCTGCCTCCTCCAAGAGGGGCTGGGGTCTGAGACCTAATTTGGGGGATTTTTCCAGTGTTCAGGGCATTCCTGCTGCTCGGCATTCCTGCTGTGCAGGCAGTGGCAGTGGGTGCAGGATTTGGGATTTGGGTTGCTCTCCTGTGCCTCTCCCCTCTGCCGGGGTTTCCATCAAATCTCCTGGTGGGGGGGGGGGTTTTGGGTGATTTGTTTTTTCGTGGCTTTCTCCCCCCACTGCCAAGGTGTGCTGGGAATTCCGGAGCGGGTGTTTACCCAGCCGTGGAGAGGAGAGGAGACGGCGGCTCTGTGGAGGTGTCCCCGTGGCCGGAGGGGCAGGGAGGCACCCGGAGATGGCATCACCTTCCTCCTCCTCCCCCGGCCTGGGAAAGAAGCCACCTCTCGTGTCAGCACAGGCCCCTGGGAAGGCGTGCAGACGTGTGTGTCCTCTTGCACGTGGGTGTGTGAGCAAGCCTTCCTCTGCCCAGGGCTGGTGCTGCTCCCTCCCAAGGAGCCCGCGCTGTTTTCTGCCGGGAGACCTTTGCTGTTCCTTTCCCTGTCATTCCCAAGGCATCGCCTTCCTTTCCTTGGTGGGGCTCAGTTTTTGGTGCCCCAGACTGAGCACCTTTCTTGGGGCATCCAGAGCCAGCAGCACTTCCAGCCCCAGCAGGAGGGGCTGTGAGGATGGCATCCCCATCCTCACCTCTTCCCTCTCACCCAGCATGTCCAAGTGCATCCAGGATGGCTCCGAGCTCTCCGTGCAGCTTCGATCTGTCAAAGCCTGTCCCTGTTCCCTCCTGCCCTCCCCATGCAGGACAATGCCACCGAGTCCGTGCCAGCTCCGTGGGGTTCGGTGCTTTCCATGAATTTCATGGCATCACTCAACGAGCAGGAGCTGCCAGCGTCCTCGGAGGGGTGACAAGCCACGGGAGGCTTCCGAGAAGTGGGAAGCGATGAAATAATGCCTGAGCTGCTGCGTCAGCAGAATCCCAGCAGCCTTGGGGAGGGAGGTTTGTCATGCTGGGAAGGCAGCGGTGACATCACCCCCCCTCCAGCCTGACGCTGGCTCCCGGGCTGCAGGGAGAGTTCCAAAGGCCAGGCAGTGCTGGGGAGAGTTGGGAATGAGGTGTGTCCAGGCTGGCTCTGTGTGCACGTGGCTCGTGGGCAAGGGTCTGCTGGGGTCTGTGTCAGGGGCACAGGGAGCTGGGTCACTCTGGGGGATGCGTGGAGGGGTGGGCACCCTGCTGGGGCTGGAAGTGCTGCTGGCTCTGGATGCCCCAAGAAAGGTGCTCAGTCTGGGGCACCAAAAAGTGAGCCCCACCAAGGAAAGGAAGGTGATGCCTTGGGAGTGCCAACTGCTCTTCCTGCAGGAAATGTGGGGAGCCTCTTCCTGATCCTGCTGTGTAGGGAACGGTCTCCTCCTGAGTTGTTTTTGAGGTTCTTGAGGCCCTGGGTTCTCCTGTTGGCTCCGTCCTTCTCACTGGAGTCGGTCCCTTTGGATGGCCCCTTTTGGGATGTCACATTCCCGTAGGCCCCATAACTGCTGGTGTGCTGGGGGATTTGCCCTCCAGCCTGGCAGCAGGAGTTCATGCTGCTGGGGAGTGATTAAGTCACGAGCAGGTGGCCCTCCAGCTCAGCTGTTTGCCTTTGCAGGATGAAAGCCACAGGAATGATGTTTGCTTCCAGCCTTGCCTCGAACCTTCTTATCCCTGCTCTCCACCTCTGTATCCCACAGCAAGGGGGTCCTGGGGTGCTTTTCCATGTCCTCCCCATGCAGCACTGCCAGCCCTGCCGTGGGAAGGGAAGTCTTGTCTTTTTTAAAAGATATTATTCTAATTTTGGTGCCCAGACGTCTGCTGGAGAAGGGAACACCTCCATTCTTATCACTGGAGCTTCCTTTTGCTCAGTTCTGATTTTACCACTGTCAGTGCCTGGGGGTGTTCCGAGGTTTCCTCCCAGCCCCTTCTCTCTCCCTTTGTTTTGCTGACCTTTGGAAGCTCCTCTGTGAGACATTTGCAGGCAAATATTGATTTGTGCTGCCCTCACGGTGCAGACTGGGGGCAGTGGTGCAGAACAGCCCCCAGCCCTGGTTGGGATGGAGCTGCTCTGCTTAATCCAGATGAATCCCACCTCAAGCTCCCGCTGTTCCTGTGTAAATGGGGAGCAGTGGAGGGATACTCAGAGCCAAAATCCCTACTTGCACAAACCCCAGTGTTTGGGACGTTGGTTTTCCAGGGCCACGAGAGCTTTGCTGTCTTTATGTCTTTCCACAGTCCCGATTTTTGCCTCGCTGCAGTTGGGTGGTGATGCCCAGGGGTCGGCACGGGACCCCGCGGGCTTTTCCCTGTCCCTCCCAGCAGGAATGCGGCCGCCAGGGCATGATGAAAGCCAGAAGGAAACGTCGAACGTGGGGAATGTGCCCGCTGTGCCAGGAGCCGCCTGGCGAGGGCTCCCCGGCTGTGCCCGCACACGCTCGGGCCGGTGATTCACCGGCAGCGGGAGGGGATGGGGAGCGGGAGCCGGGGAGCTGGGCAGCGTCGGGAGCTGTGAGCTGCCTCGTTCCACCTTGTTTTTAATAGCCCGCATCAGAAGGAACGTCATCTTTGTTCTGGCTTTCCTTTCCCAAGGCTGCTGGCGCCGCGGGCAGGGTGGAGCGGGGCTCCGCACCCCGGCGGGGCTCTGCCCGTGCTTGCCGGCAGAACGGGGCGCCCTGGCACGTGCGGCAGCGCTCGGCAGCCAGGGATGTGCCTTGCTGAGCTGGCTGTCTGTCTGTCTGTCCGCAGCTGCCTTTGCTGTGGTTTGCCAGGAGGGTGTGATGCTGCGGAGTGGGGGGGGGGATGATCTCAGCTGAGCTCTGGAGGGGGGAATGTGCTCCATCCCCTGGCTGAGGGTTAGGAGCTGTGTTTGTTCCAGCCCTGTGCTCCATCCCCTGGCTGAGGGTTAGGAGCTGTGTTTGTTCCAGCCCTGTGCCCCCATCCAGCCCCTCTGGAAGCCCAGACAGACTCCTCGACCCACCTGCCCCTGGGTGATGCTGGCTCTGATTTACCAGGGCACCCCTGATCCAAAACCTGGACTCTCCTTCTCCTCCTGGTCGATTTTCAGCCGCTGCCATAACTGACTGAGATTTGCTCCTAAAGCTCCCCGAAAGGAGGAAAAAACAACAGAAAGGGGAAAAGCTTTGCTGAGGAAGCACGGCAGGAAACCTGGCTCCTGTCCTGCAGTCACGAGTTTGTGCGTGCTCAGCAGTGCTGCTGGACAGGCCCTTTCCCTGCTCTGGGCACCGGGGTGCCTGGTGGGCAGGGTGGGGTGACCCTGGTGACCCTTTGGGACAGAGAAGCCCTGCAGGGCACTCCCAGCTGCTCCCATGTCCAGTTTTTCCTGCTGCAGGTAACTGGGGGGCTTTGCTGGGCTAGGCTGGGGGGCACTGGCAGCACCCCCACCCAGCTGGGCACGGCGGGGTGCGGGCAGAGCCCCGGAGCGATGCTTCACCCCGGCTCGGTGCTGCCGGGTGCCAGCTCTGCCTCTGTCACAGCCGTGCCCACTCCAGCGTTTCCACAGTGCCACCTGGCTGCCACCTCCCCGGGCTGGGGACACACGGCCCTGGCCGGAGCTCACGGAGCTTTTGCTGCTTTCTGCGAGGCCACAGCAGCCAGGGGATGAAGGAGCTGCCCAGTGGCTTTGCCCACACCGATGCCAGGCTGCCTCCATGCCCTGAGTGGTGCCAGGACACGGGGCTGTGCCCGGCTCCCGTGTGACGCTGCCCGGCAGCTCCTCCGGTCATATAAGGAGATGCCGGAGCCGGGAGCTGAGCCGGGAGCTGATCTCTGTCGCCTGAGCATTACTCACTGGGGAGGCACAGGGAGGGGGGAGGAACAGCCCAGGACACCCAAAGCTTGGCATGACTCAGCTCCGGACAGGAGCGAGGGGATTCAGGATCTGAGTCCCCCCTGCTGCCCCAGGGGGTACCCTAAACCCAGGTGGGGGGCAGTGCTGGGGTCCCACCATTGCAGAGGGTGCAAAATGCTGCCCGGGGCACCCTGTGAGGCAAGGGAGTGCCCTGCAAGGTGGGAGGGTAGGGCCTCTCCCCTCCCCAAATTCCTGCGCGGGCGGGAGATGTGTCCTCTCCCCACCCCTTTCCTTTCCGGGCAAAGCCGCCTTGCAAGGAACTAAAAATGAGCTGTTTGTTGTTTTGGGTGCTCGGGGTGGTTTCCATGGCGGGGAGGGGGGGGTGTGGGAGCTGGTGGCTGCATCCGGGGCTGGGTGGTCCCCAGAGTCTGGCAGAGTCATCCCAAAACTCGACGTTGGCTCCTGACACCCCGGGTCAGGCACCTCCTTCCTGCCCTGTCAGCTTCCTGCAGTGGGGAAAGGAAAGTGGGGTGATGGTGTTAAACTGAGCTGGAGGAATTTGGGATCACAGGAATCCCCAGGATGTCCTGATGCAGCAGAGGAATGTATTGATATAAATATACATTTATAGAAATATGTTCAAAAGTTGGGCTTGGTGATCCTTGTGGGTCTTTTCCAAGTCGGGGCATTCTGTGATTCCATCAAATTATATGCGTAAAAAGAAATAAAAACATGTATTTACATACAATTATATATATTTTAAGAATTTATTTCACCCAAAGCCTCCAGCTGGAGCAGCTGGCAGCACTCAGTGCCTTTTATCATCCCCTCTGTGCAGGAAACACCCAGGAAGCCCAAGAGCAGCTGAGCCCCCATGGTTGCAGCTGGGGTGAGGGGATGTGGGAAACCAGCTCCAGCTTCCTGGACCCTTTTCCTCTGGCACATCCCAGCTCCATCACGTCACCAGCTCTCCTCTGCCTTGCAGGAGGCTCTTTGCCCCTCTCAGGTTGGACCACGGGCCCATTTATGGTGGCCTCCTGCCTGCCTCGTGGTGGGTCATTCCTCCTGCAGCTTTAACAGAAAGCAGACGTCTTTGGGGGAAAACTATGCCAGGCTATTTTTCATCCAGGCAGGGATGGAGCTCTGGAGAATATATTGCAACAGCACCAAGCCCTGGGTTAATTCTGTATTTTTTATCACCCATCTCGTTGTCCCCAAAGATGTGGGAGCTGCAGGAGCCCCAGGGAAGGATTCAATCATAGGATTATGGGATGGTTGGATGGCAGGGACCTTAAAGATCATCTCATTCCATCCCTTCTGCCATGGGCAGGGACTTGTCCAACCTGGCCTTGGACACTTCCACGGATCCAGGGGCAGCCACAGCTTCTCTGGGCAAACTATGCCAGGTTTTGGAATGTTTCAGGCAGGGTTTGGGTCTATCAGGTTTTGCTTGATATGGTTTTCTTTGTGTTCCTGACTAGTTGGTGTCTGTTGGGTTTGGGGAACTGCTCAGGGTTGTAAATATCATATAAATTTCTCTTTGCACCTGGATGAAACCCTGGACCTCATGGCTTTTCCCAAATGTGGAAGAGGAGTTGTGAGATGACATCTGATGCTGCATCTCCTGGTCTGTAAATCGTGAGCTGGGATTCCTGGCTCTCCCACCAGTAAATCCTGAGCCAGGCTGATGCTCTGCAGCTCTGCTCTGTGTCACCCTCACCTGAACAACTCCCTGAGCCCCAGCAGAACAACCCCCTCTTGTCTGAGCCTGGGGAGAGAGAAACAGTGAAAAATGAGCCTTTAATTCCGCACAGCCTCCATCCGAGAGCCCCTTTCTCCCTCTGGAGCTGGCAGTGCTGCGTGTGAGGGGCTGTGAGATCAATCCAGCCTTTGTGGGAGCCTCCCCAGCCCGTTTGCTTGTGGTTACAAGGGCGGAGGGGCCGGGCAGGCACCGGCTGCTCTCGGTTTCCCTGCGCCGTTCCTGGCACCGCCGGCAGCGGAAGCGTTTCCGAACGGAACCGAAACCCTGAGTAACAGCCAACACCAGGGTGCAAACCCTTAGTAAATGGGGCTGGGCTGCCCAATCTGCCATGCTGAGGGCAAGCAGAGAACCCAGCCACGGGAAGGGTGGGGGAGTGCACAAACCTCTGGAGTCAGAGCATCTTTTGGGGTGTTTCCTCACGGTCGGGTGTTGTTACGTTATTCAGAGCATCCAGGGAGGGTGATGGGGATATGCTTGTGGTCCTCAACCCCCAGACGGCCAAATTTTGTCACCGTTGCTTTCAGCCCCTTGCTGGGCAGAGTTTCCTGCGGGGAGACACGGCTGGCTCCAGCCCGAGTGCCCCGGGAGCCCCTGGAAGCGCTGCCTCCGTGTCCCGGCTGCGCTTGGCACCTCCGGCTGCTGCTGGCAGGGGACGCTGCGGACTGTCACCCATGGCGGGGGCGTCACTGAGGTTTTGTGCCTGTCCCAAACCCCTCGGTGATTTCGGGGGCGTTGTGGCGATGCCTCCACAGCAGCTGCTGCCGCCGATATCCCCTCGGCTGCGGCTCCTTCCCAGCGGGGCTGGGAATGGATATTGAGGAGATGACGTCTCTGCCCACCGAGCGGGGAAGGGAAGGAGGGGGGGAAACGGCGAAGTTTGTCCGCCAGAACTCCGAGGAAAGATGTTTGAGCCGGCCTGACGCTCGCTTTTCCCTCTTTACCCGCCCCCTCTCGGAGCTCCCAAATCTCCCAGTCCCAGCGGCGCTGGCTGTCCCAAGCCCTGCCAGCTCCGGGGACGCCGCAGGACACAGCCAGCTGCGGGCAGAGGCGCACGCAGGAAGTTTTGGAAGTTTCTGCAGGCAGCGGCTCGGCCGCCATCCATCCACCCACCCACCCACCCACCCATCCATCCCCTCACCCTCCCGGCGATGCCGGGCTGCAGCAGGAGAAGGAAAGTCGGAGCTGGGCTCGGGCTGAGGGGCCGGGAATAGGAAGCGATGCCTCTCTCGGAGAGCTCCTATCTGCCCCCCGCTGCCTTTGTCCTGAGCCACGTCCTGGGCATCGCCGGCGTCCTGTACTGGAGGAGCCGGAGCAGGGAAGGTAGGGCAGGGAAGGGGGGTGCTGGGGGGGCACGGAGCGCTAAGATGGCCGGCATGACCTGGCACGGGTTGCTGTCCCTCCCCAGGAGCCGTGGCAGCGGCAGGGACAGGGACAGGCGTGGCTGTGGGGAGGAGGGGGGAGGACACGGCAGCGGGGAATGCTCAGTGGGGTCTGAACCCAAGTGGGGAGGGGGGCAGAGGTTCGAGAGCCTAAATTTGGCTTCACCACCCATTGCCGGCCTGTGTGGGGCTGGGGGCGAGTGGGATGAGGGGGGATGAAGCTGCTTTTTTGTCTGGCACAATCCCACGACACGTGGCTTGGGGTTCTGCCTTCCCTTCTGCCCCGGTGGCTCCCACCCCTGTCCGTGACAGCGGCGACTCCCTCAGCTCCCAGCACCGGCAAGACACAGCCCTGGGAGCTTCTCCCGGAGCTGGCACGGCCTCGCCGAGCAGCTGGGGCTGACCCTGCCTCAGTTTCCCAAAATAGGGCCCGCACATGACTGCTCAAGGAGGGCAAGGATTTGTTACAGGGGTGTGGGATAGCTCCAGGCCCCAGACGGGGACTTGGTAACGCCGTCCCGACCTCTTCCCCCTGGGATTTGTTTGTTTTGATTCCTCGCTCTTTCTTTCCAGCCGTGCTTGTTCTCGCCGCTGCCTCCGCATGGGGCCCTTTCCCCGCGTCCATGACCGATTCCCTCTTTTCTTTCCCTTTTTTCCGTGCAAAGGGGCGGGACTGCGCAGCCGGGCAGTGCCTGCAGGCTTTTCCCTGGATGCTGCTTTGGGATCCGCTTCTTCCTTTCTCCCTCTGAGCTACTGGGAGAGAGGGAGGTTGAGAGGGAATTGCACAAATGTCATGCAGGATGCACCCTGTCACCCACTAAACCCAGCCTTGCTGCAATTCCTCCTGCTGACCTGCCCACTTAAATAATCTCCAGTGTTGTCCAGTGATGTTCTTGGCTCCATTTGGGGACCTCTTGGATGCTTCCCAGCTGGACTATCTCTTCCCCATGCTGATCTGCTGCTTCATCCTACTTGGAGGGATGTTCCCCCCACCCCAAATCCACCCCCAGGAAAAAATCCTGGGGTCAGTGTTGCAAGCAGCAAGTATATTCAAAACCTGTTTTTTATTTTCAATACTTTTCCCCAGAGAAGTGAAGGTAAAGCCCAAACCTGGAAGATCAGGATCATTTTGTAGCAGGTTTTTTGCTCTGTGACACTCAGCCAGCTCTGCTGAGCATCTGCCCTGCTCTTCTTTGCATCACCACATCTCAGGTGTCTCCCTCATTAAATATCTGGGTGTTGGATACTTTTCCACCACAGGTATCTCTTGTGCATTCTTCCAGGCTGAATCAGGCTCCGTTTCCTCTCCCTGGGTGAAAGGCTCTGTAAATCCTGCCCTGTTGGCTCTGTTGTCATGATGGATTATGTCAGCTCTCAAGTTGGCAGCCAGCATGTTTTAAATACCTTGTGCTCCTCAGCCAGCCAGATTTTTTTTGTGCATCCCCCCTCTCAAAAGTGCCAGGTTCAAAAAGCCCCCTGCACATTCTTGTTCTTTGCTTGTTTTAAAGGGAAAACTCAGGATTCAATGCTTAAAATTTTGAAGTTTTGGCTTTTTAAAGTAACCAACCAACATGAGGGTTGCCTCATGTTTAATCCCACTTTCACGCTGGGCGTGGGCTTGGAGATGTCCTCAAGATCTCTGTGAGATCAGTGCCCTGTCTGATGTCTCCTGTATTCCTTTGGATTTAACAGCAGGAGAAAGTTTGGGAACCACTTCCCAACTTTTTTCCAGGAGCTGGTGGGCAGCACAAAACCCTCCCCCTGGTTCCCTCCCAAGGCTGGCAAAAGGCCGTGCCAGGGAGCACCGTGTGTTGGTGGGATGGAGGGTGCAAAGGCAGGGTTGGGATTAGGGATGGTGCCTGGCCAGGCACCTTTTATCCTGCTGGTTCCTGGGGCTGGACTCTGGCAGCAGCCTGAGGCAGGAGGAGGCACACAGGGATGGAGTGTGGCAGCGAGCAAGGCCGGTGATGATGGAGGAGAGATCTGGGGGGGAGCAGCAGCTCCTGGCTGGACGTGTTGGGAGCTGCTGGGGGCAGGCAGGCTGCCAGGACAGAGGTTGCTGCAGGCAGATGGGAAGGGAATTGTCCGTGCAGGGCCTCGTGGTGGTGCTGGAGGGGTTCTCTGGCACCCAGCACCTGTGGGAGCCGTCCCTGTGACGATGGGAAGTGCCTGGGGATGCTGAGGTGCAGCGGGATGGGGAGTGGGAGTTTTTCTGTCTGTGCTCAGCTGCTGCCCCAGCAGCTGTGGGGCAGGATGGTTTTCCCTGTTTCCTTTCACTAGGTGAGTTCAAGAGCAGAGGAAAAACCCCAGGCCTCACCTTCCCCTTGTGCAGCCACCAGTGGCCCTTGAGCCTCTGTGGGGGATTTGTGCCACAGTGTCCCTGTTCCTTTGGGATCCCCATTTTTGGGGATGCAGTGAGCTGAGTTCTGATGAGCAGCGTTAGGAGAGGAGATGGGGAGGGAATTAAACCACGTGTGATCCTGCTCATGGTCTCTGCTTGCAGCTGATGCTCCCTATGTCACTGCCACCAGCCCTTGCTCCGTGCCCTGTGCGAGGGACCTGAGGCTCTGCAGTCCCTTTTCCTGCCACTAGCTTGTTTTTGGAGTGGGACAGATTTTCCTTTCCTTTTCCCTGTAATCTTCCCTCTGTCCCTGCCCTACCTGTCTGCTGTGCTTCTGCTGAATGTCCCTGGATGGTGACAGGGTGGGTTTTGGTGGCTGGGGCCAGCAAACCTCTGCTAGACCAGGGAGAGGATGAGCATGGGGGGGATTGCAACAAGTTATTTGTCAGGGTGACTCTGGAAAAGATTAGCTGGGCAGAGATAAGCTTGCAATACCTTAATATTGTTAGTAAGCAGTAACCAGCATTATTATTAGCTCAGCTGATAGCACGGGCCCCGGGGCTGGGGAGGTTTAATCTGGTTAGAGCCCGGGAACCACCCGGAGGAGTTGAGCCAGGGCAAAAAAAAACAGAGGAAAACCCCCCATTTCTGCAGGACATGGGAAGAGGGATCTCGTGGAGCAGCCTTTGGGCTGTGGGCACTTCTGGGATGCAGCGCTGGAGGCAGCTGGCTGCCGACTGTCCGTGCGGGACCCGGTGACATCCATGGTGACATCCATCCTCTGTCCCCGTGCGATGCTCGGGGACGCTCTCCCACCTCCCCGAGGCAGCAGCGCAGCTCCTCTCGCCCTCCAGGCCGGGGCAGCAGCCGGCAGAAGGGCTGCAGGGGGATTATATTTAGAAGAAGAGGAAGAGAGGCGGTGATAAGGCGGCCCCCGTTATCTCCCCGCGTGCCGAGCTCCAGCGCCGGGACCGGGACATGATTCGGGCAGAAGCCGCGGGCGGGCGGGCGGGAGCGCAGAGAACAGCCCGGCATTGTCCCTCCCGTCCCTGGTGCAATTAACTGGAAAACAAGACGAGGAAAAACAAGCCAAGAGCCGGGCCAGCGGGCAGTGCCCGGCTCTGCGGGACCAGCTCGTGCCCGCATCCCGGTCCCGCCGGGCTGCGGGAGCCGCACCGCGCTCGACATCGCTTCGTCCCCACGAGCCGGAGGGAGCAGCCGCTCTGCCCTTCCGCTGCTGGGAGCGTTCCGAGTTGCTCTGCCGGCCACCGGCACCGCGGCCCGGGAGGGTTTTACCGAGCTGGGAGCGGCCGGAGCAGCCGGGAGCGGTGCGAAGTCGGTGGCGATGCCGCGGAGGAGGAACGGCCGCTGCCCGCTTTACCGGGGGCACCGGGGGTAGGAAGTGGCTCAGTGGGAGGAGCTGTGGCCTTGAACTCATCCGTCCGCACCCGCCGGGGTCGAGCTCGGCGAGCCGGAGGTGCCGGCAGAAGCCCCTTGCCCGGGTGCCGCCGCTTGGCCGGGAGCAGCGCTCGCCACGCCGGGCCGGGGCCATGGAGAGGCGGCTCCTGTGCGGGGACAAGAGGCGGCTCAGCGCCTGCCTGGTGTGCCGCATGTGCTGCATCGGTCAGTACCCCCTGCCCGGGGACACGGGCTCCGTCCGCCCTCACCGGACACCGGAGTGGGGAAGGGACGCGACACCGCGGCTCTGGAGGGGTCTGCTGAAGGAAAATCCCTAAAAGCAGAAGTGGGAGCGACGCAGCTTCCTACGGCTGGCGCCGGCAGCTCCGAGGCTCCTGCGAGCCTGGCGGGATGGGAAGTGAGGGTGGACGTGGCTCAGCCTACGGGTGGTTTTTGGCACCTGGTTCCGTGCCGTGGCCTGGGGACGGAGTGGGACACAGGGAGGTGACGCTTGTGTCACCCCGTGCCACGTGTTTGCGGCGCTCTCAGAGGGGAAAGCCGCAGGGTGGGTGAGGAAGAGGAAGAACCGTTGGGTGGTGCTTTCCAGTCTGCGTGGATGGAGACATGGGGAGGTTTTCCCCAGGGTCCCTGAGGCTGTGCAGGGACCCCCAGTGACCCCCCCCCCCCATCCCAGGAGGGGGTTCTGGGGCTGTCCTGGGGAGCTTGGCCTGGGAGATGCTGGTTTTTACATTTTTCTCGATTTTTGACTTAAAACCAAAGCAAGGGGTGCTGCTGTCTGGCAGACCCTGATGTCAGAGGTGTGTTTTGGGCGAGCAGGGCTCATCCTTTCCTGAAATATCCATGGGGTCCTCTGGGCTGGAGATGCTGTGCTTGGGGTTGTGTGCCATGGGTCGGTGCTGGGGATCTCTCTGTGCTCCAAGATGATGTTGTTAAATCCTGCTGGATGCAGGGCTGCCCTGAGCCCCCCTCGCTGCCTGGGAAGCAGAGTGGGACCCCCCTGCCCTGTGGGACCATCTCCTTTCGCCTGTTTGCCTGTGTTTTTCCTCTGGTATTATTTTTTCATGGAGCAGAAAGCCTGCCCAGAGCTCCCTCATCACTGCTTGGCATCAGCACTAATCTCCCATCCCGTCCCCTGCCACCCCTGGGGATGGCACCCACATTGTCACCCTGTCCTGGCAGCACTCAGAGCTCCCAGTGTCCGGCCAGGGCTGAGCTGTGGGACAGAAATAAACATTAAATCCTGGCAATCCAATGAACCAAAAATACAGGGACAGAATAAGCTGCTAATTGCACGCCCAGCCAGGACCTGTTACGGGACATCTGGGGGTTTATGTAACTCCCTAAAGCCTTCCAGGAGTGGCCAGGGGAGGGGGACACCCTCCTAAAATCGGGCAAACCCCCTGTGCTGCCTCTGGAGGAGGTGGGGAGGCACAGGGGGGATGAATTCCGGTCGGTGCTGCCGGTTGTACCTATCCCAGTCATCCACGCTGCTTTCCTTAAGCATCCTTATTCTCAGCCGGAAAAAAAGGTGTATTTTGTTCTGACTGGCATTTCCCTGCCCGGGGGGCATGCTAGAGCCGCGTGAACGGCCCCATCCCGCAGCATTCCCTGAATAAGCTGCCTCTGTTCCCTGTTCCCGGGCTGGCACCGCCGGCGATCCCTCTGTCTCTTCCCCTCATTTCAAAGTCGTTTGAGTTTCTGCATGAGAACCACTGACCAAGAGCTGCCTTTGTCTCCTTTTGACAGATGAACGGGACAGAGTCCAAAAGAAAACCTTCACTAAATGGGTCAATAAACACTTGATGAAGGTAAGAGTCACGGATTTGGTTATAAAGTGACCGTCTCTGTGTCTGTTGCAGCTCAGGACTGGCAGATAAATGCCTTTTTAAGGGTTTTAAAGTTTTTTTTAATGCCAGCACTGTTTGTTTTGAGTGCTCACATGAGTCAGAGAAGAGCAGGATGTGCTGGAAATGTGCTGGAGCCTTTGGAGGGCACTGTAGCATCACCACACAGCCCTTTTATTACCTTTCCCTCCTGGACACTTGATCCTTGCTCAACGTGAGGTTTGTGCATCCTGGGGGAAAGGAGGGGATCCTGAATGCCCCCCTCTCATCCCCTTGCCAGGAAAAAGGGCCATTTTTGTCCTTTGAAGGATGCTCCAGGATGGAGACAAGATCCAACGTTTGTTAAGCAGGATTAACATGGCACCACGAGGTGCCTCCTGTTTTCTTGGTTAATGCTGGGTGGGTTTTAATTAATTTTCCATTTGCCAAAAAGAAAAAGGAGGGAAAAAAATGGTTTGAGCACTAGGTGTCCCAGCTGTGTTTTCCTGCCAGCTTTGCAAAGCTCTGTGCCAAGCTTTTGGCTGCTTCCTAAACCTTGCAGAGGAGGGGAAAACAGAGAAAAATCTTGAGGCTGCTGGGGGAAAACATCCGGGGATTCCCAAGTGGGTAAAACCCCAGGACAAGGTCTGGGTGTTGGGGGAAGAGAGGCTGCACGTGGTGCCCATGGAAAGCTGCTCTGCTGCCAGGTGGGAGCTGTGTTTTGGGGAGGAATGTGAGAAGTTAAATTCAGGAGGGGCTGCAGTATCAGGGGCTACCTGGGGTGCAGATGGTGTCACAGTTGGATTTTGTGTGTGAAGTTGGCAGCAGCTTCTGCCAGGCCCTTTGGGGAAGGGGAGGCTGCTTTCCCTGCTGATGATTTTGCTTTCCCTGCTGATGATTTTGGCATCACTGGTGGCTTTTCCCCTCCCCAGGTGCGCAAGCACATCAATGACCTCTATGAAGACCTGAGGGATGGTCACAACCTCATCTCCCTCCTGGAAGTGCTGTCGGGAGTGAAGCTGGTGAGTCCTTGGGGCTGGGCAGGGATTCTGGAGTCTCCCTAAACCCTCTCTGTCCTCTCCCTGCTCCCCTTCACCCCCAGCCATCAGCTGTCTTTTCTCACCCCGTGGTTTCAGTTTCAAATACCTGTCATTGTTTCTTTTATTATCATGAATATTATTATTTACTATTATATTTATTGCTGTATTTTTTATTTATTTGTTTTTACTCAAACCCTTGCTCCCCAGGCTGGTATCTCACCTGATCATAGTGCCTTGGGTAAAGCCCTCTTCCTGCCAAGTTTTACACACCTTCACCTTCCAGATGGGCCTCCATATTTAAAATCATGGAAAACAGCAGAATTTGACCAAAAGCTGCTTCTGTGGCAGCGTTTATCTCAGATGTGACACTCCTGCCTCGTGCTCAGCTCCTGGGTTTGTAGCAGTCATTGGTGCCTGGAGCATCGTAGAGTTCCCCCTCCTTCCTCCTCCTCCTCTTCCCTCTCTGACTGACACATTCCCTCAGCTCTGGGAAGATCCCCATTGCCGTGGCACAGCAGGAATTATTTTAGTTTCCCCCAAAAATAGGATCTGGGCAAAGATCTCCTACGTCCCTCCGTACCCTCCGGAGACGCCAAATCCGATTTTGCGGGGGCTGAAAACTTGGATCACTCCACTTGTGATCCAGACAGCTTCCTGCTCCTCAGCTTCCAAAATCAGGAGGAAATTCCAGTGTTGGAACCCAGGGTGTGCTGGAGACCCAGCCACCCTCACCCTGTGCTGTTGCTGTCTTTTATTTTTTGCTTCTCCTGGTGCCTGGGTGTTTCTCCTGTTGCTGTCTTTTATTTTTTGTTATTCCTCGTGCCTGGGTGTCACATTTTGGTTTCCATTCTGTGTCCCTGCCGTGCCACCCTCCCCATCCTCCTTAGCCTGTAGAGCCACCAGCTCAGTGGAGCCTTCGCCTGGTGACAGCACCGGCCTGGTGCCGTGCGAGCAGCGAGGAGGAGGAAGATGATGATGATGAAGAAGTAGGTCGAGCCTGCCCCTGCCACAGCAGCAGCTCCCTGGCAGTGCCACCAAATCATCCAGTGCCATCCCAGCGGGGTTTGGGATAAACCCCCCGCCCCCGTGGGTGCTCTGCTGGAGCAGGGCTGTGTTCCCAGGCTCTGGATTGTCTGTGTGTGCACTGCAGGGTCAGCCTGCAGGCAGGGCGTGCCACCCACCTGCTGTGACAGCATGTGTCCCCTCCACGGGGCGGGAGGGGACAGCGAGGGCTCCCCCACGCTGCTCGGGGCCGTGTGAGGGCTGCACACCTGGCACTGCATGGACAGGCTCTGGGCACGGGCACCTTCTGGGATCCTGCATGGGACTGGGGTGGGAGCGAGCACAGCACAGCCCCAGGTGAGGGTCAGACCCCAGCATGTGCCCAGGTGTGTTTCTCAGCCCTTGTGCTCGGGGTGACAATGCCCCTGTGCAATGTCCCCGCCCTGGAGCGGGCTGGAGCACCTTCCTGATGGTCTCCTGCAGCCCTGGAGGTGTTCCCCTTGGCAGGACAGCTCTTCTCCTTGGCAGGGGCAGATTTTCCCTCGCAGGGATGGCTTTACCCCTTGGCAGGGGCAGATTTTCCCTTGCAGGGATGGCTTTACCCCTTGGCAGGGGCAGATTTTCCCTCGCAGGGATGGCTTTACCCCTTGGCAGGGGCAGATTTTCCCCTTGCAAAGACAACTCTTCCTTGCTGGGACAGCTCTTCCCTTCAGGCTGGAGCAGGAAGGTGACTCGGAGCACTCGGGGTGTCCCAGCAGTTCAGAACATGGCTGTGGGGTGTTCCCCCCCCACCATGGTTGGGATGAGATGGTCTTTAAGGTCCTTTCCAGCCCAAAGCTCCTGTGATTCCATGAACATCCTGGTGATTCCTTATCTTGAGGCTGAGATTTGGTTTTGGGTTTTGTTCCTCTTGCTCCTGCTGATTCAAAGCCTCCCATCCCCTTTCCCTGGCCGTGGCTCAGCTTATGGAAACCTCTGGAAATCCCTCAACTTCAGCAGAGATGGGCAAGGCCCAGGGTGTCTCATGTGCCCCTTCCCAAGGGATTCAGAGGTACCTGGAGCAGCAGCCCCTGCCATGTGTGAGAAGAGCTGGAGGGGCTGGTGCTGAGGTCAGGGTTCCTCTGCCATCAGTGGGGACCTGCAGTCCTGAGTCCCCCTGTCCTGAGTCCCCCTGTCCTGCCTCTGCTTCCACCTGGACAAACTGCACTCTGTACCTGTTTGAGTCCACCTCTTTGCTGAGCCCTCTTCCCAGCTTGTCTGGCTGTCCATGAGCCGGGCAAGATCCTGCCCTGGGATCTCAGAGGTTGAGCCAGGCCTGCACACAGACCCTCAGGGCCTCAGCAGAGGTCTGGATCTCATCATCTTCCCACCTCCATCTCCCAGCAGGGCATTTTAACCTTCTTCCAGCAGGATTGTGCATAGCAATGACCTTATTTACTCCAGAACAAGGGAGAGCAGGACGTGTGGGGGGCACAGGGGGTCACAGCAGCACGCTGACAGCTCCCAGGGGGGTCACAGTGCATGTGGGGTGCTGCCAGCCCAGCCCCACCAGCAGCCTGACCTAAAAGTTCTGCCTGTGTCTTGCAGCCACGTGAGAAGGGGCGGATGCGCTTCCACCGCCTGCAGAACGTGCAGATTGCCCTGGATTTCCTGAAGCAGCGACAGGTGAGGGCTGATAAAAGCTCACCCGGCAGAGCTGGGTGGTTTTGTGCATCCTTTGTCTTGTCTGAGGCTTTGGAAGGAGAGGAGAAGCAGCCTGTGCTGGGGTGTGCCCGTCTCTGCGGCGCTGATGGAGGATGGATTGCAGGGGGGGATTTTCCCTGTGGGTGTTGTGCCTCTGGAAACCACCCCTGCACACAAAAACCACTGTGAAAAAGGGACCTGACCCCAGCTCTGAGAAGGGGTTGGCAAATGGCACTTCTGCACCCCAAAAAGGCTCCCCTGGGGCTCCCTGGCAGATCCCTGCTGTGGGGATGGGCGGCTGTGGCACGTCCGTGCCTTCCCACCAACTTTTGGGGAGATGTGGCAGCTGGCTCTGCCCAGCCCACACAGCCCTGGCCTCGGGGCTGGCACTCCTCTGGATCTCAGCATGGACTTGTTATCCCCCAGTTTTTGGAGGACAGGCTCTCTCCAGCAGGCTTTTGGGAGCTGCAGAGCCCTGGGCAGATCCTGCCCGGAGCAATGGGATGCATCCCAAGACTTGTTGGCTCTGCAGGTGGAACCCCCCACAGCCCCAGGGGTTGGGTGTCCTGTTCTGCCTGTTGGGTCAGGTTCTCCCCGCCATGATGCTCCCAGATATGCCAAGGTGATGATGATGATGATGATGATAAATGGTACCAGTTCATGCTGAAGCAGAGACTTTTCTCCCTCGCTGCTGGCCTGAGGGCATGGAATAAATTTGAGCACATTCCCTACTCCAGGGAGGGCGAGCTGCTTCCAGCCCCCCTCCTCCTCCTCCTCAGCTCCTTGATAGAGACATTTTGCCAAGGGCTCTGGGGAACTTGTTTCTCCACTTGGATGAAACAGCTTTTTCCTTTGAAGTGTGGTGGCCTTGCTGGGATCTTACCCCAGCCACTCCTGCCAGGGAATGATCCATGGGGTCCCGTGGAGTGCTGGGGAGAGGGGACTCCCCCAGGGGAGGAGTGAGGGTGTTCCTGCCTTCATCAGAGCTTGGGTTTGAGCCCAGGCTGGAGTTAAAGCTTGGTCATCCCCTTTTTGCCCACTCTCTGTGGTCTGTAGCTGTTCAATTATGCACCAGTGCTCAGGGCCTCGGGGACGCCGCTCTGTGAGCCGAAGTAAAGCCATTAAGTGCTGGGAAAGCACTTCTGGATGGAGAGTGCTGGAAACATGGAAAAATCCTCCCTGAGCCAGGAGATGAGGTGGCATCTCTGCCTCTTTGGGAAGCACTGGGATCTTCCTGGTGTGCCTGCTCCTCACTGGAGTGCCCGGGGTGGCCCTGGGGACAGCGTGGTGGGGGACATGTCCCCCTGCTCTCCACGTGAAGCTGATGGGAAACTTTAACCCTGTTTGCCTTTTTTTCCAGGTGAAACTGGTGAATATCCGCAATGATGACATCACAGATGGCAACCCCAAGCTCACCCTGGGGCTCATCTGGACCATCATCCTCCACTTCCAGGTAGGACGTGGGATTTTCTTGCCGGAGGACGCGGGGCGGGCGTCGGGAGCGCGTTGTCTCTCCAGGGCAGTGGAATCCTTGTTTTTCTGCATTTTCCATGGAGATGTCAGCACATGGATGGGTCTGGAGGTTCGTGGCAGTGTCATGGAGACCATGCTGGGAGAGCACCAGCAGCCTCCCCTCGTCATTTGCATAATGAAATCATGAATGATGGGTTGTGTGCCATGGCTGTTTGCTCAGCTGGAGTCTCCGGAGGAGAAGAGCAGGTTTGGAAGGGGCCACAGGCTGCTATCCCAAGGCACTCCTGGCCCTTTGGGTGGTCAGTGCAGCCACAGGACTTTCCACTGGGATGGAATGTGTCAGCTGGGTGACAGCACAGGCATGGGAGAAGTGCCCTGACCTGGGACTGTCTCCAGCAGTTGTGTGCTAGAGATGCTGTTGGAAAACCGAGTTTTGGGTCTTTAGTAGCTTCAAATTTTTCAATTGTAGCTCTGATGGCTTCAGGGGGGCGACGTGTGGCCATCAGTGAGTTGGCATTTGGGGTTTGCTGGGCAGTGCTGCTGTCAGCAGCTCGTTGGCCGTGTGGCATCAGCTCTGTGGGCCCGAGCCTGTGGGATCTGCTGTGTCCCAGCTCCCTGCCTTATCCCTGCTGGCATCTTCCAGACAGGACTAGTGCTGGCTGTGAGACTCTTAAAGGAGATTGCACTGGAAGACTGTATTTTTTGGAGGACGGGCAGTGCCTCAGGGAGAGGCTTTTGGGGGCAGCCTGGGGCTGAGCTGGGTGTAAGGCTGCTCACGAGGCTCTTCCCAGGCTTTGGCCCTGGGAAGCAGCCGGGGTCGAGCAGGCTCTGGATGCTGATGAGTCACTGTCATCTCCGTGGGGCCCTGGCTGTGGCATCTTGTCCCCGCCGTCCTTGTGGTCAACCAGCTCTGGTGCATCTTCTGTTGCAGGAGAGGGACATCAGGAGGTCCTGGGTCCCCTCCATGCCTGGCTGGGAGGGGACACTGCCACCCTGGCGTGGGGGACAGGGTGGGTGACACGGGAGCGGGGCGGGTGCTGGCGAGCCTGCGTGTCCTGCTCCTGCTGCACTAACGGGATTTTTTCTGGGGTTGTAGCTCTATTGTGAACCTCTTAATCTCCCTTAGTGTCCCAGTGCTGCTGCCTGGGGGCAGGCGGCTGGGAGAGCCCCAGCGAGGCTTGGGCTGGGATGGTGCTGGTGTGGAGCTCAGGCTCTGCCAGCTCCGGTGTGGTGATGGTGAGGGGGGTGCCCCAGTGCCCTGGGGGCTTTTCCCCGTGTCCTGGGAGCTCTTGTGGTCACTGGTTTCCCTTAGTCATCTTCTGGATTGCTCCCTGTTGAGCGTTTCCTCGTTGAGCATTTCCTCATTGAATGTTTCCCTGCTTCCTGGGGCTGAGCTCAGTCCCCACATCTTTTTGCCCCCCACTCCCCAGGTTTTGTCTCACCCTCACTTTTGGAGTGTATTACCCTGCCCTGGTCCCTCGGAGCTGGCAGGCAGAGTTGGGATGCTCCATGCTCCTCACACCCCTGCCTTGGGAGGCGTTTGGGGCAGGAGCCACAGGAGAGAGGCAGGACTGGGGCCGGACTGGGCTGGGCAGCATCACGCTCCCGTTCCTGCTGGGACCCTCAGGCTGCAGCTCCCTGGAGCGATGCTGAGTCCCCAGGGCACCTCTGTGCCCATCTGTGCCCCAAACTGGGTGAGCCTGGCAGCAGCGTGAGCACATGAGTTGGGCTTTTGGGGCTCCCGGAATTAAGAATTAAGAATTAAGGAGCAAACCTTCCGAACTGGAGAGAAGCAGCCCTGCGGAGCCGGCTGGCGAGCGTGCAGAGTCACTCTGACTCCTCCCTGCTTTTTTTTTTTTTCCTCCCATTTCCCTCCCACCCCTTCCTTTATTCTACCTTTGCCAACCTTCCTTAGGTTTTGTGTTTTATCCCCGTCTTCCCCACCCTCTCCCACTCCCCTCCTCTCTCCGCTGCCTGATTCCTGCTCCCTGTTTGTGTTGGCAAGGGCCGTGCTCCAATTACCTCATATTTGGAGAGAAGGACGCCGCAGCCAATCCCCGCTCCCTCTGCTTTTAGGTCAAGTGATTTCTGAACTGCAGTGAGATGCTTTGAATTTGTCTTCTCGCAGCGCCCAGGCTGTAAGATGGCTGTCTGGAGCGGCGGCGGTGGCGGCAGGGCTGGCGGGAGGGGACGGCGACGAGGGGCAGTCGGCGGAGCGCTGCGCGCCGGGCGTTTGATCCGATGAAGCCCGGGTTGGGATTTATTCGGGAGCCGGCGACTCGCTCAGCTGCGTTCCTGCCGGCACCGAGCGGGAGGAGATGGGGAATTCGCTGGGCTGCGTTAAAGAGCAGAAGGAAAAAGCTGTGGGGAAGGCACCGCTGTCTCCCAAAAAAAGGGTGCGCTTCAAACGGAGGCGGAGAGGGAAGAGGAGAGCGATGCCGGAGGCAGCCCCGCAGGAGGAGCCCCCGGCGCTGGAGGTGGCCGAGGATGAGGAGGCGCCCAAGTCGAAGGCAGCCCCTGGGCAGGAGGGAGGAGAGGAGCCCTCCGGCAGGCGGCCCCGCGGCGGGGACCCCGATCCGGCGGCGCTGCGCCCCGGCATCATCGTGCAGGTGAAGGAGCGCTTCCAGGGGGAGGTGCAGAAAGCGCGCCTGGTGCTGGAGCCGCAGCGGCCGGGTGTGGCGGGAGCTTCCCGGGACGAAGGCACCACCGTCATCGCCCGCCTGCTGGAGAACCCGGCCGAGAAGGACTGCGAGAAGGCGGTGAGCCGGCTGGTCGAGCTGCAGAGGAGCGGCAGCTGCCGGGCCGTGCTGCTGCCGCTGCGCGCAGGGACCGATGGCCGTGCCGGGGCACTCCTGTCCCCGGCCAGCGCCGTGCCCGGCCCGGAGCCAGCGGCCAGGCGGCAGCCGGAGGCCGGCAGCGCCCCGGGAGCCTGGGGGAAAGGAGGCAGCGATGATCCCAGCTCCAGCGCCGCCTGGACCTGCTCCTCCTCCGCAGCAGAGCCGGGCACCGTGTCCGAGCTGTCTACGCCGTCCCCCATGGTGGATCAGCTGGAAAACCCCAGCGTGGGGAGAAGCTCGGGGTTGCCATCGTCGTCTGGGCCCGGGGAGGGAGATGGTCACGGGCTGCCGGCTTCCCGCAGCCCCTCCTCCTTCAGCGGCAGCGCGGCCCGGAGCTCCTCGGGGTACGGCAGCGACCGGCCGGCCAAGGGCACAGGAGCTGGTGGGACCTCGGTGTCACCCTCTGATGGTGGCCTCAGGCTCGCTGTGGAGGGCCGGGCTTGCAGGGGGAGCTCGGGGACAGCCGGAGCAATGGTCAGTGTGTGAGTGTGCCCAAGCCCCCTTTCCGGAGCGGGGTGGGGGGACCTGGCTCAGGGGATCCCAAATCCTGGTGGCTCCTGGGCATGGTCGTTTCGGCAAGGGGCAGCCTCGTGCTGAGCACGGGTGGCAGGGTGCTGGGGAAGAAAGCTCCCGAGGCTTTTCCCCTGCAGCATCTCCACTGGGAAAGTATCCCTTGGGGACTGAGCTGTCCTGTCCCCTGCTCCTGGCACAGGCAGGCTGGGAGTGACAGCCCCTGGATCCAGTGGGTGCGGCTGGTGGCTGCTGTCACCACTGCCACTCGTGCCCTCAGGGTGTGAATTTGGGGTGTCCCCTTCCTGCTGCCCGTGCAGGATGGATGGCAGCAGGATGAACATGGAGACATGGGGGCTCTGCCTGCTCTGAGGGGTCTCCAGGAGGAACAGGAGGGGATGGTGCTGTGTTTCAGAGCCTGTTGCTGTTTGCTGGTCACTCTGTTGGGGGTGACATCATGGACAAAGGTGCCCTTGGGTCTGGTCAAGCTGTGAATGCCCCAGGACAAGTGTATGGTTCAAGGGGCTGTGGCCCTGATGCCTTTGCCAGGTTGGGACCACTGTCACAGCCACCATGTGGCCTTCAGCATCCTGCCACCGGTTGCTTGATGCACAGAGCTGATGCTGGAAGGGTTTGGCCCCTAGTCCTGCGAGTTTCCACTCTCTTTTCTTGCTGGTGCCTCCCTAAATCTTTGTCCTGTCACAGACATGTGAAGAAAGGAGGGTGGAGCTGGTGCCGCACCCTGCACCTCCATGAGCACATCTCTAGGAGAGTTTCCTTCAAGGATGCTCTCAGGGAACTGGCCCAGTGGTTGGAGAACCCCAGTGCTGTGTCAGGGATTAAAAATAAAGGATTTATCAGATCTGGGTGCTGTGACTGCTCCTGGGTGGGCAGCACTGCTGGAGAGCCCAGGTGGGGCACAGCTGATGGGTGGGTTCACAGGAGGGTTCATTCTGCTCTTAATTAAGAGCCATCAGGTAATTAATAAAGGGGTGCTGAGCAGAGGGAGCTTTGTGAGTCCTCCCCTGCTCCCTGCAGGCATGGAGGGTCCCATCCTGCATCCTGCTGCTCACCCAGCACATCATCCCATCCATCCCAGCTCCTGCCGGGTGCCCGCTCCCAACATCCCTGGGGAAAGGCAGCCCCGGGGCTGGAGGAGTTAAAGGCAGCTCCGGCGGCGTGGCAGCAGCTGACAAAGAGCAGTTTTATGTGTGATGAGCGTGTCAGGCTGGAGAGGGAGGTGAGCTGCAGCATACCAATGACAGCGGCAGCACCCGCCCCGCCGCCGGCCCGGCGGGAGGGGCGCTAATCCCGCAGGTCCCGGACTCCTGCCTGCTAAGGGACCTGAGCGCTGCCAGCACCCAGCTAATCCGTCCCTTTTGGGGCCGGATTTGGGTGTTTTGAGGGCGGTGGGTAGGGCTGGGCGCTGGCACACCTGCTCCTTGCAGCGCTGGGAGGAGGAATCCGGGGAGCAAACAGCCTGCCTTGGTTGCCTTTCCGTTGGCACCCTGGAAAATCCCAGTGGCTCCCATCCTCCCCTTTGTCCTCCCCTTAATTAAGGGGAGGTAATTGTACTGACTGGGGAGCTGGAGAGGGGAGGGTGAGGAGGAAGCCGTGCCAATCAGGAATGTGCTGGCATGCGGGGACACGTGCGTGGTGTCACGTGCCAGTCTGGGATTCGCAGCCAGTCCTGTCTGAGGGGTCCGTGACTGTCGCTGTCTTTTGTTGGGAACTGGGTCACAGCACCCCCTGCCACCAGCACCCCCTGGCACCAGCCAGGCAGAGGGGGGATGCCACATCCTTCTCCCCATCCTTCCCTTTTCCCCCAGCGTGGAGCTGCTCCGTGGCTGGAGGTCAGAGATCTCCTCTCCAAGTGTTTTCCCGCTCCTTAAGTTGGTGTTTTTTACAACAGGCTGCTCCAGGTGGAGCTCCCCTGCCACACCTGCAGCCCCAACAAGAGATATTGGTGGTGGACCCTTCTCTTTGCCCACCCTGGGTGCTTCTGGGTGGCAGTGACTATTCCAGGTGTCTGAGGGTGCTGGGGCTCCTGGTGGTGGGTGCTGGGCAGGGGCAGTGAGGGTGCAGGAGGCTGCACGGCGTGTTTGGAGCAGGGAGAGGCAGGAAGGGGCCTGTCTGGAGCCTCCTCTCTCCAGGACATGGTGTTCCCAGTGAGGTGTGTCCCTGTCTGTGGGGACAGGGATGGTGCAGAGGGAGCGGCTCTGGTGGTTGTTGGGAGCTGGGGTTTGGAGTTGTCAGCTCGTGCCCCAGCTGGGCTGGGCTGTGTGGCCAAGCAGCACCTGGTGGCCCTGGGAAACAGGGTTAGAAAATGTCTGGCTCTGCCTGCTTGGATCTCCAGCCTGCCCAAACAGATCCTGTGACCTCTTCCCAAGTTCCTTGGCCACGAGGTCCCCTCTCCCCACGGTGACCATGAGTTGCCTCCTGCCCTTTCTGGTAGCCAGGCCTGGGGCAAATTCACAGCAACTGTATGTGCCTGGTGGAGGTTTCCCTGCTCCTGCATCCTCCCATGGCTGTGCTGCTTCCTTACAGATCTCTGACATCTACATCAGTGGGGAGCTGGGGGATATGTCAGCCAAGGAGAAGCTCCTGCTGTGGACACAGAAGGTGACAGCAGGATACATCGGCTTGAAGTGCACCAACTTCTCCTCCTGCTGGAGCGATGGCAAGATGTTCAACGCCCTCATCCACAGATACAGGTAGGCAGGAAGCAGCAATGGGGAGTGTCATGAGGGTGGGAGGGTCTCCCAGGGGTCTCTGCCCACCACTGTGGTCAGTGATGGGCTGGAGTGCTCGGAGATGTGGCAGGGAGCAATGTCTTTTTTACCTGGAATTCTCTCTTCTGCCAGGTAGCTGTGGAGGGGGGGATGCTTGGAATGAGCAAAACATACATCAGGTTGCAGGAAAAAAAATCTTAATGGGGTTGGGAAGAGAGGCAGAAACGAAAAGCTTTAAAACTCTTGAGTGCTGCAGTGCTGCCCTTTTGCTCTCCATGAACAGCAGCACTTCCATCCATGCCTTTATCCAAGGAGGCCTCCCAAGCAGCAGCTAATCCTCTCTTGATTCCTTCTTCCCTAGCTGGCATCGAGAGGTTTTTCTTTGCAGCCTGAACCCCGTTCCCAAAGGGGATGAGACAGGGAAGTCCTGCAGCCCAGTCCCCTTGGAGAGCCCCTGCCCTGGGACAGGAGCTCAGACCAGCCCTGGGAGGCACCCATGGCAGTGATGCCCATCCAGGATGCTCTGCCCTGGCCTCCCAGGAGCTCAGACCAGCCCTGGGAGGCACCCATGGCAGTGATGCCCATCCAGGATGCTCTGCCCTGGCCACCTGGTGCTGGTTGTGACTCTGGGGTGTGTCTTGCAGGCCAGATCTGGTGGACATGGAGAGGGTGCAGATCCAGAGCAACCGGGAGAACCTGGAGCAGGCCTTCGAGATCGCCGAGCGCCTGGGGGTCACACGGCTGCTGGATGCTGAGGGTGGGTGCCCAGGGCCTGAGACCAGTGCAGGGAGATGCCAGCCTCTCTTCCCACTCCCTTTCCTCACTGCCTTTCTGCTTCCCTCCTGCCAGACGTGGACGTTCCCTCTCCAGATGAGAAATCTGTGATAACTTACGTGTCTTCAATCTACGATGCCTTTCCCAAAGTCCCCGAGGGAGGAGAAGGGATCAGCGCCATCGTAAGCACTGCTGAGGGCTGGGAGGCTGGGGCAGCCATCTGGGAGGCAGCTGGGGGTTGTGGGCAGGGTTTGGGAGAGGGTCTGTTCCCTGTGGAAGAGGGCTGAGGAGAGAGAAGAGGCTCAGAGGGAGGAAGACCCCATTGTGGTGTCTGCCCTGTGACCTGCTGGGGTGTCTGTAAGGCCACAGCACTGCCCAGGCTCTGCAGGAAAAAACCTGAGGAGGATCCTCCTCCTCTCTGTACCTGGGATGGCATCACAGCAGGAAGGCCCTGGCACGTGATCCACCCTGCAGCTTGTCTGTGGCACCTCGGTTCTCTGTGATTTGCCCACCAGCAGTGCTTGCAAAGATGCTCTCTCCCCACAGGAGGTGGATTCGAGGTGGCTGGAGTACCAGACCCATGTGGAGTCCCTCATCTCATGGATCAAGCAGCACACGATACTCATGTCAGACAAATCCTTCCCCCAGAACCCTGTAGAGCTGAAGGTAGGTCCTGGACAAGGTCTCTCCTCAGCGTGTCCTGTGTCCAGTGCTGAGGGATGGGTGGTGGCACTCCCCAGGCTGGTTCCTGATGAGCCTTTCTCATCCCAGGCACTTTATAACCAGTACATACACTTCAAAGAAACTGAAATCCCAGCAAAAGAGCAGGAAAAAGGACAGATAGAGGAGCTCTACAAACTACTAGAGGTAAGGATCATCCTGGCTGCCCAGAGGCTGGTAGGTGGGAGTGCTGTGCTGTTTTAGCAAGACTGAACTGTGCTCAGTTCAGGTTTGTTTTGGAGAGGAGAAGTGGGAACAGCCCTCAGGATAAAGGAGGCAGCGAGCAGCACCCTGCAGGAGCAGAGGCAGAGCCCCTCTTCCCTGCCTGGAATCCCCAGGCAGCTCGAGGCAGAGGTGGGAAATGCCATGCTGCTGATGCTTTCCCCCAGGTTTGGATTGAATTTGGACGCATCAAGCTGCCCCAGGGCTACCACCCCAACGATGTGGAGGAGGAGTGGGGCAAGCTCATCATCGAGATGCTGGAGCGCGAGAAGCTCCTGCGGCCGGCAGTGGAGAGGTGGGTGCTGTGCCCCTGGCAGGGACATCCCCTGCTCCTTCCTCTTCCAAAACCCCTCTCTCATCTCCCTCTGTCATTCCAGGCTGGAATTGCTGCTACAAATCGCTAACAAAATCCAGAATGGTGCTCTGAGCTGTGAAGAAAAGCTCACCCTGGCGAAGAACACGCTGCAGGCTGTGAGTGGGGAGTGGGGTTTGCCCCTCCTGATTTTATTGATTTGTTTTTTTTCCTACTCTTGTTTTGTACCCATCTCCTCTCCTCTGCCTGGGGTGGTGGGTTCCCCCTGGAACGTTTTCCTTTCTTTTCTGCCCTTGAGCCTGTCCCAGAGGTGTCCCTGAGTGTCCCATGTCCCCTCAGGATGCTGCTCACCTGGAGTCGGGCCAGCCGGTGCAGCACGAGGCGGACGTGGTGGCGTTCCTGCAGGAGAGCGAGGGGCTCATCCGCCAGCTCCAGGTGGACGTGCAGATCCTCCGGGACGAGAACTACTACCAGCTGGAGGAGCTGGTGTTCAGGTGACCGTGAGAAGCTTCCTCAGGGGCTGCACAGCCCCTCTGTGTGGGGCATGCGTGTGGTCACCGATTGTTGTGGTGTTTTGAGGGTCCCCAGGATGAGGTGAGAGATGAGAATTGACTCCCAAGTTTTCAGAAGGCTGATTTGTTATTTTATGATATATTCTATTCTATTCTATTCTATTCTATAAAAATGATATACTAAAGAAAGAGAAAGGATGCAGAGAGATGAGAATTGACTCCCAAGTTTTCAGAAGGCTGATTTGTTATTTTATGATATATTCTATTCTATTCTATTCT
>JAYDZK010000086.1:4794036-4808818 GCA_034509185.1 Euphonia xanthogaster
ATCACCGGAGTTAATCCCGCCCCGGGGCCGCGGGGACCCGCCGGTGCGGAGGGTGCGGCGCGGGGAAGGCGGGGAGCGGGCGGGGGGAGCTGCGGAGCGGAGCGGGGGGCGCGGGGGGTACGGGGGTGGCAGAAGGGGTGGGCGCGGGCAGTGCCAGGCCAGCGGAGCCGGGTGGCAGCACAGGGGACAACCGGTGAAGGGGTTGTGGCTCGGGACAGGGGGGCTGGGAGCCAGGGAAGAGCCGGGGGTGCAAGACAGCCCCGAGCAGGCAGGGCAGCGGTGGCCCCGCTGCCGGGGGTCCCGGGGGCTGTGCGTGGGGTGAAGGACGGGGATGCACGTCCCGCTCTGGCAGCAGCCCCGGAGCCGAGGGTGTCCGGTCTGTCCCGGCTCCGGGCCCTGCCTGCAGCCCCAGCTTGCCTCGTGGCAGGAAGCAGGAGGGAGGCCAGGTCGGGGTGACCTGCGGGGACACCCTGGGATCCACACGGGACCGGGAGATGGAACGGGAGGCGGTGAGACCTTCCCGGGTGGGTGCACGCAGGAGGTGCCCAGTTCCACTCTGGGGAACTTCAGTCATTGCATTTCTGAATGTTTGGAGTAAATTTGGGTGCTGGCCTTTGACACCCAGGGATGCTGGGATGCTGAGGCTTGGGGTGGGTGTGGAGCACATGGATGGGGGCCACACTGACCCCCAAAACAGCACCGAGCCATGGCCAGGAGGGTCAGTGCCACTCCATGCTGGTGGCTTTCCTGGTGTGGGCAACCTCATGTGCTGGTGGCCACCAGGTGCCCATCTCGGGGTGTCTCCTTTGCAGGTGGCAGTGAGGGCCCTGAGCCTCTGCCACGGGCACCATGAGGGGTCTCTGGGCCCTGGCACTCGCTGGGCTCATCAGTGCCTGCCAGGGGAGGGAGCTGCTGCCAGCAGAAGGTAAGGACCAGGGGGGGAAGGGCTTGGGAGCCACCTCCCTCCTCACCTGTCCCTGTCCCAGCTGGGTCAGACCCAGGGATGGCAGAGCGGAGGTGGCCGCAGACACTGTGAGCTGTGCCAGGTCCCCACGTGCCAGGACTGGAGTGGTGGCTCCAGACTGAGTGCCAGGGCTTTGCTCAGCATCCCCCGCGGGCAGGGGGCAGGGAGAGCAGAGCCGAGTGAGCCTGGCTGCAGGGAGCTGGGACACCCCGACACCACCCCCACAGCCCTGGCCATGGGGAGGGATGGGGCTCGGCCACGCTGGGAGCAGGGGACGCTCGGTGACAGCCGAGGCAGCGCGGCTGGAGCCGGGTCCGGGCGGGGCAGGTGAGCCAGGACCGCTCCGGGCAGGCTCCCCACACTGAGCTCCCGAGGGAGGTTTGGCCTCCAGCTGCGAGTCGGGAAGAGGCTTGGCCATGATCCACACGATGGTGGAGGGCTGGTGGGTGTCCAGGTGCAGCTGGGGACAGGGGGGCGATGGCCGAGGCCAGCACTGCTGGGTGTCCCCGGCCTGCGCGTGGCTCCCGGTGTGGGATGAGCCCCGGGCTCCAGGGGAGGAGCCGCTGGAAGCGACCCCGGGGTTGCATCAGGCTCGGTGGGGGGGGCCGGCTTTGCCCAGGAGGGGACACTGTCACTGTCACCCACTCCTGCTGCCCGGCATGGCACGGCCTCGCATGTCCCAGCCTCTCCTGAGGGACAGAGGGCTGGACAGGCGGGATTTTCCCTTCCCAGGGCTGGGAGAAGCTTCAGAGGGATGGCACTGGGGTGATTTATGCTCCTTGGTGTCCCCTGCCCTGCTGAGGGTGATGCCAGCGGCGGCGGGAGGGGACTCTGCCCCTGGCTGTGACGTTCACTGCTGTGGCATTGGATGGGGTCCCCATGCCCTGAGCCTGTCCCCACGCCACTGCTGGCCCCGTGGTCAGCCTGGGCCACAAGCCACGGTGCTGCCAAGCTCTTGGACAGAGGTGGGCAGGGGCTGGGGGAGGGGTCAGAGACCCCCGGGAACATCCAAGGAAGAGGTGGGAGCATCTTTGGTGCCCATCCTGCTCCAGGGCCGCTTTGCATGGAGACAAAACAAATCCCTCCCTCCCTACTCCCTTGTTTACTCCTTTATCTCACACCTCCCAACATCTGGCACATCTGGAGGTGGCTCGGTGCTGCTGGAGCCGTGATTTATCCCTGCAAGCAGCAGCAGCACCCCCGTGACCACTCCTGACACGGCATTTCCTGCTCCTCAGCCTCTGGCTGGACCCTCACGCCTGTCCCCGAGGGTCACCAGCTCTGAGCTGTCACCGGGATGGGGCAGGAAGGGACAGATCTCGATGGCACCGTGGGTGTCCCTGGCAGCCGTCCCAGTCTCCTGATGCTGATTGCAGCCACAGGGCTGTCTGGAGGCAAAACAGCCAGGGCTGGGGAAAGCATTTCACCTGTGGGAGGCAGCAGGGCCAGCTCTGTCCCCTCCCAAGCTCTGTCCCCTCCCAGCTGCTCCTGGAGCATTCCAGCCTCCCTCCTCCCAGCTCCCGGGAGCTGGGTTTGCTTAGTCCGTGCTTCCTCGGGGGGCTGGGGCTGGCTCCTGGCAGCACCCCGAGACCCTCCTGGGCTTGGGGAGCTCTGTGTGGTGCCACCCTGCTTGTCCCACCGTGCCTGGGGACACTGCAGTGACAGTGATGTGCTTGGTTTGCCTCACAGGGGAGCTGTGCCCAAAGCTCTGGGACGAGGATCTGGTTGGGGACAAGTATGAGAATGTCACGGGTAAGGAAAGACCCTCTCAGGGATCCCCTGACACCCCAGGATGGGCTCTGTGACCTGCCTGGGGACTGTCACCTGTCCCAGGGCCGGGTCTCATGTCCCCTGCTCTGTCCTGCAGGTTTTAACCTGGTTAAAAGGTTCGACCTGCTGAAGATCTCATCCATCAAAAAGATCCGCAGCGCCCGGGGGCCGGCGGTGCTGCGCCTGGGCACCGTGCCCCTGGTCCAGCCCACGCAGTGAGTGCCCCAGGGTGACCCCTGAGGTGGCCTTGGGTGACCCCTGAGGTGGCCTTGGGTGACCCTCAGGTGACCCAAAGCTCCTCCAGGCTACCCCCAGGTATAAATTTGGGCTCTGGGTGCAGCTGGGTGGGCTTTGCCCTTAGCTCGTGCCAGGGATGCCAGGCAGCTCCGTGTCACCTGTGGGGACACCGGGGACCCTGAGGCTGCCCCAACACCTTTCTCCTCGAAAGTAAACCCCAGGCTGCCACGGCTCTGCTGGGTGGTGGCCAAACCTTGCGCTAGCAGGGCTCTGTGGCTGCTCTGTGGTTGCTCTTGGCAGAGCCTGTGGGGTCCAGACGAGCTCCAGAGGCTCTGAGCAGGCACTGCTGGGTGTGTGTGGGGCTGCTGGGGGGGCACAGGGTGACTGGCCCTCATCCTCTCAGTCCCTGGTGCCCACAGTGCCAGGGCTGGCAGGGACGCTGCAGCGTGGCAGGGTGGGAGCAGATCCACATCCTCGGGAGCTGCTCCTACAGGAAATGGCTGCGGTGTGTCCCCACATTGCCCCGGGGCTGGCACAGAGCTGTGCTGGGCATGGGGCTCTCCAGAGGGCCAGGAGATCCAGCCTGGGCAGCCAAATCCTTGGATGGCTGCGGGATGGATGGTGGAGGCTCCAGGCTGGTGTTGCTCTTGGCCGGGGGCTTCTGGCATCCCAAATACAGCCTTGGGGAGTCTGGACATGGGGACAGCCCAGGCTGTGAGATCCTATGGGTGCCCACCCACCTCAGTGCCCTGTCAGGGTGTCCCCGTGCCCCATGGAGAGCAGAGGGCACCGCTGGCCTTGTCCCAGTCCCCATCCCTTGGGCCAGCTCCAGAGCAGTGGCTTGGAAAGCTGCGGGTGTGGAGCCAAGGCCAGGAGCGGAGCAGAGCCCGGAGCAAATATTTCCAGTGCTTGAATGGGCTGTGGGCGAGCTGGGAAATGCTGCCACAGCCGCCTTGGGGATGATGGATGCATTTCCTGGCTCCCCAGGGACAAAATTTTGGGATAAGAGCACGGCTCAGGGCGCTGCAGCCACACCAGCAGGAGCATCTTTGGGGTGCACAGTGTGGGGCAGCACCCACTGTGATGCCACCTGGGGTGCCACCAGTGGGGACAGCTCATGGCAGGACCCACGGGAGCGTTGCTGGGGTGGTGTTGTCACCTGAAAGTTCCCTACGGATGGGTGCCACTCTTCTTGGTGCCAACTCCATCCCCAGAGCACCCCGTAGGGCCCAGCCACCCCAACAGCTGTCCCCACAGGCAGGTGTTCCCCCGGGGGCTGCCCCCCACCTTCACCCTGGTCCTCACCTTGCTGCTGAAGAAGAACAGCACCGGCGAGCACTGGTACCTCTTTCAGGTCACCGACCGGCAGGGATACCCCCAGGTACACCCCGGGGACGTGGGGGGACACCCAAGGAACGGCCAAGGAGCCATCCCTGAGCGTGCCACTGTCCCCTGTGTGCCCAGCTCTCCCTGTCCGTGCACGGCCCTGAGAGAAGCCTGGAGTTCCAGGCCCGGGCTCCGGGTGCCGCCTTCGTCGGCGCCGTCTTTGCGGGCAAGGCGGTGGCGTCGCTGTTCGACGGGCGCTGGCACAAGGTGGTGGTGGCCGTGCAGGGCCACGCCGTGTCCGTGCACCTGGACTGCGCCTCCATCTCCTCCAAGCCGCTGGGGCCGCGGCGAGCGCTGGCCCCGGAGGGCAACGCCTTCCTGGGGCTGGACGCCGTGCGTGGCACCCCGGTCCGGGTGAGTGCCCCGGGGTCAGGGTGGCTCTGCCCACGGTGTCAGGGCCACCCCTGACCTGTCGCCCCCGTCCCGCTGCAGTTTGACATCCAGCAAGCCCAGATCTACTGCGACGCCGAACTGGCCAGGCAGGAGGGGTGCTGCGAGATCTCAGCCAGCGGGGTGAGTGTCCCTGAGTGTCCCTGAGTGTCCCTGAGTGCCCCTGAGTGCCACTGAGTGCCCTTTGAGTGCCACTGAGTGCCCCTGAGTGCCCTTTGAATGCCACTGAGTGCCCCTGAGTGCCCTTTGAGTGCCACTGAGTGCCCCTGAGTGTCCCTGAATCCCACTGAGTGCCCTTTGAGTGCCACTGAGTGTCCCTGAGTGCCCTTTGAGTGTCCCTGAGTGCCACTGAGTGTCCCTGAGTGCCCTTTAAGTGCCACTGAGTGCCCCCACCCCAACCCCAGCCAGACCCTGGAACTGCCCTGTACACGTCAGGGTTTTCCCCACAGGGGAAACTGAGGCACAGTGAGGGCAGGTCTGTCCCCCTTGTGTCACCGCCTCGTGCTGCCCGTCCCCACGGCCCCCGCTGTCCCCTGGCAGCCTCCCTTTGACCCCGCTGTCTCCCTGCAGTGCCAGACGGAAACGCCCAAGACTCGCCGGCAAGCGGAGCTGATGCAGAGCAGCAACCTCATCGAGATGGTGCCGCAGCCCGAGGGCAGGGTGTTCACCCGCTGCTTCTGCCTGGAGGAGCCTCTGGGCACTGTGAGCTCTGGCAGCGCCACCCCGGCCCCAGCCCGGACCCACCCCAGTCTCCATCCCCACCCCGTGCCTGTCCCAGTCCCTGTTCCCATCTCCATCCCCATCCTGTCCCTGTCCCTGTCCCTGAGCCCATCTCCATCCCCATTCTCATCCCAGTCCCCATCCCTGTTCCCAGCCCTGTCCCCATCCCCATTCCGGGTCCCGGTCCTCTCCCCATCCCTGACCCCATCTCCATCCCCATCCCAGTCCCCATTCCCTTGATCCAGCCCCTGGGGAATCCCTTCCTCACTTTTTCCACCTGGTGCGAGGCTGGGCAGGGAGGTGTCTGTGACCCGAGGGAATGAGGGACAGGAAGGTCCCTCTGCTGCCTCCTCCTCCTCCTCCCGGGTGCCCGGGCAGGACCACCCAGGATTCGGGAGAGGGAGCACCCAGGGCTGGGATGATCCAGGCAGGTGCCACCACGGGCTCTTCCCTCCCTGCAGGAGCCGGGCAGAACCTCGGGAAGGACCAGCCTGAGGGACGATCCCAAGGAAAAGGTGAGCGTGTCCCAGCCCTGCTCCCCTTCCAGTGTCACCCACTGTCCCACACCCAGGCTGGCTCTGTCCCTGCCAATCTGGGAGCTCCCAGTGCTGCAGGGACGCCGGGAGGAGCGGCTGCTCTGCTCCCCCGAGCAGGGATTGAGGCCCCACTGGCTCCGTGCTGCTGCTGGAGCCATCCCAGCTCTGGCCAAGGGCCTCTTTGTTCCCTCCGAGCGGCTCCGGAGCGCTGCCAGAGCTGGGAAACGTCTCCAGTGCTCCTGTTCCTCATCCCTGAACGTCTCTGGGATCCCTCATCCCATCACGGGGATGTCCCAGGGTGCAGATTGGGGTGGGGGGTGATATATGGTCTCACAAGCTCTTGGAGATCTGTATCACACCCAAGATAGCTCAGCTGCCTGAGAAGGCATAAAATCAGCAGGGTGGCTTCTGAGGTAGCGTTGGAAGCAAAAAAGTTTTAGTAAAAGGCAAAACAACAAAATTCTTTATAGAGAAAAACCGATCACTGTGCTAAAGGTCCTTGCTCCTGGTAAAACACCTCACAAAAGCCATTAGTGTTTTTGTTCTCTCCTTTTTCTAGTAAATTGCTCAGGCATTTTTTTGGCTCCTGTCCTATTGGCCATCCTTAAGTTTGAGGTGAAGTCCCCCAGGTTCTATGAGGTGTCTTTTCACCTAATCCAGGAGAGAAACTTCTGGGCTTTTTTCCTTTTTAAGGAGACAAAGGAGAGTTTTGTCACTCTGTGACACATTCCCATCCTTACCCACTCCTTGCTTGCTTCCCCAGGATCATGAGGCTGCAGGACGAGCTGGTGACGCTGAGGTTGGAGTGCACCAACCTGTACAGGAAGGGTCACTTCTCCACCCTGGAGCTGGTGCCCACGTCCACGCTGAGCACGACACACCTGAAGGGCGAGTCCCTGACCAAGGGGCTCCACACCTCCTCGGCCTCCTGGTTCCGCAAGCCCATGACCAGGACAGAGCTGGTGGCCATCTCCTCCTCTGAAGATGAAGGCAGCCTCCGCTTCGTCTACGAGCTGCTGGCCTGGGTGGAGGAGATGCAGGTGAGGAGATGCTGGGCCAAACCTCCTGCCTGTGCTCAGGCTGATGTGGGAAGCTGCCCCAGGCCTTTTCCTGCCCTTCTCTGTCAATAGCTGCTTTTGATGGTTTGTCATTTTTGGAGATCTGAGGCTTCTGTCTGGAGCTGGGTTTTCTGTCTTGTGCTCCTGCTGGCCAGTGGGGATCAGAGGAGCCTGTCAGAACTGGGGCTGGGTTTTCTGTCTTGTGCTCCTGCTGGCCAGTGGGGATCAGAGGAGCCTGTCGAAGCTGGAAGCAGATCTGTGCTGATGCAGTCACTTGGTCTGACATGGGTGGGAAGCTCGTGTAGGCTGTCCCAGAAATATTCAGAGTTGGAGCACTGGCTTAGGATCTTCCACCAAGACTGGGAGGTGTTTGTTCCCTCTGGGGCGACCTGGGAGGATTCCTGGTGTCCCTTTGGGAGCAGCATGAGCAGTGCTGACCTGAGCCTCTTGGTTTCAGATGAGACTGGAGCGGGCAGAGTGGGGCACCGACCTGCCAAGTGTGGAATCCCAGCTGGAGACCCAGAGGCACATCCATGCCAGCGTGGAGGACCTGGGCTCCAGTGTGAAGGAGGCCAGGATGTATGAGGTATGGTGGGGGACACCAGGCATGGCCCTACATGGGAAATGAGGGCACTGGGATCATTTCTTGTGGGTCCCATTCCTGGGACAGAGGTGATTTTTTTTAAAGATGGAGCTTCTGAGTTGATGCAGTGCTGCCCTGAGCCATCCTCTCCACCCCCCCCTTCCTCTTGCAGAGCTGTGGGGAAAGATTTGGGGGTGGGGTTCTGGGTGATGCTGTCCTGTGATGGGTTACAAGAGCATTTCTCATCCTTCAGGGTAAAATGTCCCCGAATTTCCGCGCCAGCTACACGGAGACGTTGGGCAAGCTGGAGACTCAGTACTGCAAACTGATGGTGAGTGGGCTCCCAGCACTGCCCAGGGAGCCTGGGGGCCCTCCCTGCTCCAAGGCTGGGGAGAGGGCAAAAAAACCATCAGTTACAGAGCAGGAAGGAGGAGTAATAAACCATCCTTGGTGTCCAGGAAACCTCGAGCTTCCGGCTGAGGCACCTGCAGAGCTTGCATGGATTCGTGTCCCGGGCCACTGCTGAGCTGATCTGGCTGAATGAGAAGGAGGAGGAGGAACTGGCCTACGACTGGAGTGACAACAACCCCAACATTGCAGCCAAGAAGAATTACTTCTCGGTGAGTGCTGGGAGGGCAGGTGCTGCTTTTGGTCCTCTGTGGAGCCCTCAGCTCCCAACAGACCTGAAATCCTCAGGCTGGATGCTCCCTCCCAGCTCCCTGAGCTTGTTGTGCCTGAACAGAGCTGATGGAAGAGCTCTGAATGTGTGAGTTCAGTTGAATTGCAATCAAAAAGGCATCAAAAGATGTATTTTTAGCATTATTTTGGAGCTCAAGGCATCTTGAACTAGCGGGGGCGAGGGGAGTAAGTCTGAGCCAAAGAGGAAAATTGATTCCTCTTTACAGCAGTACAAACAAATTCCCATCTTTCCACAATCACTGGGTGAAGCTGAAGAGGTCCCTGGGCAGGTTTCCAGTGCCTGTTTGCCACTCAGGAGGCAGATTCCTGTTGGGAATGGGGCTGTGGTGCCGTGCTGGATTCCCTGGCATCCTCTGGTACCTCCTTTAGGTTAGTTGGACACATGGTCTGAGCGAGGTCCCAGAGCTGAGATTTGGACTTTCCCTCCTGCAGGAGCTGACAGCAGAGCTGGAAGAGAAGCAGGACATCTTCCGTTCCCTCCAGGACACGGCTGAGCTGCTCTCCCTGGAGAACCACCCAGCCAAGCAAACTGTGGAGGTGAGCAGGAGCTGTGGGGTTCCCAAGGATCAAATCACCTCAGCTGGAGCTGGGACACTCACTGCCTCACCCCACAGTGCCTGATGAAGTGTTTTATGGTGGCAGGACATCAGTGCAGTGGTAGAGCTGCTTAATTTTGGGAAGTGGCCACTCCCAAACAATCGCCACCTCAAATTAGGACACCAACACACAGAGTGTGAGCCTTTCCCACAGAGAGGTGATGCAGGGAATGGCCTTGGCTGCCCTGGGGTCATCCAGGCTTCCAGGGACACCGTGGTGGTGAAGCAAAGGCCTGTGGGAACCTTTTCCATGGGGTAAAAGCAAAACTGTTCCTGCCTCTGGCATCGTGGGTGACATGGGGACACTGAGGCAGGGTCTGCCATCTTCTGTGTCCGAGCCCTCCTGGCTGCAGCCAGATTTTGGTCATTTCTGTCCTTCCCTCAGGCTCCTGTGTCCTTGCTGTGCCCTCCTGGCTGTGCATGCCCTTCTCCAGTGCCCTTTTCTGTGTTTTCCCCAGGCCTACAGCGCTGCTGTGCACAGCCAGTGGCAGTGGATCAAGCAGCTCTGCCTGTGCGTGGAGCAGCACGTGAAGGAGAACGCTGCCTATTTCCAGGTATCTGGGGCCAAATTCCCTCAGTCCCATCTGCTGAATCCCACTTCATGAGCTCCTCACACTGCTGTTGTCCTTGATAGAGAGGGAAGAAGGGATTTTTTCCTCTGGAATATCTGTTAGCTGCTCCCCGGGCATTTCTAGGGGAAAAAGGGATCAACTTCCCTGTAGCTCTGCACATCCAGCTGGGATGATCCTGCCCTCGCAGCCCTGAAGCCAGAGCAGTGTCAGGAGCTGCTGGCTGAGCCTTTGGGGTGCTCCTTGCCTGTCTCCAGGCTGCCCAGGGGGCTTCTCCAGGTGCCTGTGACCCTTTTTGCCTTGGCAGTTCTTCAGCGACGCCCGGGAGTCGGAGACGTACCTGCGGAACCTGCAGGACTCCATCAAAAGGAAATATTCCTGCGACCACAACACGAGCCTGACACGGCTGGAGGACCTCCTGCAGGACTCCATGGTGGGTTCTCTGATACCCCACCACCCTGCTCTGGTCCTGCAGCGTTGCCTGGGACACCTCTTCCCTCCCCAGGGAGAACTGAGCTCTTTGTCCCCACAGTTGGGTGGGGTGTGGTTTGTGTTCCACCTCAGGCAGCGATTTTCTTGCCCTTGGAGCTGCTGAATGAGCTGCAGGCTGTGCTGGCCCCAGCTGTGTGGTGTAGCTGGAGTTGGTCACTGTCATTTAGAGGCACCATCTGACCTCTCTGTGTCCTCGGGGTGAGGAGCAGGCAGCCTGTGCTGGCTGTGCAAGGTCACAGCCTGACGTGTGAGCTGCTCCTGCCCCAGCCATGCCCATCCTGCCGTCCTGCTCGAGTCCTGCTGGCAAAGGCAGGGCCTGTAGGATGCTCCTGGTTCTGCTTTGGAGCTGGTGGAGAAATGCCTGCTCTTTATCCAGCCCAAATCCTGTGTTACTCCATCCTGCTGGATGGGGGGAGAGCCAGGGCAGCCTGGCTGTGCCAGGGGCTGATCTCTGAACACGTGGCCTGGCTTAGCTGAGCAGAGCAAAGCCCAGGCTGTGGCACTGTCACCTTCTTGCCTGAATTGGCCTGAAAAAAACCAACCTGAAAACAACCCCCAAGGGAGCAAAGCATCAGCTGGTGTTGGGCACCAGGGTCAGGGGAGGATTTGGGCTGTGGCTGAAGTGCTGAGCTGTGGTGGCAGGGTCAGGAGGTGACACTGGGCGTGTGGAGGCAGGTGGTCACCAAGGAGTGCACAGCAGGGTGTCCCCAGTGGCTCTGGGGTGCCCTTACTGGGGCTGAGGGGTGCATCAGCACTGTCTGCTCTCCTGGAGGCCTTGGGGGCTCCCCCATCCTCTCTCAGGGTTGTCCTGGCCTGTCTCTGGTGCTGCCAGGACCTGGAGCAGCCAGGCTGGCTCCCAGGGTCTGTGTTTGGGAGCCCTGGCACGTCAGGAGTCTGGCAGGTGCCATCTGGGGTGGGAGAGGATGTTCTGGGCAGCCAGAGAGAGGCCACAAACCCAGGACTGGGGCAGCTGCCCTGAGCTCAGCTATATTCCTCTTTCTTACCTAATAAGTTAAAGTTGTATTTCTTCCAATCATGCTCCCTGGGACAGGCACAGGTAGTTTATTTAATCATTTATTCTTTTCTTTAAATTTTCCTTAATTTTATTTTTTTTTAACCATTCAACTCTCCTCCACTGTCTTAGCACACTAACCAACCCCAGAGTACCAAGCATGAGGGAGAACCTTTTCTGGGATATATTTTTTTTGAAACCTTTGCTGCAGCCAGCACGGGCTGAGCTGTCACTAATCTCACGAGCTGCCAGCGTCTCCACGGTGCCACAGGCTGTTCCAGGGGAGCTTGGCCACCATTCCCCCTGGGGTGGTGCCATCACCACGCCCAGCAGGGATTTGTAGGAATAAAATTTCCCCAAAGCCAGAGGCCTGTGCGATCGCTCTCTGCCGAGCCCCTCCTCTGGAGATGTTTGATCCCCATAATTCATCATCTCCCATTCCAGCCATTGGTTTAAACACCCCTTCATCCTTTGCTTTAGAGAAGGGAGCATGCTTCCCTGGGCTCTCCTGCAGGCAGCTGGACATCCCCAGCTTTGGGGGACAAGGTCCTGCTCTAAGCCCCTCACAGCTCCTGGGACTTTGTTTTGGTGGATGTTGTGTTCTCTTTTTTTGGTTTTTTTTTGGTTTTTTTGCCCTTTTGAAAGAAAACATTTTCTTGTCCTGCCAGCCAGAGAGGCAGAGGTGTGCATGTGGCTTTGCAGGGCGGTGGGAGTAGCAGTGATGTCCCATCCCATCTCCTGAGCCCTCTTCCCATCCTGCCAGGGCAGCAGGATCCTCCTGAGCTGCTTGCTCAGCCCTTGCAGGCCAGCACCGGGGTGGGGGGCGAGCTGAGATGCCTGGGACAGACCTCCCCTCACCATCCTTGAGCAGCCCATCCTCCTTGTCCCTGCCAGGATGAGAAGGAGCAGCTGATCCAGTCCAAGAGCTCTGTTGCCAGCCTGGTGGGACGGTCCAAGAGCATCGTCCAGCTCCGGCCCAGGAACCCAGAGCACGCTGTGAAGGGCACCATCCCCATCAAGGCTGTCTGTGACTACAGGCAGATCGAGGTGAGGGCTGGCAGGGTGCTGGTGGCACTTGGGAAGGGAGGGCAGGGACAAGGGAGTGACACCTGGGGTGGTTTAGGATGATCTGTCAGTGGAAAGCAGGAGTGGGAAGACAGGGGGAGGGAAACAGCAGGGATGTTTTTCCTGGAGCAGATTTCCATGTCTCAGATTTATTCTGGGCAGGAGCTGGAGTCCTTTCCCCTTCCAAGGAGGATGGGCTTCATCAGCCTGAGCCAAGCAAGCACGTGGGTGGCAGCCAGCTCCCTGTGACTTCCTTGTCCCTTCCTCTCCCGGCACGAGCGTGCCGCACTGCCTGGCACCATTCCAGGCTGCTGCTCCATTAAAACACATCCATCTGTGTATTTCTGGGAGCTGGCTCACCCCCAGGAGAGGGGCTGGCAGCAGGGACAGGCGTGCACAGCCCTGCTGCTGGTGTCTGATGGGCTCCTGGTGCTGCTGCTGTTGCAGATCACCATCTGCAGGAACGACGAGTGTGTCCTGGAGGACAATTCCCAGAGGACCAAGTGGAAGGTGATCAGCCCCACAGGGAATGAGGCCATGGTGCCTTCTGTCTGCTTCCTGATCCCCCCACCCAACAAAGAGGCCATCGAGATGGCCAACAGGTAACTTGGTGACAGTCACAGAGAGATGGGACGGTGGCATGGGAGGGGACAGATTTGGGGTGGGAATGGGAAGAGAGTGGGGATGGAGGTGTGAAAGTGGTTTGTGGTGGGGAAAGGAATCCCTCATGAGTCTGCAGCTGCAAACTCCATGGCAGAGACTGCTGCTGTAGCTTGCAAAATGAATAAAAGACAATTTGGGATCCCCCCAGGGATCTCTGGCACTGAACAGCAGGAGCATCACTCCCTGCAGGGTGGCAGACTGGGGTCACTGGAGTGATGGGCTGCTCTGCCAGTGATGGCTGGAGGATTAACAGGGTCAGGGCTGGGTTTGCTGGGAAGATCCAGGGCTGATGGATCTGCTCCTTTCCCTTTGCAGGGTGGAGCAGCTGTACCAGAAAGTGATGGCTCTCTGGCACCAGCTCCACATGAACACGAAGAGCCTCATCTCCTGGAACTACCTGAGGAAGGACATAGCCCTGGTGCAGAGCTTCAGCATGGAAAAGGTACAGAGGAACTTCCCTGCCTGGTTCTGGGGTTGTGCTGCTCTCCAGGCTTCTCTGTGTGGCCAAAGAGAGGGGAAATCCAGGGAGTGGGGAAATCAAGGGTCTTTACACCTGGGACAGTGCACACTTGGAAAAGGGTCACAGTTTACAGCAATGGGGAAAAGGGGAACAATTCACACCTTGAAAACCTGGGTTTGGGGGTGCTGTGCAGAAGGATTGCAGCTTTTCCCAATAAAAAGAGCATCAGGAGTTTGCTGCTGCTGAGAGGTTGTAGGTTGAGCATTTCATTAGGGAGTGAGCAGAGCTGGGGGGAGGCATGGGTCTGATACAGAGGATTTACCTCTCCCCCTCTGAAAACACTCCTCGGGCAGATAAAGGCGGTTCAGTTGGTGGGCAGGAAGTTGTTCCTGATGTCTGGACGTGCCTCTTTTTCCACTCACAGCTGAGATCCTTGGCTCAAGGGGAGTGTCAGCAAGCCCTGAAGAGCCTGCAGGGCCACTACGAGGATTTCCTGCAGGACAGCCGGGACTCAGAGCTCTTCTCCGTGTCGGACCGGCTGCGCCTGGAGGAGGAAGTGGAGTCTTCCAAGGAACGCATCCGGCAGCTGCTGGAGTCCATGGAGAACGGTGAGCTTCAAAGGGCCTGATGGTTTAACCAGGAGCTGTGGGAACTCATAAACAAAGGATTTGTGGGATGGCTCCGTGTTCTTCTTTTCCTGAGCTGGCTGGTTGATGGTGTGAGCAGCTGCTCTCCTTATTTCTCCATCTATCCATCCAAGCGTTCGGCCTTTGTCCAGCACTGCTCCTGCAGGGAGGCCTTGGCTTTGCAGCTTCAGCTGAGCTGCTGAGTCCTCTTCCCCTTGTAGTGTTGGCAAAGGGAATGCATTCCAAGCAAGGAGCTCTTCCTGCAGTTAGTCTCTGGGAGAATACACGTGGTGGTGGCACTTGTGACACCATGAGTCCCACCAGGACCGAGGACTCCAGTCCTGTGGCTGGACTCATTTCCAGAAGAGATAATTTAATGATTTAATGATTTAATGAAGGTGTTTTCCATCTGAGCAGAGATGCTCAGAGGCTGCGCTCAGCTCCGGGGATTCCAGAAGGTTCTGTTTGGGACAGATACTGGCCAGTGGTGCTTGAGCTGCTCTTCTGTGTGTCTCTGGCTTGCAGAGGACAAGGATGAGACCGTTGCCAGGACCTACCTGTCCGAGCTGAAGAACATCCGCCTGAGGCTGGAGGAGTGTGAGCAGCGGCTGGTGAGCCGCATCCAGGCCCCGAGCAGCGCCCGGGCAGACGCTGACACCATCCAGGAGAACACCCTGCGCCTTGCAGAGCAGGAGGTCAGGCCTGCTGCTGGCCAGGGGAGGGCTGAGAGGGACACCCACCCAAAAATAGCCGTGGCTCCTCTGCGTGGGCGAGGGGCGCGGGGTTTGAGGGAATCTCGCTGCGCAGAAGGCAGCGGGGAAGCTCAGCAGCTGGGCTGCCTGCTTCGTTTCCTGCCAGCTGCTTTGCCAAGAGCAATCCTCCCCGTTTTCCCCCTCCCGTTTTCCCCCTCCCGTTTTCCCCCTCCCGTTTTCCCCCTCCCGTTTTCCCCCTCCCAT
>JAYDZK010000086.1:4808937-4829961 GCA_034509185.1 Euphonia xanthogaster
TTCCCCTCCCGTTTTCCCCTCCCGTTTCCCCTCCCCATTTCCCCTCCCCATTTCCCCTGCCTTTTTCCCTTCCCGTTTCCCCTGCCTTTTTCCCTTCCCATTTCCCCTGCCCATTTCCCCTCCCATTTCCCCTGCCCATTTCCCTGCTCTCCTTTCACGTTGTCTCCCTCCCCCTGCAGCACACACAGGAGGATCTGCAGCAGCTGCAGTCGGAGCTCCGGGTTGTGTCTGAGAGGTGTTACAGCTTCCTGGACAAGGCTCCTGCAGGGCCCAGCACGCCCCACCTGCGTTCAGAGCTGGACTTGGTGGTGAACAAGATGGAGCAGACACGTGGGCTGTCTTCCATCTACCTGGAGAAGTGAGTTGGGACGTGCCTCTGTTCCCAAACACCCTTTTGAGTGTTCCCAGTTCACTATAGACCTTGTTCTGTCCCTCCAACACACCTTGTGGTGGATGTAACTGAATCCATCCCCCTGCAGCACGTGGTGCAGCCTCCAGATCTGTGCCAGGTCTGGGATGTCAGAGTGTTCTGTTTGATTTGCCAGGTTGAAGACGGTTGACATCATTATCCGCAGCACCCAGGGAGCAGAGTCCCTGGTCAAAGGCTACGAGGTGAAGCTGAGCCAGGAGGAGGCTGTTCCTGCTGACCTGGCAGCCATTCAGACCCACAGGACGGCCTTGCAGGTTGGTGCTGTTGGTTTTTCAAGCAGTGTCCTCCCCTTTTTTCTGCTGAGTTTGGACTGTGGGACATTTTTCTTGCCTTGGTACATTTTTAGAGGGTTTTGTGCCGCTGATGTGAGAGCCCTGATTGCTTTGTGAGTGTAGAGGAGGTGCTGTGGCTTGTGCTCTGTCTGCTGCTGTAGGATATCACCTGCACCATTCTGACCTGGGAGCGTGTTCCCCTTCATTCTACACCTCCCAGTTCTTTGCAGGTTAAGGAGAGGAGGGAAATAAACCCATTAACCCCTTTCCAGCTGTGTCACCTCTGGCTGGGAGGACATCTCTGGCTTGGTCCCTTCTGCTTTCACTGACGCTGACCCGGTGCTGTCTCCTTTTGCAGCAATGGCTCGGGGAGGTGAAGGACAAGGGCTCCGTGTTCTCCACGCTGGAGGAGGAGATGCTGAAGGCAAAGGAGGTGGGGGAGCAGCTGTTCAGGCTGAGGCAGGAGCGCAGCATCGACCTGGAGCGCTTCCAGGAGAAGGGGAGCCAGCTGTGGGATCGCTGGCAGCGAGTCTGCGCCCAGATCGAGACCCGGTGAGAGACCTCCTCCCTCCCTCCTCTTACTCTCACCCTTCAGCTGACACCTTGGGTCAGGCTTGGCCGAGGTGAAATTTTTCTGGCTGGGATTCCTGCTGGTGGCATTTCACCCCCCCCTCCTCCTCTTACCTGTGGTGGTTTTCTCTCAGGCACACGGAGCTGGAGAGCATCCAGGAGGTGCTGAGCGATTACCGGCAGTGCCACAGCGCCCTGATCCAGTGGATTGAGGAGATCACAGCCCAGCAGGAGCTGATGAAGCCTGGCCAGGCTGAGGACAGCCGGGTGCTGTCGGAGCAGCTCAGCCAGCAAACGGTGAGGCAGGACCTCGTGATGTCTCCTTGCTGCCGTGACCGTGTCACTTCTTTTCATCTCTGAGCCTGGAAATATGAAAAGCAGCAGGGAAGAGGCTGCAGGCCTGAGCTGGGTGTCTGGGAAGTGGAGGAGTTCTGCTTGGCTCGAGGTGCAGATGAGGTCTGGCGTGAAAAATTGGAGTGTGTCAAGATTTTACCCAAAAGTGCAGGGATGTGAACCAGAATTCTGCTCACGTCCCTGTGGCTGCTGTCATAGAATCCCAGAAAGGTTGGGTTGGAAGGGATCTCCAAGATCATCTTGTTTCCATCCCCCTTCCATGGGCAGGGACACCTTCCACTATCCCAGGTTGCTCCAAGCCCAGTCCAACCTGGCCTTGAACACTTCAGGGTTGGGGCATCCACAGCTTCTCTGGGCAACAACTCAGCCAACCTGTTCTGACAACCATTTTTACTTTGAATTCCCTTGAAGGCTTTGGCTGCAGAAATTGAGAAAAACCAAGCCACGCTGGACCAGTGTCAGAAATTCTCCCAGCAATACTCGGCCGCCGTCAAGGTACAGCTGCAGGGTGGGGTGGGGTGGGCAGGAGCAGCCCCTGCAGAGTTTGCAGATCCCACAAGCTCCACGTCTCCCCACCTTTTCAGGACTATGAGCTGCAGCTGATGACCTACAGGGCCTTCGTGGAGTCGCAGCAGAAGTCGCCCATGAAGCGCCGGCGGATGCTCTCCTCCTCAGATGCCATCACCCAGGAGGTAGGAGCCCACCTCAGCTCAGCAGGGGGAGATCTTGGGGGTTCTTCCACGCCCAGCAAAACCACCCAGCAGCCTCTGTGAAATGAGCTCCTTCCTGCTGAACTCTCTTGTATAAATAAAGTTTCCACCCTCGCTGTTTTTTCCAATAGCCAGAGAGGATGGCTTAGTGCCCTAAGCACCAGGTATGCCATACCTTGACTCCTGGGAACCCCTGGGTCAAATCCAGCAGGGTCGGCTCAGCCCTTCAGCCTTGTGAGGTAAATAAACCAGAGCACCATGCAGTGTTGCTGTGTGTGCATCTTTGGGATGAGAACCTTTTAGGGACCCGAGCTCCTGTCTGCTCTGTGTGGATACCAAAGATCCCGGTAGCATCTGCCCCAGTGTCCGTGGCCGGAGTGTCCCCTCGCTCCAGTGTCGTGCAGCATGCCTTGTGTGGCCACCACCCTCCCCAGCAGACTGGCTGCATTCCATTGCTGCCATCCCGGCCCTGCCAGGTGCCCTGGGGGGTTCCCGAGCCACAGGTGCCTCATCCGTGTCGTGTACTGTGAAGGGTGGCACTCTGGATCTGCCAGCAGGACTGATGCAGCCCCTTTTCCCTCTGTTTTTTGCCCCTTGGCAGTTCATGGATTTGAGGACTCGCTACACAGCCCTGGTGACTCTGACCACCCAGCACGTGAAGTACATCAGCGACGCCCTGCGGCGCCTGGAGGAGGAGGAGGTGAGGGCATGGGGCACCCCTGGGCCTGTCCCCACATCCCCCCCATCCCCAAGGATGCTGCTCTGTGCCAAGGCAGCAGCATCTCCCTTTCCTCCCCCTTTGGAGATCCCTTTTGACGTGGTTGTCTTCCTCCTTCCTCGTCTCTTTGCAGAAAGTGGTGGAGGAGGAAAAGCAGGAGCACGTGGACAAGGTGAAGGAGCTCCTGGGCTGGGCTCTGGGCTTGAAGCAGAGTGTGCAGGGCAGGACAGCTGCTGCTGGCAGCAGAGAGCTGGGAGACATCGAGAAATCCATCTCAGAGCAGCAGGTAAAGCAGGGCTGACACCAGACCCTGAGGTTTCACTTCTGCTCTTTTTTTCACAGCTGCATTAAGCTGCTTCCTTGCTTTTTTTATATTTTTTTCCAGGCCCTGAATGAGGAGCTGACTGCAAAGAAGGAGCAGGTCTCTGAGGCCATCAAAACTTCCCAAATCTTCCTGGCAAAACACAGCCACAAGTGAGTGTGACCAGGGAGGGAGCAGGGGCTGGAGATGAAGCTCCTTAGAGCTGGTGGATCCATGGGATCCAGTGCCTGACTCCAGTTAAAAACAACGAGCTGCACACAGAGGTTTTCTTCTTTATTGTCTGCAATGAGATCTGTGAAATGTGCGGCCCATTTATGCTGTGGGATAATGTTAACCCTCTTTAGTTGAGATGCAGACACAAATATTTGGGGATTGGATTGTTACAGTGCAGGTATCCTGTAACTTCACTCAGGTACTGTAACTTTGCTCAGTTGTCCTGGCAGGTTTTAGCTGAGCAGGGCAGGGACTCATGGGGGATTTGGCCTTTTCCTGTGCTTGGAAGGATGTGGTAATTCTGTGGAGCTGGTTGGGCAGTACCCTGAGGTATATTTCCCCTTCCCCCTGCAGGCTTTCCCAACCAGAAAAGGACCAGATTTCTGCTCAGATTGGTGCTCTGAAGGAAACCTACCAGGCTCTCTGCAGCAACTCCACAGAGCAGCTCCAGCAGCTCCAGAGCCAGCTGGCTCAGGAGACAGAGCACAAGGTACTGCTCCCTGCTCAGCCCTGCTGGCTCCTCACCTTCCCTCCTCAGGCTGTGGAAGAGGTTTCATTTTGTCATGTGTCTCCTGGCCACTCACAGCCTCTTGCCCTCCCTTCTCTCCTGTTCATGATCACCCAAAGCATCTGGTGGTGCCTGGGGGCCAAGCAGGAGCTGTTTTCCTGCTGCCTTCCAGCTCCATGGCAGAGTTGTCCTTTGGTTGCCATCAGGGCTCTGCCCTCTGCACGAGGCTCATTTGTGCTTGGTGAGCAAGGTGGCAGATGGAATTCTGCCCTGGGAATGTCCCCTTGAGGAAATCTGTGTCCTCTGAGGGCTGTAAGCTCAGAGGGCTCAGTCCCACTGCGGGCAGGGGGTGCAGGAAGGTGGGACTCACGTGGCCTCAGGGTCTGGCCAAGGGTTTTTCTCAGCAGTGGCTGAACCAAGCAGCTCTTCCATGTGGAAGGCAATTACATCATCCAGCCCCTCAGCTGACCTGGGAGACCTCCAGAACCTGTTCCCTGTTCACATCCACCAGCCCCATCCTTGTAGGGAGGGCTGGAAGTGCATCCCTGTTGCCTCTGTTCCAGCTGTCGTTCACAGATTTTCGTGTGCCTGTTCTCTAAGTGTATATTCATGTGTCAATGGATATTTTTGTGTGTTTGCTTGCTGGCTCCCTGTACCCTGAAGCAACAGCCCGCTCACACCTGGCTCTGAGACGCAGGTTTTGGCTCTCAGGTCTGTGAGTGAAGCCCTGTTCAAGCCACTTGTGAGGAGAAGGTGGCAGAGCTGCTTTTTTTGAGATCTGCCTGTCCAGCTTTCACCTAAAAATGTAGTGTTTTGCTCCAAACTGGACTTTACAGCACATTCCAGGTGTTTCAGAGCAGGAAATGATTTATTTTATTGCAAGCCCTTTAGCCCTTGTGCTGGCAGCAGAAAGGTGAACAAATCACTCTGCTAAGCCATCACAGATTTGGTGCAGCCTCCCTATGGAATGGATGCTTTTTTTTTTTTTCCCTTTTGATCAGGAAAATTATTTTAGAGCAAAAACCTTCTCCAGGGCTTGTCAAGCTGTTTTGGTGCAGCACGAGGCTGCTTTGGGGCTGGAACAGTTTTCACTCATAGACTCGACGAAGCCCAGGCAGCAAAACAAGAGATGGCAGTGGGGCTTCACCTTAAATCCCCGTCTGCAAAACCATCCCTGCGGCTCTGCTGCGGAGCTGCTGCTTCACTGTAGAGGGAGCATGAAGAACTCTTTAACATTTGCTTGCTGGAAACATCCAACTGTCAGAAAGAAGTTCCAAAAGAGCCAAAAGATGCAAAGCAGAGCGCGCTAAATTGAGCATGATGTGTCCCTGTATGGTTTGTGTTTCATGTCAACTGTTTTTAAGATTAACTGACATCCTTGCTTACAAGTTTAACTAACCCCCCTGGGATTTAAACAAACAAACAAAACACACAAAAGGGAAAGAGGACGGACCTGTGTGTGGGGTTCTTTTTGCAAAACAAAACAGTCGCATGCTGGACGCTAACCCCAAGCTTTACACTGTGTGTGATACGGCTGAACTGCTCCATAAGGCTCTGTCTTTAACTGCTCAAGGCACACCCTGCAAGTCGGTAAGTAAAAGCCTTTTACTCCCCTCCCTCCCATCCATCTCCTTTTTTTATCTTTCTCTTTTGTTTGCCCCCCCCTTTCCCTCTTCTCTGTCTTTCCTCGGCTTGTTCATCTCTGAGTACGCACGTCAGGGTCTGGCGATGGTGGTGGAGAGCTGAGGTTGTCCCAGAAGGTTCCTCCTGTCCCCACAGCAGGGTGTTGGGATGCAAAAGGAATTCATTCCATAGTTCTGATTCCCTCCTCGTTATCCCCACAAAAAATCTTGGAGTGCTTGGGCCAGCCTTACACCCAACCAGTAGCACTGGGAGAAACACAAAGAGCCTTTGAACAAAGACACCTTCTCACCTAAATTATCACCCTCCCTGTGGGGATAGCAGCGAGAAAAGCCCCTCCAAAAACCACCACAGGAGTTGGTGTGGTTCCAGTTTGTCACTGTTTTTGTGCTGGAACCTCCAGCTTGTTCCATTTCTCTCCTGGCCCTGTCTGAGGAGCAGCTTGGAGGTGCTGGAGTGGGGGCCATGGTCATGCCTGGGGAGCTGTCCTGCTCCTGCCCTGATGCATGGCTGGGAGCTGCTCCATGGCACGGGGGCTCTCTGGTGTTCCCCACCCATCCTGGCACTTGGGATTTGCTTGGGAAGTGCAGGATTCTCAGCATGGCAGGAATCAGCATGGAGGCTGTGCTGGGAAAGGTTCCTCTTTACCCCACAGTGGGTGGTTTTGGGGGGTTTTCTTCCCCGTGAGTGGGATTTGTGTTGTCTTTGCTTTTTAAAGCTGGAGTTGTTGAAGGGCTTTGTTGTGCTCGGTGGTTTCCTGCCCTCTTTTCTGTGGAGCATTAGGAATGATTCTGAGTTTTGGTGCTTGCTGCTTTGCTGCATTACTGCTGGTGGATATTGGAAGCATCTTGGTGCTGCCCTGGTGATGGACTAGATTCCAGACACTTTAGGACTTTCTAGCCTGTTTGGGGATTTTAAGTTTTTTTGTTTGTTTCGTTTTGGTTTTTTTTTTAACTGAGGCCTCCCTGAAACTCATGCAATGAGTCCTGGAAGTGCTGGATTTTGATTTAATTCTTTTCCTTCTCTTTCTGTTCCAGGGCAGCCAAGCCGTGGCAGGAGTGATCGATCTTGGCACGGTAGAAATATTCCCTGTCTTTGGTGCCATGCAGAGAGGTCTTATAGATCAGGACACAGGCCTGGTCCTCCTGGAGGCCCAGGTGATCTCCTCTGACTTAGTTGTCCCAGAGACCAGTGAGAAACTCTCCTTGGAGAAAGCTCTGGCAAGGAACATCATTGATCTCAGGGCATTCCAGGTGCTGCAGGAATTGAAGGATGCTCTCCAGCAGGTGGAAGAAGTCAGATGTGAAGGGAGGCAGCTCCTCCCCGTCGCTGCTGCCATAGAAGAGGGGAGGATCAGTGAGAGCACTGGGCTGAAGATTCTTGAGGCTGAGCTCCTCACTGGGGGCTTTAAATCCCAGCAGGGCAGAATCAGCATGGAGACAGCAGTGCAAGAAAGGCTCCTTCCCCCCCAGCTCCACTCCAGGCTCCTGTCTCACCTGGAAGGTGGCAAGGATCTGATTGACCCCAACACTGCTGAGAAGATCAGCCTGCCTGAGCTCCTGGACAGGTGCATCATCCACCAAGAGACTGGGCTGAGGCTGCTCCCAGTCAAGCAGCTGGCGGGTGGGATGGTGAGCTTGAGGTCAGGCAGGGAGGTCAGCATCTTCCGTGCAGTCCAGGAGGGGCTGATAGACAGGCAGGTGACCATCAGGTTGCTGGAAGCTCACCTCTTTGCTGGTGGCATTGTTGACCCCAGGACAGGATACAGGCTGACTGTGGGAGAGGCTGTCAGGCATAATTTGATTGACCAGGATTTGGCCTGCACGCTCCTGACCCGGCAGCTCCAGACTGGTGGGATCATGGACAGCACCACGGGAGAGAGGCTGACCATGGATGAAGCCCTAAGGAGGGGTTTGGTAGCTCCAAGGATTGCACTGCTGCTCCTGGAATCCCTGGGGTCCTTCACGGGGCTGCTGTGGCCAGAGACAGGGGAGATCATCCCTGTTGCAGATGCTTTGGAGCAGGGGATGCTCTCCACGGGATTGATCCAGGAGGCTCTCGGCAAGAGGCAGCTCCTTCAGGCTCTTTTTATCCCAGAAACCACAGAGGTGGTGTCCTGGCAGAAGGCAGTGGAGCAGGGCATCCTGGGGAGAGAGCTGGTGGAGAAGCTGAAGTCAACAGCCATACCTGATGTCCTGGCCAGCGTGCAGCTCTCTGGATCTCCAGGCAGGAGCAGGCAGGGCCAGAGCTCCCCTGGAAGGAGCCCCACAGGTCAGGAAGAGCCTCTGCTGAGGAGTGATGATGAAAGGCTGGTGTTCCACGTGATGACCCACAGCTACATCAACATCCACAACGGCCAGAAGGTGCTCCTGGTGGATGCAGAGTTGAACAATCTCACTGAAGCTCTCATCCAAAGCCAAGAAAATGGATCCTGTGCACGGGTGTTGGAAGGCTTTGAGGAGACAGAGGCAGAAGCAGCTCTTGAAAGTGAACCTTGCAATGGTTTGGCTTTGCAGCAGCTTGAGCTTCAGTTTGCTCCTTCAAAAGGTGAAAGTGAGAAGATCCTACCACCCAGAGCTGCTTTGGAGAATGGGGAGGTGGTGGTGGGACCTGAAGGTCTCCTCTTGGAGGATGCAGAGGTTTTCCTGCATGTGGAAGAGCAGGAGCAGATCTCCCCTGAACAGGAGACCATGAGGAGTGAAACTGATGCTGAATTTGGAAAAGAACAGGTGACTTTCACAACCAGGGATAAACATCAGGTAAAATTATTGATGCCAGAGCCTCCCAGTGACCTTGATAGTGGATTAATCAGAGAAACAGAGGAAATGATGATTGAGGCAGAAGAAGAGTCCAAGCCTCCTGCAGCAGATGGAGTGGAAGGTCCCGAATATCAGAAGAGGGCATTGGAAAGTGGGGCAGTGGTTGTGAAAAGCGAAATCTGCATTGCAGTGGGTGTTCCAGAAAGTAGAGACAGACTGAAGATCGTGGCAGAGAGGTCTCAGGCTGTGAGGGAGCCTGAACCAGAGGCAGAAGATGTGAGAGAGGTTTATTTGCTGAAGGAGGGAACAGTTGAAAATGGTGTGCTGGGAGGAGAGGAGGTTGTGCTCCCTGCACGTGGGGAGGCAGCACCAGCAGAGAGGCAAAGCAAGGACATGGAAACTGTGTTGAAAGTGGAAGAAGGAGAGTGGGAAGAGGTGTTGGGTGATGAGGGCGTGGAGGAGCCATCCCTGCCAGCCCCTGAGGAGCAGGAAGCAGAGGACACTTTGGAAAAGCTCCTGGTGCAGCTCCAAAGGGGTGGCATCACCCATGAGCAGACGGGCAGGACCCTGCTGCTGGATGAGGCAGTGGCCTCTGGAGTGGTGTCCAGCCACACGGCCGTGAAGCTCATGGAGAGGATGAGGATGTTCAGTGGCTTCTTTGACCCTCAGGCGTGTGAATCCTTGACCACTGAGGACGTGATTGAAGAAGGTCTGATGGATGAGAAGCTGCTCCAGAAGGTGCTCACGTCTGACAAAGCCATCAGTGGTGTCCTTGACCCAGGCAACAACTTTGTCTACTCCATCAAGGATGCTGCTGCCGTTGGCCTTCTGGACAGGGAGACAGCGATGAGGATCTTGGAAGGGCAGGTGGTTACTGGGGGGATTGTAGACTTGAAACGTGGCAAAAAAGTGTCAGTGACCTTGGCTTCAAACCTGGGCCTCATAGAGCCAACGAGTCAGACAGAGCTGGTGAAGCTGGAGAAGGCTTCCAAGGGCAAAGGCGCTGATGAGGTGACCAGGCAGAAGCTCGTTAATTTGCAGGCTGAGACCAGTGGGATTGTGGATCCTGAAAGCAAACAGCCTTTGACTGTGGCACAGTCTGTTGAAAAAGGGCTCCTGGAGAAGGAAAAAGCTTTTCAGCTCTTGACCAAGCAGGTGGCTGATGGAGGAATCATCCATCACGTGTCTGGGATGAGGCTTTCGGTGGATGACGCCATGAAACACGGTTTGATCAATCCAGATCTGTGCAAGGAGCTCAGGAAGGCTGAAAGTGTGGTCCTGCAGGACTTTGTCTATCCAGCTACAAAGGAGAAGCTGCCCTTGCCCCAGGCAGTGTCACTGGGGCTCGTTAGCCCAGAATTCCAGAGGAAAGTGCAGGAAATCCAGGCTGAGAGTGGAAGCATCCTTGATCCAGCTTCTGGCCAGAGACTGGCTCTGAGTCAGGCAGTGCAGGAGGGCTTGGTGCCCCAGCAGGTGGTGGAGAAAGCCCTGTCCTCTTCAGAAATGAGAGAAGGCATTGTAGACCCCGAGACCTGCAAGATTGTTCCCTACTCAGAGCTGCTGAAGAAGTGTAAAATCGATGTTGAATCCGGCCAGAGGTACCTGGAGGTCCATCCCTTCCAGGCCATCAGGGATGAGGTGACAGGGACCAAGCTGCCGTGTGCTGAGGCAGTGAGGCTGGGGAAGGTGGACCCCCTGCCCACCCTGAGGCTGCTGCAGGCACAGGCAGACAGTGGAGGGGTGGTGGAGGGCACTGTCAGCCAGAGGCTGTCCCTGAGGGCAGCTGTGGAGCAGGGGATGCTGGATGAGGCCATGGCCAAAGTCATCGCCACCAACCAGCTCAGGGCTGGGGGAATTGTTGATGCCCCTGGTGGGAGAAGGTTGTCTGTGAAGGAAGCTGTTGGAAAAGGACTAATTAGCCAAAAATTAGCTGCTGGTCTTCGGGATGTGCAAATATCCGAGGGGAAAGTTGGTTCTGAGGTCTTCAAAGTAGAAAAAATGCAACTTTGGCAGGAAAAAATAGAAAAACTATCTCCAAGAGAGGAGGGTGTCATCCTCCCTGCCAGGTCTGATGGTGCTGAGCCCAAAGCTCAACCCGAACCTGTGAGCTATGACACAGCTCAGAGTGCAGCTGCTGCCACTGAGAAACCCCCCAAAGCACGGAGAGAAAGGAAATTAAAACCCCAGGAAGCTTCAGAGGGTGATGTCCATCCCCAGCATGAACATCATCATCTTCATCACCCCCAGGCAAAGGCTGAGGTGACTCCAGAGCACCCCTCAGTGTTGGGGACAGTGTCTCTCCCTGAAGAGACAGTGGTGGCAGAGGCTGTGGGAAAAGGGATCCCAAAAGGCAGCTCCCAAGTGAGAGCAGCCCAGGGCAAGGAATTGAGGGAAGAAGAGGATGGAAGGACGGAGAAAGTAGAGAGACAGGGCTTGGAGAAGGAGCACTTGGGCACAGAGGTGCTTCCCAAGGAGGAGGATGCTGAGGAGAGGAGGAGGAGGAGGGAGTTTGTAAGTGCAGAGGGAGTTGTGGCAGGTGGAGAAGGTGCAGTGGTGACTTCTGGGCAAGGACAGAGAGTGACCAGTGTGGTCCAGGAGACACCAGCAGCCCCGAGGGAATCTGTCAGGGTGGGCAGAAGGAAGGGAGAGATGGGTCCTGCAGAGCCTGGAGAAGCCCCTGAGGTTGGTGTTCCTGTGGGAGATGAGCTTGCAGGGAAAAAAGCTGTCAAACACACAGAAAGAGAAAGCTCTCACACAGAGGGTGCCATTGATCAGGAAAAAACAAGTGAAACTGAGCTAAAACCTATCCAGAAAAAGAAAAGCAAGAAAAAGAAAGCAAAGCAGGGCAGCATTCCAGGAGACAGCACTCAGCCAGAGAAACCTGCAGAGAAGCAGCTCCTTCCTTCTCTGGCTTCCCAAGAAATTCCAAGAAAAAAGGGTGAGGAGGAGCACTTTGCCTCCAGGGTGCCAGAGCCAAAACATGAATCCAGCACTGAGGCTGCTGCTGGGTTGGCACGAGACACAGCCAAGCACAAGGCTGGAAAAGGAGAGAAAACAATTCCTGGGAAAGATGCAGAAACCCCCAGAGAGGATCAGGTGCTCCCTGAGCACGGGGAAGCTCGAGAGGTGGTGAAAGGTGGGACCAAGGATGGTCAAGATTCCTTGGTGGCTCTGAGTCTGGAGGAGAAGATGGCTCAGGAAGACATCAGGGTGGAAACCACTCAGGATGTGCCCAGCACAGCCACCATGGCACAGGAACTGCCCCTCGACTTAATTATCAGAGAGGAGCCCACAGAAATTCAGGAAACCTCTGCAGTCCTGGAGCTTGGAGAGGAGAAAGAGCACGAGCAAAGAGCTGAGCTCAGAGCAGACCAAGGAGGTGCCCCTGCTCCCCCAAAATCCCAAGAAGAAGCCCCCCAGGAGAGGAGCAAGCAGCCAGGTCCAGGTGATCGGGGTTTGCTCTTACCTGTGATCGTGGAGGGGGAGCTGCTGGAAACCTCGAGCCAGTCCACGAGGCCAGCCCAGGTCAGTGAATATTTTTGCTATTTAGGCAATTTTTCTGAGCTATTTGTGGATGTTTGGTGCTAAATCTGTCTGAGAGCCTCGGCACAGAGGGCAGCTGAAGCAGGAGGAGTGGATGTTGCAGTATCAGCTGCAGTGGAATTGGCAGAGGAGCTGGTGATGTACAGCTGGAAACACTCAGGGCTGAGCTGTGGCTCCTTTTGCTGGAGCATTACTGCGAAATGACTAACAAGTAGAACTCCTTTTTTTTGGCACTTTTGCTGCAACACCAAGAGATCTCTTGCCATTTATATGCTTATGTTGGAAAGAGAGCCATGTGTTTTATTTCTCCTGTAGTAAATCTTGTAGATAAGGCTGGCAAGTGGCAAGTCCATGAGCGGGAACGTTATTAACAAATTTCTCCTTTGGGGAAAAAGAAAAAAAAGAATTTTATATAACACTTTGTCTTCTTTTCTGCCTAAGTTGGAAGCTTTGATTTCCTGTCTGATTCTGCAGATCAAGTTCAGCAAGAAGATGTGTCTGGAGCACGACCAGAGGTTGATATCTTATCTCTCCATGCTCCGAGACATCGAGATGAGAATCAAACGTGTGCAGCCAGCAGAGCAGAATTTGGCAGCCCTGCATGACCTGAGGCAGCAAGCAGAGGTGAGTGAGGCTGGGCCAGGCTTGGCTGGTGTTAGGCAGAGCTTTCCCCCCTCTCCCCAGCTTCCTGCACAGCCCTTGCACCCCTCCCTGCTTCTGGGAGTTTTGTCTCAGGTTTAACAGGCTTTTATATCAAACCTCATCCCTCCTTCTGATCCATCCACCCTGCCCAGACAACAGCCTGAGCTTGGCTGACAGGAATTTTACAGCCTGGAGAAAGGCAGGAGAGTGCTGGCAGCTGAGCAGGCCTGGAGGGGGGGATGAATTTTTCTAGACTGAGTGTTTGGAGCTGCCTCTCCAAAACCCCTGCTGGCTTTTGGCAGCGGGGAGGTGAAGTCACCCTGTCATGCTGTCTTTGTCTCAGGCTCTGCACTCTGAGCTGCAGGAGCTGAGCTTCCCAGTGAATCAGGAGCTGGATGCTGTGCAGAGGATTGTGGCCAACCCCCCTGAAGAAGTCCCTGAGCAGTTACTGAAGGCTTTGGAGAAAGATGCCAAGAACCTCCAGAAGTCTCTGAGCTCTGCAAGTGAGGTCCTGCAGTCCCGGCTGCAAAACCTTCGTGGGGCGGCAGAGGCTGAAAAGGTACAGCTGGCAACTGCCCCTTGCTGCCCCAAAAGCTCCCTAAAATTTCTCCTTTAAGCGATGGATTTCTGCTTTTAAGGCTAAAATCCTGGCCCAGCACGAGGCTCTTGAGGGCAGGCTGCAGGAGCTGCTGAGCTGGGTCTCTGGCACCACGGAGTCACTGGATGACAGCGACTTCCAGCAGGCCACCGATGGCAGCAGCTTGAGCCACTGCCTGCAGCACTACAAGGTAACCATGGCAATGCCCCTAATCCTGCAGGCTGATGAACTTGCTGCCCTCTGCACAGAGGAGAAGCTTTTAATCCTGCTTCCCTCCCAGAGCCTCCCCAGGGTTTGCCCTTAGCTTGTGCTGCAGCAGGAGCTGGGTGTTCTCTAAAGCAATTTGTTTCCATAATACACAACCTGGTTTGGTTGTTTGAACATGCTCCTGTGCAGGGGTGTGGTGGTGGCTGAGTGGTCTGGGGAGATTCCTGTCAGGCTGCATCCTCTGGGAAGCTGCTCCATCACACCTGCCCCGGTCTCCATCACCTGTCCAAGGAGCCTGGTCTCCTTTTCCATCCTCTAGCAATAAAGATTGTTTCCAAGCTTGGTGGTGGCATCTTGGCGTGGAAATCAGGGTATTGAAGGCTTTGAGAGCTGGTGGTGGCACATGGAGTCACTGTGGCCAGGTCTGGGTCATCTTCAGACCCAAGGACAGCCCTACACACATCCAAGAAACCTCTTGGTGAGGTGCCTCCAGCACCTGGTGCAGAGGGAAGTTGGAAAATCCCGGCGGTGAGACACTCTCCCCTCCATGCTGAGTGCTGTTTTGGGAGAGTTTGGTGTTTCTGGAATATATTTCATGTGGCACCTGCAGGAGGGAAGCAGTGCAGCACAGCCCTGGTCATTTTAGGGTCATTTTAGCTGCTTTTCTCTCCCATTCAGGAGCTGAAGGGGCCCCTTGCTGACACCAAGGCTGAGCTGGACGCCACTGCCTTCGACATCCAGTTCCTCATCTCGGAGCACGCGCAGGATTTAACCCCCCAGCAGAGCAGGCAGCTGCTGAGGCTGCTCAATGAGCTGCAGAAAGCCTTCAGGGACCTGTCAGAGCGTGTGACAGCACGGCTGGAGGTGCTGCAGCTCTGCCTCCAGCAAGTGGAGCAGACGGAGCAGGTGAAGGTTGTGAGCCATCTCCTCCTTTGCTCGCTGAAGCGCTTCCCAGCCACAGGAACAGGAGCTGCAGCACCTCAGATTTGGGATTTCCCCTGCATGCCACTCCCAGTTCAGGAGTTCTCGCTGCACACCATGAGCTTTCTCTAAAAGGCTTTCTTCTTCCTACCTAAAGGCAGAAGGTTGCTTTGCTCCCAAAACACGGAGCCCTGCCGAGGTCTGGGCAGCAATTCTCTGCTAGATATGGAATTGTTTGGGGCTGGGTGGAATAAACCCTGTAATCACCCACAAAATCCCTGTGCAGAAGGGGCACCCCAGGCATCCAATGTCCTGTTTCCACTGCACACATCAGGCATTGCTGTCCCAGGGAAACAGCTGGCAAGGACAAAAACAAGTCCTCAGATCTGCTGCACTGCTGCAGCAGCCACCACTGCATGGAACCTCTCAGCCGAGACAGGATTAATGTGGTTTTTTATTAACAATTGCTCTCTGTAACTCTTGCCTGTCCTCTCTGGAGTGTGTGTGTGTATTAACCAGTTTGCTTTGCCTTTTCAGATTGAGTGTGCGCCCATCCTAACCCAGGAAGAACTCGCTTTGCAGCTGAAGAGCTCTTAAGAAGGCTCTTTCAATTTGCTTCTGTTGTTTTATCTTATGACTGGCAGAAACAGGCACAGTGTTTTGCACAAGTTTGTACATCAACTTGCTGAAATGCCCAGTGAAAATCTCAAAAACCTTTTATCCCCCCTGGCAGAGGGGGGGCAGGGGTGTCACAGGGACTCTCAGGTCACATCATGCTCAATTGCTCAAACAGGCGCTTCTGTGTTGTGCTCTGGCAGCAAAAAGAGGAGCTGGATCAGCTACAGAAACACTTTCCCTCTCCAGGGCTCCCTTTCCAATCCCAAATCGTTCCAAAATCCCTTATTTGGGGTTGTCTGGGGCTCCACAGTGGCGCTGCCTGACCCAGGTCGTTGTTGCCTCTCATTCCACGAGTTTCTGCTGCAGTTTAAATGTTTGTAAGGTGGCATGGAAAAGGCACAGAAACTCGTGGCTGAGTTTTCCTGGGAGAGCAGTGCAGCTCCATCTTGCAGCTCAACAGGCTCCTCAGAGAGAAACCTCCAAGGGTGACAAAGGTGCCACCAGCTCGGCAGGGACGTGGCACCCGCCGCCGGACAGGGAGCACCTGGAGAGCCGCAAAGTTTTCCGTGCTGCATCCTCCCCTCCAGGAGCTGCTCCAGCTGTAACCTCACCTTGCCTTTCAGCAGCGTGAGAGGAGGTGCAGGGCTGGCACTGACTGTCCCCTGTCCCCCTGTCCCCTTTCCTGTGCCCACAGACGCTGCAGGAGCAGCAGGCAGCCCGGGCACAGAGCCTGGCCGAGCTGAGCCGCTGGCTGGGCCAGGCTGAGGACGCCCTGGCAGAGCAGCAGAGAGCAGAAGGAGACCTGCCTGCCTTGCAGCAGAGGCAGAGCGATGTTAAGGTCAGTGATGTTTAAAATGTGGGGGGCAGAGGTGGGGAGGCTCTGCCTCTGATTGAGGCTTCATCCACCCAGGAGCTGCAGAGGAGCATGCACAGCAGAGCCGCCTCCTTCGCCGGGGTCCTGAAGAGCACAGAGCAGTTTTTGGAGGAGAACAAGGCCAAGCTGGAGCCTGGGGAGCTGGCAGCACTGCAGCAGGACCTGCAGCGTGCCAAGGAGCAGTACCAGTCCCTGCAGGAGAGGACAGAGGTGGCCCAGAAGGAGCTGGAGAGTGCTGTGAGTGCTGCAGTGCAGCAGGAGACTGAGAAGGTAACGTGCCAGGAGCTGCAGAGCCTCCAGGCTTTGCTGAGGGGGACTGTGAGGTCCTGGGAGCCCGTCTGGGTGATGCAGCACAGAGCAATTTGTGGTTCCTTCCTGAGTGTTCGCTGGGTGAGGTTTCCCCCAGATATTTCTGTCATTAAATGCTTTGGGAGTTGCAGCCAGGGGTGGATGAGCTGGTTTGGAGGGAATGGGGGAGGAAAAGGTCCCTTACTCTGCCTTTGGGGTGACCCCTAATGGATGAGGATTGTCAATCACATCCCAGCCCTTTTGGGGTGAGGGCCCTGGGTTGTGTGAGGATGAGAAATTCAATGTAGCAGCGAGGCTGAGATTTTTCACAGCTTTTCTGCACCTTCCAGAGAGCCACCAAGGGTCTGGAGGTGTCTCAGGCATTTGCTGAGGCTGGGAAACTCCTCGGGTTTTTGTTTTTTTTTTCTCCTTCTGCTGATTTTTGTCTCCCTCCCCCGTGCAGCAGTTTGCTGAATGTGCAAGAACTGGGTCGTTCTTATCTGGAGCCCTTGTGCTTTCAGGTGAAAGCTGCCAAAGAGCTGGAGGAGAACAGCAATAAGATCGATTCCCTTTTGAGCTGGGTGGCATCGCTGGAGCAGAAGGGAGGGCTCCCAGAGTACAGACCACACCCTGTCACTCAAGGCACAGGGACACAAGCAGGAAAAAGCCCTGGGGATGTCCCTGATGGCCACGCTGTGGGAGCAGAGGGTGCTGCTGAGAGCCTGGATGAGCACTACGAGAGGCTGAAGGTCAGCACTGGCACCTTGTCCCCCCCAAAGCCTCCTGCCCCACGCCCTGTCCCTGCTCTTAGCTGGGTCTGAAACATGGGATTCTCCAGGTGGGAAGCTTGGAAAGGCCCTGCCCAGCTTCCTGCAGGAGATGCAGAATGTGTGGCGGGCATGTGCCCACCCACAAGGTGGAATCAGGGTCCAGCAGGTGCCCAGGATGGCCACAGTAGGGGTCACTCTGTTCTCCTGCAGCCCATCCTGGGACATTCCCAGTTTTCCCCACCCTGCTGGTGCTTTGTCACAGAATCATGAAAATAATTGGTTTGGAAAGATCATCCTGCTGCACTCCCACCTTCCACTAGACCAGGCTGCTCCACTCTGCCCTTGAACCCTTCCAGGGCTGGCCCAGCCACAGCTGCTGGGGCGCACAGAGGCGAGCAGGGACCCTCAGCACCGAGCTCACCTTTGTCCCTGCATCTTCCAGGCGCGGCACCAGGAGCTGCTGTCCCAGCAGCAGGACATCATCCTGGCCACGCAGGCAGCACAGGCTTTCCTGGACAAGCAGGGGCCCAGCCTGGCTGGGGAGGAGCAGGAGAGGCTGCAGGCACAGCTGGCGCAGCTGCGGGAGCGGTACCCGGCGTCGCTGGCGCGCGCCGAGGCGCAGCTGAAACGGGTGCAGCTCCTGAGGGAGGAGCTCCAGAAGTTCCTGAGGGACCACGGCGAGTTCCAGGCCTGGCTGGAGCAGGCAGAGCAGGACCTGCAGGGGATGTACAAGGGGGACAGTGAGCCTGGCTCCCTCAGGCAGCTGCTCCGGCGCCAGGGCAGCTTCGCGGAGGATGTGATCTCCCACAAGGGTGACCTGCGCTTCGTCACCATGTCAGGGGAGAAGTTCCTGGCTGGGGATGCTGGGGATGCTGAATCCCAGCTGTTGATGTCCAGGAGCGTGGTCAAGAGCAAGCTGGAGGATGCCACGCAGAGATACACCACGCTGCACTCCAAGGTATGGGAAGGGCTGGGAGCTGCGGGCTCTTCCCCTCCTCTGCAGGGATGGCAGAGGGATATTTGTCCCAGCTGCCAAGACTTTTATAGATTGTAGGACAAGGATTGTCTTCTTCAAGGCTTGGGCAACGCCCTTGTCTTGCTGTTGGTCTGCATGTTACCCCTGGTAATTCATTTAGCCTGTGGCAAGATTGATTTTTTAATTTTTTTAAATTGCTTTTTATTTCTTGCTGATTCCTGTGCCTTTTCCCACGGGTTGCTCAGTGCTCGTGTGCATCCCTGTCACCTCTCGTTGCTCCTTTGCAGTGCTCCAAGCTGGGCTCCCACCTGAACACCTTGCTGGATCACTACCAGCAGTTCCAGGAGGTGGCAGAGTCTCTCAGGACGTGGCTGCAGGAAAGTGAAGCTGCCCTGGGGAAGCTGCTCTCAGAGACGGTTTCCTCAGATCTGGCCGTGCTGCAGGAGCAACTTGCCAGCACCAAGGTACACTTGGGGGATTTCCTGGGAAATGCTGGAGCCTGCATGGGAATTTGGCTGCTCTGAGCAGTCAGCAGCAGGGAGGAGCCTTGACCTGTTGGTGGTTTTTTTGCTGGTTGAGGGCAAAGATGCACCTGCAGATGTAGCAGGTTCTGTGCTGCAGGTCAGCTGGGTCAAACTTCTGGGAGAGGTGCTTAGGGGCTGCAGTCACAGACACCCCAGAGGGACATGGAGGGGGACATTCCTCCCCCCTGAGGGTGCCAGAGCACTGGGACAGCCCAAACCCTCTGATCCTGCTCTGCCTGCAGTGTGGGGGTAGATTTTTCCATCATTTCTTAACAATGTAGTGATGAAGTGCAGAGGATTCCCTCAGAGGGTGTAAAAGGAGCCCTGAGCTCCAGGAGTGTGGCAATCCTGCCTGTGACCCATCTCTGATTTTGGCTTGTCTTGTGTGAAAACAGCAACTGCAGGGAGACCTGGCTGAGCACCAGGTGCCAGTGGAGAAGCTCCAGAAAGCAGCTCGGACCCTGCTGGACATCCAAGGGGAGCCAGCCCCAGACCACGGCCACATTCAGGAAACAACAGGTACAGAGCAAAGCAGCTGCCAGGGAGGGCTGGGGAGAGTGGGAACAAGCCAGAGGGGGCAAAGATAAGTCACTTTTTGGGGCAATTTGGGGGTGATTAGGTGGCAGTGCATCCTCAGGGTTTGCATGTGGGGAGGGATGTGGCCGCTTGTGTTGCGTCCCCCGTCTCGCTGCTGAGTTTGGGGACAGGGATTTGTCATCACTGAGAGTTTTTGGGGAACCAGAGGTGACCCTGGCTGCTCTCTGAGCACTTGGAGCTCTGTGCCACTGAGTGTCCTCTGTGCTGAACCCTGCAGATGCCATCGTGAGCCGCTTCCAGAGCCTCTCCCAGCAGATGTCCGAGCGCTCGGACCTGCTGCAGAAATCCATTGCTCAGTCCCAGAGCGTCCAGGAGAGCCTGGAGAGCCTCCTCCAGTCCGTGGCTGAGATTGAGAAGAGCCTGGAGAAGGATCAGCCAGCTGTGCTCACCTCTGCCTCCATCCAGGACTCGCTTGCCACGAGTGTGGTAAGGCTGGGCCTGGCTCCCTCACCCCAAACACCCCAGAGCAGCACCTGCACCACGCAGGGGTAACTACTGACTGCTGAAAGCACCAAAAAACCCCTGGAAAGGAATATGAGCATTACCTTTGTATTTTCATGGAGTCACTGAATGGTTTGGGTGGGAGGGAACCTCAAGCACCATCTAATTCCAACGCCCTGCCATGGGCAGGGGCACCTTCCACTGGACCAGCTTGCTCAGGGCCCTGTACAATCTGGCCTTGGTGGGGCAGCTCCAGGATCTCTGGGCAAAAACTTGTTAAAAATCTCCTTTTTTCTTTGCTAACAAGATTTCAGACACAGGGAAAAGCAGAGCAGGTTGGGCAGGTCAGAAAGGAAAGGAAAACTGGGATACGAAACTATGTTTTCCCAACTCTGGTTGTGTCAAAGCACCTGCTGCTGCTCCCGAGGGCAGCCCAGTTAGTTCTGCTGAAGAACCTTCCTTAAAAATCCCTCCCTCTCCTCCTGTGCTCCCCACAGAAGCTGAAGCAGGACATTGCCAGGCAGAGGAGCTGCCTGGAAGCCACCCGGGAGATGGTGACACGCTTCACCGAGGCCGCCGACAGCCCCGCGGCCTCGGCCCTGCAGGACAAGCTGGCCCAGGTGACAGAGCACTTTGGGAGGCTGTGCCAGCAGCAGCAGGAGCGGGAGGACACCCTCAAGGGCCTCCTGCCCAAGGTGGAGCAGTATGAGCAGCTGTGGGAGAAGCTGCAGCAGTTCACGGAGAGCAGGACGCGCGTGCTGGCGTCCGGGAATCAGCCGGACCGGGACATCGCTCACTTCTCCCAGCACATCCAGGTGAGGCCCTGGCGAGGAGTTCCACCTGCACCACGTGGCTGAGGAAGGTCCAGGCTGGCAGGATCCAGCCCTTCCCAGCTGTAGGAAGGGTTTCTCCTGTTTCCCAGGAGCCAGGCTGGTTTTCAGATGGGGTCTTTTAGGATCCAGTCCAAATGTAGCAGAATTTTACCAATTAAAGATTCCATGGGGTTAATACAGCAAAATATCCCTATGAGGGACCTATGAGAGACCTTGGAGGTCTTAGAGCCAGAGATTTTGGAGGGCTTAGAGCCATCACTCTCTGGTAGAGCTGGGGAGCTCATGGAAGTGGCTCCTGCTCTCTCCTGGTGATGTTCTTCAGCCTCCTGAGGGCTGGAGCGTTTTAATCCTGGAATGGTTTGGCTTGGAAAAGACCTTAAAGATCATCTCGTTCCAAGCCCCCTCTCAGGGACAGGGACACTTTCCTCTAGACCAGGTTGCTCAGGGGTTGCCTTGGACACTTTCAGGGGGGGCTGTGGAGCTGTGCAGGATTCCTCCCTCTGGCTTCCCACAAGTGTCCTGCTACAGGGGGTGCTTCACACACTCAGAAATGCTGGAAGATGACACGAAACCAGACACCTGTGCTGTGGCAGGGGTTGATTTGGCTTGGTCTAGGGCCCCCCATCCCATCCCATCCCATCCCATCCCATCCCATCCCATCCCATCCCATCCCATCCCATCCCATCCCATCCCAT
>JAYDZK010000086.1:4829978-4844667 GCA_034509185.1 Euphonia xanthogaster
CATCCCATCCCATCCCATCCCATCCCATCCCATCCCATCCCATCCCATCCCATCCCATCCCATCCCATTCCATCCCAGTCACCAGCACTGGGGACAGTGGGATTTGCCCTTGCAGCTGCTCCAAGTATTTGCTGAGCAGTGAGCTGTGCCCAGCATTTGGCACTGGTGCCACACGTGGCACTGCCCAGGGAGCTCAGCAGGGTGTGGGACTGCCCAGCTCATCCCCTGTGCTGCTGGGGAGCATGGTCAGCATCACCCTTTGCTCTTGGCAGGAGCTGAACTCGGAGATGAGGCAGCACCAGGAGGAGCTGGCCACCCTGGAGCAGCTGGCTGAGGAGCTGAGCTCCTGTGGCTTCACCCCCAGCTCCTTCCAGCAGCAGGAGAAGCTGCAGAGCCTGAAGAAAGATTTCCTGCAGCTACAAAAGGTGGCAAAAGACAGGTGAGTCCCAGGGAGGAGGGGAGCTTGGGGGTGGCTTCATGGTCCAAGCAAGGCCCTGTGGAGATCTCCTTTCCAAGGAGGGGGGGCATGAGCCAGCTCTTCCTGCCACCCTCCTCCCACACCAGGATCCTGAGGCAGCTCTGCTCCAGCTGACGCTTTAAAAAAAGCCTTGCCTGGGGGCGTTGTGAAAAATTCCTGGTGCTGCAGCAGGAGCAGGAGCTCTGCATTTCCCAGCTCCAGCCCAGAGCATCCTGCTGGCTGCTGGGAGGATGGGGAGCAGCAGAGAAGCCTGTTCTGGGAGTGCCCTGAGATGGGGATGAAAGGGAGCTGGAGCAGGGTCAGAGCAGCAGCATCCCTGGAGCCACACCTGTCTGGCTGTATCTCCAAAATCCCTGGGGAGTGCAGGGAAGGTGGTGAGGAAAAGCAGATGAAACTCCCAATAATCCCCAGAAATTCAGGGCTGTGCAGGCTGCACACAGCTGTGGCCAGGGAGGAGGGGCAGCACAGCCTGGGCTCCCCAGGGATGCAGGTGCCTGGGGGCACACGGCATGAGTGAGCCCTGTCTTCCCAAAAGCCTCACTTTTCCCAGGACAAAGAGCCTGGGCAGGCTGGCAGTGGTGGTCCCGTGGCTGTTGGCCACCACTGGAGTGCCCAAAAGTGCCACCAGCCAGGATTTGAGGGGGCCAGCAGCAGTGGGGGGCTGGCACTTGGTGCACCCCATTTTGTGCTGTTCCCAGGCAACATCTAATAACAATAATAATAATAATAATAATAATAATAATAATTTTAAAAGGGCTCCTAGGAGCACAACTGTGCCACATTCAGGAGGGGGTAATTGCAAGGCAGAGCACAAGCTCTGACTCTCCAAAACCTTTTCACTCTCAGGGAAAAGGATGCATCATCCTGCCAGGAGCAACTGGATGAGTTTCGGAATCTGGTTGGCGCCGTCAGGAAGTGGCTGAGGGAGAGTGAAGGCAAAATTCCACCTGCTGAGACCTCCCTGGGCACCCAGGAGCTGCAGCAGCACAGGCAGCAGATCCAGGTGGGAGCTGGAATTGAACTGGGAAAGCCTTGAAATGCTGGAATGTGAAACAAATCCCAGGAAGCAGAGGCTTGCTGATGGTCTCAGCATGCATCCAGGGGCTTGCAGAGCAGGGAGCAGTGTGAGAGATTTCTTGGGCCCTGCCTGGTTTCCTGTCACTCCCTGTGCCTGCCCTGGTTGGGATTTAGGAGCAGGAGAACTGAGCCCAGTGGGTTTTTCTGAGTGTTTCCTGTGGTAGATGTGGAAGGTGGCCTCCTGTCACCCGAGCCCCCGCTGTGCTCCAGCAGAGGGATGTGATGAATCAGGATGTGCTGGGCTTTGACTCACAGGCAGAGCAGCTCTGCTGAGTCACCCACAGCCCTCACACCCCACAGCACCCAGGACTGGGCTCAGCCAGGCTGGAGGGGGAGGAGGGATGTCCCCAGAATGGTGGGAGGAGAGAGAAGGTTTCCTTCAACAGACCCATTAGTTGGGAAGAGCTTTTTTTGCTGTTTGATTCCCCCCTGGCAAAAATAAATGTGTCACACTCACTTCCCCCAGTGCAGCCACGAGCTGGGTCCCTGGCTGCTGTGTCCTGGTGTCACCAAGGAGGGGACAGGGCAGGGAGGAAGGGCTGTGGCCGGGCAAGTGTGGCCTCCAATCCCAAACTTGGCTTTTGAGCAGGATCTCCTGGAGGAATGGAAGGGGAAGGGGCCCCAGGTGGAGGAGATTGGTCGCAGAGGAGCCCTCCTGGAGAACCTGATCGTGGAGATTACAGCCCCCAACACCCCTCCCAAGGCAGGTGAGTTGTGGCCAGCACTCCTGAGGACAACTCTGCTGTCACCACTGCATCTTCTCTGAGCCTGCCTTCAGCAAAAAATGGGGTTAATGCCCCCTTGTAACCAAAGTCAGAGTGATCTGGGTATCGTGAGGCTCAGCCCAGTGGCTGAGGCACTGGCGCTCATTGCTTGCACGCACCATCCTAACTTGGCTTAATTAACTGTAGCCTAACGAGCTCTGAATTGCCCTGTGTTTGCTGTGGGGACACATAGCACTCTCTGCTAGAGCTGGGGAGCTCATGGAAGTGGCTCCTGCTCTCTCCTGGTGATGTTCTTCACCCTCCTGAGGGCTGGAGTGTTTTAATCAGCATCCAGCGTTTGGGTTTCATATCTGCATGACATTTGGGGCTGTGATAGTCAGATGTGATTTACTGGTCTCCCTTTTGGCTTCCAGTCTGTGAAGCAATGAGATTATGTCTGGTTCATTTGGAAACCAGCTCAAAGATGTCTTCCAGCTTGTGAGAAAAAGTCCCTGGACTCTCATCACTGATGGGAATTTATGGTCTGGATTTGTTTGTTAGGATTAAGTTCATGAGCAGTTCTCAGGGAGACAATCAGGAGAAGTGAGGAGAGGCTTGTGGGTACCAAAGGTGCAGCCCCCTATGCCCGTGAAAGCTTTAAATATGTGGTTAGAAAAGAGAGACCTGCCTGAAAATGTGAATCTCCCCTTGGTTGTGACATCTGGTGTCCAAAGGAGGGACACTGGTGCATCCTGCATCTCTGGGCAAAGACAGCATGAGCACAGGGCTGGTTTGAATAGTTTCATCCCAAAAAAAGGAGGATATGGGGGAATTAATCCCTCCAGGGAAGGCATTCAGCAGTTTTATTGGGTGTAAGTCACAAAATCATGCTCAGGGTAGCAGCTTCCCAGGTGTGGCAAGACACCTGTGGTCCCCAGTGTTGCAGCCCATGCAGGAGCCACATTATCCCTGCTCTCATCTTGGGATGCTGGGAGAACTTCCCAGCTCCAGAAGCTTCAGAAGCTCCAGAAAGGCAGGAACAGCTCCAGGAAAATGAGGGGAGCAGGAGGAGGAGAGATAAAGGGGCTCCAAACCAAATTAATGTCCCATGCTGGGCAGGTGGGCAGTGGAGACACCACGGCAGTGCTTGGTGGTCCCTGTCATGCAGCAGCCATTCATCACTTGCTGTCTGCATCCCTGACACTTCTGTCTTGTCCCTCTCGTCCCTCTTGTCCCTGTCCCCTCTGCCCAGGTGCCACTCTGCCCACTCCAGGAGCCTCAGGAGGCAGCGTGAACGGATACCACACCTGCAAAGGTGAGCTGGCTGTCAGCACCACTGAGCCATCCCCCTGTCCCTTTTTCACCCATGCATTTCCATTCCCTGGGAATGCAAACCTCAGCGTGACACTGCCAGCATCCCAGCAGAAGGGAAATGAGCTTGGCAAGGGGCTGGGAATTCTCAGCTGCTGCAATGGAGGGTGGAGGTCGGGCTGAAGGACGGAGAGGAGCAGCCTTGGGGAGTGACAGCACCCTGACACCTCGTCAGGTGGTGTTAGGAGCTGATAAATGGGAGATCAGTTTAAGGCCTGCAATTAAATTTATTGGTTCTGTGGGATTTTAACAGCATCCAACCCTCCAGTTTGAAGAGCAATTTTAATTATTGCCCGTTATCTGCTGTTAGTTCGCCGGTTCAACGAGATAATAGGTGCATAAAAATGGCTTCATGTCTTGGTGCCAAATTTTTTAACCTTGTATTAGCAGTGGCTTTATGAAAAAGGGGCTCAGTTGGCATCAAGCTCACCAACAGAGCTTTGTTTGTAAGCTGCCAAAGGGTGTAGGGGGCACAAGTGGAAAATCCCCTGTGGCAGGAGAGGTGAGGATGATGCGACGTCGCTGGGCAGGCAGAGCGTGGCCTCTTGCTGCTCATCTCAGCCCTCTGTGGCTGCCTGGGGCTGGGTTAGAACCTGACAGTGTGATCTGGAGGGCAGGGGCAGTGGTGCTGACCCCGGGCTGCTTTTTGGGTGCAGATCTGACGGAGATCCAGTGCGACGTGTCGGACGTGAGCCGGCGGTACCAGGCGCTGGGGGCAGCGCTGCAGGAGCGCCTGCAGCAGCTCTCAGCCATGCTGGACAGGATGCAGGAGGTGCAGGAGGAGGCCAGCTCCATGCTCAAGTGGCTGGAGTCCAAGGAACGGATGCTGTCCGAGCTGGACGCCTCCTCCTCGCCCACCAAGACGGAGACGATGAGAGCCCAGGCTGAGCACAACAAGGTGATTGCTCTTCCCAACTTCCTGGGGTCATAGGATCACAAAATGGCCCTTCAAGATCATCCAGCTCCAGCCCTCTGCTGTGCATCTCCCAAAGGATCCCAGAGATGGGCTTTATTGCACAGCATTAGCCACAAGGGCTTGCCCTGAGTTAAAGAAGGGTGTTCCCAGGCATAGTTTTAGAGCTGCACCAAGGGAAGTACAGGTTGGATATTAGGAAAAGGTTTTTGACAGAAATGGTGATAAAGTTCTGGAATGTTCTGCCCGGGGAGGAGGTGGAGTTGCCATCCCTGGATGTGTTTTAAAAAAGACTGGACGTGGCACTTGGTGCCATGGCTTAGTTGAGATGTTAGGACTGGGTTGGACTCGATGATCTTGAAGGTCTCTTCCAACCTGGTCATTCTGGGAATTCTGTGAATTCCAGGCAGATTCATGGAGCAGCAGCCCAAAGTTCCCCTTTACTTTTAGACCTGTTGATGTCAGGCTGAGGGAAAAAGAGATTATTTGGAGCCCTTGCTGCTGAGTCACTCCAACTTCTTCTGGAAAGCAATTCCCAGCCTTTCCCTGCCCTTGCAGCCAAGTTAGGTCACAATAGTGCTAAAAAATTGATTTAACTAAAGAGCAAAGAACAGAAATCATCCAGCTCCAGCTTGTAGGTGCTGCTTCCTTCCTGCTCATTGATTCTTCTGCCCTGTACCTGAGCAAGTTCAAATCATTCTTTTCCAGGCATTTCTGGCTGAATTGGAACAGAATTCTGGGAAGATCCAGAAGGTAAAGGAAGCACTTTCTGGCTTGCTGGAGAAATATCCAGATTCCCCAGAAGCAGCGAACTGGAAGAAGATGCAGGAAGACCTGAGTAAGTGCCTGAAGCATTGATGAGGCTTCTGTCTCCAAACATCACGTTAGATGTGGTTCAGGAGCGAGGGGCAATCCCAAAGTCACGCTAGAGCAGAGTCACTTCCAATTAAAATTCAGTAAATAGCAAACCTATCTCTGAGCTGTCTGGTGTGGAAGGTGTTCCTGAGACGAGCACTGTCGTGATTAATGGAATCTCTGTGATGGATGTGGATTTTAAAGGATTGCCTCCTTAAATTGCTTCTTAAAAAAAAAAGGTGGGGGGGGGGGAGGGGAATGTGTTAGCAGCCCAGGTTGATTGTTTTGATTAAAAGCTTCACTGCTTGATATAAAATTCCAGTCATTAGTGAGGCTACCCTAGGTAATTAAGTGTTGACTAAACAAGGCTGTGTGTTCAAAAAGAAGCCCAGAGATTCCCTCCTTTGAAGTATCAGGAATGTGTTGACTCCATGGAGGAGATCTGAGTGTGCTGTGTGAGGACAGGTACACATGAGAGTATCCTCATTTACCAGGCCAGGAATGTGAGATGGCTCACCCAAGGTCATGGCAGCAGTGACTGGAGCACAGAAATCCTGCTTGCAGGGTTAAGAGCTTCCAGGAGCTCCTAGGAGAAAGCCACTAGATTGGGGTGATGGCTTCTTAGCATGGATAGAGCCACTCTAGTTTTATTGGAAAACAGAGATTTCCCACGGGAAAACCACAGGGAGAGGAAAACAACCTTGGTGATGGAGGGATGGGCTGGCCAGGAGCTTGACCACGGCCAACAGAGGTGGTGCTTCAGATTGCAGGTGGGAGAGGGCCAGCCAGGCCACGGCTGCACGGCAGCAGAAGCTGGAGGAGTCAGCAACCCAGCTGGCCACGTTCCAGGCCACAGAGGCCCAGCTGAGGCCCTGGCTGATGGAGAAGGAGCTGATGATGAGCGTGCTGGGCCCCCTCTCCATCGACCCCAACATGCTGAACGCTCAGAAGCAGCAGGTGCAGGTGAGAGGGGTCTGTGCCTTGGTGCTGGGAGTGGGATGGAGGAGAGCACCTTGCCCAGGAGGGAGGTGGAAGGTTGTGCTGGTCTTGTGAGCAATCTCAGGTGCAGTGAGTGCTCAGAGACCCCGTGGCTCCTCTTCCAAGTCCTCCAAACCCCGCTGAGCCCAAACTGCTGTGAGTAACTTGGAAAGGGTGCAGTGCTGAGCTCCCTTCCTGCACTGGATTGACTCAGCAGTGAATCACTTGGCCCCTCTTGGGGAGTGAAGTTGCTTTAAACAAGGCCTGTGCTGATGCTCTGCAGGACTTGCTAATGCTGCCCCTCTGCCTGCCAGCCTGGCCCTTCCATTCCTCCTGCTTCCAAATCCTAACATGGCTGTAAGCAGCCACATCATGAAGCAAAAAAGCCCCAGTGGAGATAATTAGACTTTCATCTCATCGAAGTGGTTTATGCTACATTATAAGACAAATAAGAGAGAGAGCAAAGTCCTGGAGTTGCAGACCCCTCCCAGCTTTTTAACTCCCAAGGTCACAGTAGATCCTGGGCTACCCAGCCCACCTGCTGTCCCACCCCAGGGCCTGTTCCTGCTGATTCCATGGGCTGGATAAAGCCCCTGGAGGTCTGGTTTGTTTTGACTGTGTGTACTCGGAGCTGTCAGTTTTATGCAAACATCTTTATGTTATTTCTGTTCCAGTTTATGCTGAAGGAATTCGAAGCTCGCCGACAGCAGCACGAGCAGCTCAACCAGGCAGCTCAGAGCATCCTGACTGGCCCTGGAGATGCTTCCCCATCCACCAGCCAGGTGCAGGACGAGCTCCAAGGAGTCAACCAGAAATGGTCCGAGCTCACCGAGCGCCTCAACTCCCGCTCCAGCCAGATTGACCAAGCCATAGTAAAGAGCACCCAGTACCAGGAGCTTCTCCAGGGCCTCTCAGAGAAGGTGAAGGCTGTTGGGCAGCGCCTGAGCAGCCAGTCTGCCATCAGCACCCAGCCTGATGCTGTCAAACAGCAGCTGGAGGAGACCAGCGAGATCCGCTCGGACCTGGAGCAGCTGGAAGAGGAGATCTCAGAGGCCCAGACCCTCTGTGATGACCTCTCTGTCCTGATTGGGGAGCAGTACCTCAAAGATGAGTTGAGGAAACGTCTGGAGACGGTGGCACTTCCCCTCAAAGGGCTGGAAGATCTGGCAGGTGAGATAGAGGAGGAGTTGCTTGAGATGTTAGGATGTCAAGCTGCACCCCTGCTCTTTGCCAAAGGGCTCTCCCACCACTGGGTTTATGAAAATAAAAGGAGAAGCACCATTTATCACTTTTTAGGGTTCTTCATGGGTGTTTTATGTGGCACCAAGCATGGGAGAGTTCCAACTCCAGAAATACCTGTGCCTGGAGAGGGAGCAGAGGTGTTTAGCCCTACTGATGTGACTCTTCACCAAGCAGGGTGGCACATGCTTGGAAAAAAACAAAACACGTTCCTAAATTCAGCCTGGGGCACGAAGAAACCCCAGAGGCCACCCTCTGATCTTGGGATGCATCTTCTGGTTTCTCAGAGTTTACATTTAGAGACTGGTCAGGAGAGCTGAGACTTCTGCGTTACCGCTGCCTCTTACTACTTAAGAAATTTATGAATCAGTTAAGAAAAAAGGCTGGTGATGCAATGGAAAGCTCCTTCCTGTTAATCAAAACACAGTTGGTGCATCTGAGATGATTTTAAATAATTGCACTTTGCTTATTTGATTTGAGCTTAATTGTCGCCCTCTAATCTCGTTGCCGTTGCAGCCGACCGGATGAACCGGCTGCAGACTGCGCTCGCGAGCTCCCAGCAGTTCCAGCACATGTTTGATGAGCTCAGGACCTGGCTGGATGACAAAAGGTGCCAGCAAGCCCAGAGCCAACCGATCTCTGCTAAACTGGAGAGGCTGCAGAGCCAAATCCAGGAGCAAGAAGAGTTCCAGAAGAGCCTCAACCAACACAGCGGCTCCTACGAGATGATTGTGGCTGAGGGAGAATCTTTGCTGCTTTCAGTCCAGCCCGGGGAGGAGAAGACCACTCTGCAGAACCAGCTGGTCAGCCTGAAAACACACTGGGAGGAGCTCAGCAAGCAGGCTGCTGACAGGCACTCCAAGCTCAAGGACTGCTTGCAGAAAGCTCAGAAGTACCAGCGGCACGCGGACGACCTCCTGCCCTGGGTGGAGGACTGCAAGGCCAGGATGGCAGAGCTGGAGGTAACCCTGGATCCAGTGCAGCTGGAGGCCACTCTTCTGAGGTCCAAGGCCATGCTGAGTGACGTGGAGAAGCGCCGGTCCCTGCTGGAGATGCTCAACAGCGCTGCTGACATCCTGACTGACGCTTCCCAGACGGACGAGGATGACATCCGGGATGAGAAGGCTGCCATCAACCAGAAGATGGATGCCATCACAGAAGAGCTGCAAACCAAGACTGGCTCCATTGAAGAAATGTCCCAGAGGCTCAAAGAGTTCCAGGAGAGCTTCAAGAACATCGAAAAGAAGCTGGAAGGGGCAAAGCACCAGCTGGAGATCTACGATGCCCTGGGGCCACAAGCCTGCAGCAACAAGAATTTGGAGAAGCTCAGGGCACAGCAGGAGGTGCTGCAGGCCCTGGAGCCGCAAGTGGACTATCTGAAAAACCTCACTCAGGGTCTGGTAGAAGATGCTCCAGATGGATCTGACTGCTCCCAGCTCCTCAGCCAAGCTGAGGTGGCTCAGCAGGACTTCAAGGCCGTGAAGCAGAAAGTCAACGATTGCTGCGCGCTCATGGAAAACAAGCTGGAAGGGATCGGCCAGTTCAACAGCAGGGTCAGGGAGATGTTCTCCCAGCTGGCAGATCTGGATGATGAGCTGGACAGCATGGGCCCCATCGGGAGAGACTCTGACAGCCTCCAGTCCCAGGCCGAGGACGTGCGCGCCTTCCTGGGCAAGCTGCAGCGGCTGAAGCGCGACATCGAATCCTCCGAGAGCGAGTGCAAGAAAATGCTGGAGGACGAGGGCAGCCCCGACCTGCTGGGGCTGAAGAGGGAGCTGGAGACGCTGAACAAGCAGTGCAGCAAGCTGACAGAGAGGGGGAGGAACCGGCAGGAGCAGGTGGAGACCACGCTGTCCCGCGTCGAGGACTTCTACAGCCGCCTGAAGGAGCTGAGCCACATGACCACGGCGGCCGAGGAGAACGAAGCCCTGCAGTGGGTGGTGGGGACAGAGGTGGAAACCATCAACCAGCAGCTGGCAGACTTCAAGGTAAGTTGGATTCCATGATGGTTTGGGGTTATTTTTTTTAAGTGTTTTTGGTGTTGTGGAAGGCGCTGTGGTGGTTTTTTTTTGGTGGGTTTCAAGCCGCGGCGTCTCCGTGGTTTTTGTTGCTGTGATTTGTGAGTGGGTTTGCACTGAAACGTCCTTGCTCTGGAGGATGTGAAATCCTGCTGGTGGACTTGATAGTCTGTGGTGAAGGGGTGTGAGGAGATTCTGGGATTGGCAGGAAAACCCCTGTTCTCCTGTGATGTGTGATGTTGGCGTGCCAGCAGCTCGTGGGCTGGTAGAGGTGGGAGGCGTTTAGATTTTGGGGGGGAAGGGAGGGGTTTGAGTCCACTCGAGCTGTGAATTTGCACCGTTTGAGAGTCTAGTCCACATCAGGTCATCCTGTAGGTCTGGCTTTGCCTGGCCCGCTGTTCTGTTTGTTGTTCACTCCATCTGGGTCACACATTCCATCCATTTTGGGATCCTTGGGTACAAAAAGAGCCACAGATAAGCTGTGAGACAAGGAGCACACCCAGGAAACAAAACCAAGGTGAAGTTTTATGTGGCTGCTCACATTTCCAGCAAGGAGCTGATGGAGACCATCAAGGCTTGCATGAAGCACTGAGAGAGGGGAGAGTTGGAGTGTGTTTGATATATTTCTGTACAGTATCATGATGTTGGGTCATGCTGTTACACTCCATTAATTATATTAACACGGCTTAGAAATTCTCTTGCTGTGAAACTTCTATTCCTGATGTGCTCAGGAGTTGATGATTGGGCTGATTTACATCTGGCTGCTTGTTTCCTGGTGTTAATGGGGGGGTGGGAGGGAGAGGCACTTTTACAGCCATTTACTTTTCATCTCATGGCTAATTGATCCCGTTCCACCACTTGAGCAGCTCTGTGAAACCTTCACCAGGACAAGGTGTTCCTGGTTTGGAGTTTGCCTATCCAAAAAAAAAAAGAGCTGAAGTGTATTTATGGGACAAATTCAACCTCACCTGATGGTGTTGCTTGTGTTGGGCAGTTTGCTTTGAGCTGATATCGATGGGAAGGATTTAAATTCACCATTAAACACCACAGAGTCACTTGGAACAATTATATCCGAAAAGGAGGTTTTAGTCCTTAAAATCAGTGAACCTTTCCTGGGATTATTCCCAGCTGAGCAGCTCTCATTAGGAACGATGACAAAACCCAGACTGGGCAGGAGCAGCTTAACCCACCGTGGGGTTTGCACGTGGTCCACAGCTCAGTGACCTTGAGGATGACCCTTTAAGGCATGGGTGACCTGAGCCGAGGGGGTTTGGGGGTCTGAGGTGTCCTTACCAAGAGTCATTCCCCGGCCATCGAGGCCACGTGGAGCAGTTGGGGCCTTTGTGGGTGGGAAAGTGAAAGTGGCAGCAGCGGTGGGAAGGTTTTGCTGTGTAATGGCTGGGAATGAAATGGGGGAGAAGCTGGAGTGGAGGATGGAGCCATCGTGGTTACAGCAGCATTCCTCCATTCCTCCTGCAAGGCTCGTCCCCAGGGATTTCTGCACAAATCCTAAAGGTTGCAGAGCTGATCTTGGCAAAGCCTCACCTTCTGCTCCTACCTAAGGGGAGTTCCATCCCAGATGCTGATCTGCACGTGGAAGGGCATCAGCAGGGACTGGAGGGAGAGCTGCAGAAGAGCCTGGCTCGGAGCTCGGGGGGCTTCTCGTGCTTGCGCCAGGCTTTTATTTCCCAACAAATTCTCTCTCTAAGACAATATCACAACTCTTGCCCTCCTTGGATTGCGAACCAGGGGCGTGCCCAGAGTGTCCTGGTGGAGCAGAGGAGCTCCTCAATGCTGGCAGTGCTCTGGGGGGAGGATGGGGTGAGGGATGGGGTGACGGGGGCGCTCCGGGAGCGGTCGCGCTCTGTCTGTCCAGAAGGCTCAAATGCAGGCAGATATTATGTCTTAAGGCATTAATTTTAATGAACATCTGCGTAAATGAGATGCAAATTAGGCATGGCCTCGGGGCTCCAGGCAAGTTGCCAACAGAGCCATGACAAAGGTGGGCACTTCTGGACTCATTGTGTCCAGATTTTAATAAAGAAAATACATTGAGGGCTCTGGTGGAGGCTGGGAATGGATGACTTTGGAAGCAGCTCACATTTGAAGCTTCCCATGTATTTTTCTTTTCCCTCTTCTTTCCCCCAAAGGCCACAACCTCCTTAACTTTTGGAAAACTGCCATTTGTGCATTTCCTCTCTATCCCTCCCAGCCCCTTTCCCAGGTCACAGAGGGACTAATCCTGGCTTTGGGATGGATGAGCCCTCTCCTGCTGTAAGTTTTCCTCCTGGCTGGGTTCCTCCGAGGCAGGAGGCTGGGAAGCAGCTGTCAGATCATGCTCAGGGGGAAGCTTTGTTTGCAGGAGGGGACTTTTTGCTTCAGCAAAATGGGATTTTGGGGACAGATCCTCACCAGCTCCCACGGCCATCAGGAGCCAGGACAACGATCCAGGGTGGAGCTGGAGTTCTGGGAGTGTGGGAAAACCAGGCAAGGACTGGTTGGTTGTAGCAGGATGGTTAAGAAAGACCATCTGGAGGAGACTTTAAGGGGTCATCAGACTGAGCCCTGAGTTTTCTGGTGAGATCAAGTGCAGCTGAAAGGCATTTCTGTGGTTTGGAGCCTGTGCTTATATGGACATCCCGATGGATCGCTTCGGATCCAGCTGTGCCACAGAAGAACTAACATGGGTTTAGCTCATGTTGAGCTGTCAGAGCAAAGGAGCCTCATCTTTAACTCCTGGTCTCCAGCAGGAGTTTAACCCAAGTGGCTCTGGTTGCATTGCTGCCTCTCTGAGGAGCCTGTGTTTTGCATAAAAAGGTGCTAAAAGTCAGGAGAACCTTTGTGCTGAGCTTCACACAGCCAAGCTGGGCTCTTCAGCACGAGGGACAAGTGCCAGGCAGCAGCAAGAGCTGCTCGTAGGAGTTTCCAGGCTGGGGCACTTCTTCCCCCTCCACTGTCTCTGCTGTCAGCTCAGGTTTCTCAAAGCTTACGCTCTAATATTAAATTTTAATGACTGGAATCAAATGAGCTACAGTTGAGATGTTTCTAAACATAACAGCTCTGTGGATTCAGTTTGGCAAACAGCAGAATTCCCCGGGGAAATGATTCCCCAGGTACAGATGAGACAGGGGGGGGTCACTCACGTGAAGGCAGAGGGGGTTTCTGCATTGCTTTGTCTCCATCATCAGCAGCCCCTGATCAGCTGGGAGACCCTAAGTGAGAACTCTTCACCCCAAAAATGGTGAAGCGAATGGGATGAAGCTTGTGCTGCTCAGTGCAAGTGGCTCATCCTCCTTTACACACTGAAGAAGCAGAGGTGAGGTTTGCTGCTTGGGAGCAGAGGTGCCAGAAAGCCCCAGGCATGGGCTTGTCCTGTCTGGCCAAGGAGAACCCATCAGCCTGGGCCACGGAGCCGATGGAATCAAATTCTTGGGTGTTTTGGGGGAGACATCTGTGCTGGGGTAGCTTGGCCTCCTGGCTAAGCAAGCTCAAGCCTGGCTTTTGTTTTATCTTTTACACGGCGGATTTTGAGCTCGGGTTTCAAAGCGTGGCTTGTGCTTGGCGTTGGCAGCTCTGAGCTGGGAGCTTCTTTGATTCACGGTGTTGTTTTTGGACCAGCCCTTAACGCTGTCACATTTCACCTACGAAATTCACGGCATTGAAGCTCAGCCCTGGGTCAGCTGGCAGGGATTTTTGGGTTCTCTGCCTTACAGTGCTCAGGAGGGAGGATCCTGGTGCCTCCCCAGTCATGGAATCATGGAATGGTTTGGGTGAGAAGGGGCAGGGACACCTTCCACTCTCCCAGGTTGCTCCGAGCCCTGTCCAGCCTGTCCTCGAACTCTTCCAGGGATGAAGCTTCTGTGGGCATTTCCTCCAGGAAGAATCTCAGCTGTATCATGCCAGGGGACACTTTGTCCCCGTGAGGAAGACGAGAGCAGGATCAACCCTGCATTCCTTCCGAGCTGTGCTCAACAGCCACAAGGAATTCCTGCCAGAATCTGGAGCGCTTCCCCCAAAATGAAACCCAAAGGGAAAAAAAGCATCAAATCTGACCCAACCAAAGGTCACAGTCACTTTGGGGTGGCTGCAGGTGCAGTTGGCTGAGCGGGGGGACACCTGGTGAGGTGTCTGTGCTTGGCTGGTGGCTCCTGCTGTCACCACAGCTGAGCTGGGTGGCGCTGGGGCAGGGCACAGGAATGTGGCGAGCCAGGACCTGCCCAGCTGGCACAGCCGGGCTGTTTATCCCCCATCTCGCCTCCCAGAGTTAATTAAACCCCACCCCGGGGAGGAGGGAGGAGCAGGAGGGGGTCTCCCACATCCAGCCTTCAGTGGGTGATGGCTTTGCCAAGGCAGGGGAGGGAGGAGATGGGATTTTGGCATCCTGGTGTTCTTGGGGAGGTTTTTGGAAACTGGAGTTGCTCAACGCAGTGAACTCTGGCAGTGCTGTGTCACACCAATAAAGGTTTAATGCTGGATGATGGAGAAGGGGAGGGAGAATCCCTGGACAGCAGTAACTGCAGCCTCAGTGCTTTGTTTCAGAGTAGGTCAGGTTGGCCAGGGCCCACACAGCCATTGTGCCTCCAGCACCCTCTTTGTCTGCTTCAATTAAAAAAAAAAAACAAATCAGGAAAGAAATCCCGGGGGTGGTGATGCACTGAGTGAGGCCCAGACCAGAATTACTCATCTGGCCCTTCAGTGGTGCTGTCTGACCCTGCTCCAGGTCCTCCCTGGGAGAAGGCAGCAGCTAGCCAGGGCTGGGGAGCCCACGCAGGCTCCTGTGCCCTCCTCCTGCCCCCCTTCCTGCCTGGGGGGCGTCAGCTTCTCTCAGCACTTCCTTTATGGCTCGGAATTCCCCCAACCTTTCCAGCTGGGAGCTGACTCAACAGTGCAGTCAGAAGTGTCCCTGGGTTTCTCCCAGGTGTCACTGCCTGAGGAGGATGGTTTTGGGGAGGGGGCTGCCACTGATGTGACCTCATGAGCCTGGGATGGGATGGGATGGGATGGGATGGGATGGGATGGGATGGGATGGGATGGGATGGGATGGGATGGGATGGGA
>JAYDZK010000086.1:4869556-4892454 GCA_034509185.1 Euphonia xanthogaster
GGTGGCCTTGCTGCTGCAGGGGTGGCCTTGCTGCTGCAGGGGTGTCCTTGCTGCTGCTGCAGGGGTGGTCTTGCTGCTGCTGCAGGGGTGTCCTTGCTGCTGCTGCAGGGGTGGCCTTGCTGCAGCTGCAGGGGTGGCCTTGCTGCAGCTGCAGGGGTGTCCTTGCTGCTGCTGCAGGGGTGTCCTTGCTGCTGCAGGGGTGGCCTTGCTGCAGCTGCAGGGGTGGCCTTGCTGCTGCAGGGGTGGCCTTGCTGCTGCTGCAGGGGTGGCCTTGCTGCTGCTGCAGGCATTGTCCCCTCTCCAGGGCGGCGCAGCGCTGGGGGGGCCGTGGCTCACGCTGGTGGCTCTGCGGTGTCACTTTGTCCCCTCCCTCCTGCCCTAATGGCTTTGCTCCTCTCCAGTTCCATGACAAGATCGAGCCCATGCTGGAGACCCTGGAGAGCCTCTCCTCCCGCCTGCGGCTGCCGCCCCTGATCCCCGCCGAGGTCGACAAGATCCGGGAGTGCATCAGCGAGAACAAGAACTCCACAGTGGAGCTGGAGAAGCTGCAGCCCTCCTTTGAGGCCCTCAAACGCCGTGGGGAAGAGCTCATTGCCCGCTCCCAGGGAGCAGACAAGGACCTGGCAGCCAAAGGTAGCTCTGGCTGGATTTAAGTGTCCAATTTCTCCCCAAACCGTGGCTCCATTGCTGCTGGGGAGGCTTTGATGTCCCAGGGGTGTGTTTGGGAGGTTCTCCTGGCTTTAGGACCAAGGATGAGTCTTCTGGATGGATTTGGGAGGTTCTCCTGGCTTTAGGACCAAGGATGAGTCGGATGGATGGATGGTTGGATGGATGGATGGTTGGATGGATGGTTGGATGGATGGTTGGTTGGATGGATGGTTGGATGGATGGATGGATGGATGGTTGGATGGATGGTTGGTTGGATGGATGGTTGGATGGATGGATGGTTGGATGGATGGATGGTTGGATGGATGGATGGATGGATGGTTGGATGGATGGATGGATGGACGGACCTGCTTCCATCTGGAGCAGACAGAGTAGCATCAGTCAGAAGAGAAAAGAAGCATTTGTGGCTTCTCAGCCCAGCTGGCCCCTTGTTGGTGGCCCCTGGGACAGGATTTGTTGATGTTGCTTCAGCCTCTAATGGAGGGGAGGGACATCCCCCAGCACAAAAAGCCCGTCAGCACGACTGGCACTAATTGGCACCTTCCCTGGCAGATCATCAGGCAGCTCATGCACTGAGCGAGCAGGGACTTCATGCTAGAGGTGGCCAGAACAGAGGTTTGTTGGAGGGAGAGTGTGTGGGCAAATTTGCCCCGAGCTTGCACATAAATAAAGGCTTTTCTGCAAGCTGGAGTTTCTCACGTCCCTCAGAGTTAATGCTCTGATAGCCCTGGCCATCTTTACTGCCCTCTGGATATTCTGTTGGCTGTTCTGAGTGTTTTCAAAATGCTCTTGCATTGTCAGAAGGTTTCTTTCTTCGCTGAATACTTTAATTTTCTTCCACAGTCATCCAGGACAAGTTGGATCAGATGGTTTTCTTCTGGGAAGACATCAAAGCTCGGACTGAGGAACGTGAGATGAAGTTCCTTGATGTCCTGGAGCTTGCAGAGAAGTTCTGGTACGACATGGCAGCGCTCCTGACAACCATCAAGGACACCCAGGACATTGTCCACGACCTGGAGAGCCCAGGCATTGACCCCTCCATCATCAAGCAGCAGGTGGAAGCAGCAGAGGTGAGGCCCGTGGGGCTGCTCCTCAGTCTGGAGCTTGTCTATGTGCCCTCAGCTTATCTGCTACGTTGGGAAGATCTTAGATCATGGCTGTGGCCAGAGGTAAATCAGTCTTGTAGGCAGTCAGGCAGATAGTGAAGAGTTATTTCCATTGCAGTTTGGAGCTGCAAGGAACAAACCAGAAGTGGATTTCCCACATCCTTCACCTTCAATCACATTCTCTGCTGCTCTTTTGGGAAGCACCTGGAGCTCTGTGTGGTCAGAGCTCTGTGCCCACTTGCTTGGAGTGATGTGGAAGCTTGCAGGGCTCTGCTCCCGACCCAAGCCAGAGGCTGGCTGGCTTGGGAAGATTATATTTAGATTTTGGTCAGAGCAGAGATAAGTGCTTGGGTTTGTCTGTTGCTGGTTGCTTCAAGAGGCAAAATCCACTTCAGGTGGATCTGAGTTGACTCAGGCCTTGAGGGGCAGGGATGTTCCTTTATGCTTTGCTAAGTTTAGCCTTGCTGCTCCCTTTTCATACCCATTCCAACTCTGCTTTGTACCTTTGGAACCTCAAAACCCTCCCTCCTGTATTGACAAAACGCTCCTGTAAACACACATCTTCAGCCAGGACAGCTCAGGCTCACAGCTAAATACAGGTGCTCTTATTTTAGCCCCAGAGGTGGGAGCAGAGCAGGCTGGTGGTGGTGACAAAAGTGGCCACCTGCTCTCTGTTGTGGAAGGGGCTGACAGCTGGCCTGTGAGCCAGCAAGAGTTAGCTGAAGAAGAAGCTGATAAGGTTCCCATTTACCCCTGCAAGGAATCCTACAGAGGTTGTTGAGGTGGAAACTGAGAAGGAGAAAAAGATAAATGAAAGAAACCTGCAGTTGGATGTCAGCTGAAAACAGCAGTGGAGACTGCTTTGTACCAATGAACCCTGTGCTGATCAGTTGTAACCAATGAGCAAGGCAGAAACTTTGTGGGAAGGTGTAAAAGACAGCATGCTGTTACAATCAAGATTTGGGAATCTTGAAACAAAGAGAGATGAGAGAAGCCTTCTGAAATTGCATAAATTTCAGAATTGATTATTTCCAGAATTGTTCTGTGTGACCATCTCAACAGCAGCACTCTGTGTCACCTGCTCTCGGGGTTTGGAGTTGGGCTGTTGGCCAAGGTGCAGGGCACTGGAGCAGGAAGGACCCTCCTGCTCATGGAGGGTCACCTTTTGGAAGAGGGTTTGATCAAAAAGGTTTTCCTTCTGTGGCTGTGCCTCTGCAGACCATCAAGGAGGAGACAGACGGGTTGCACGAAGAGCTGGAGTTCATCCGCCTCCTGGGGACTGATCTCATCTTTGCCTGTGGTGAGACTGAGAAGCCAGAAGTGAAAAAGAGCATTGATGAGGTAGGGAGAGCTTCCCATCCAGATAAAATCAGGTGGGAGCAAGTGGGAGCTCTGGTTGTGGAGCCTGACGAGTTTTGTGCTGCGCAGATGAACAACGCGTGGGAAAACCTAAACAAAACATGGAAGGAGAGGCTGGAGAAGCTGGAGGAAGCCATGCAGTCAGCTGTGCAGTACCAAGATACACTCCAAGTAAGAGCCAGGGCTGCTGCTGTGGAGTGGGTGGGCCTTGGGAGCAGCACTGTGAGCCCTCTCCCCGGAGCTGTGCTGGGATTTGCACTTCCTTAGGGCAGGAAGCATCTCCTGGGTGAGTGTCTGCAGGCTCTGAGGGAGCCTGAGCTCAGCCAGCAGCTCTCAGGAGGAGCAGATGTTTGACCTGTATTGATCTTCCCAAAGCTTGATTCCTGCTCGGAGCAGCAGGATGAGGGAAGGCAGGAGGGAGCTGGACAGAGCTGCCCTGACAGACAAGTTTTGTGCCTGTGGGGTGGTGGAGGGACCATCTTCATCCCCTGACCAGCTGCAGGGGGGACACTTTGCCATTCCCTCGTGTTGTCCTTGCTCCTTCCAGGCCATGTTTGACTGGCTGGACAACGCTGTGATCAAACTGTGCAACATGTCCCCTGTGGGCACCGACCTGAGCACGGTCAAGGAGCAGATGAACGAGATGAAGGTACCTGGCAGGGGAGGGAGCGGTTCTGCGGCGCTGCTGCTCCTCACAGAGCTCCAGTGATTCACTCTGCCTCTGGTTTGTGTCCTGCTTGTCTTGGCAGGAGTTTAAAATGGAGGTTTACCAGCAGCAGATTGAGATGGAAAAGCTTAATCACCAAGGTGAGCTGATGCTAAAAAAGGCTACGGATGAGACAGACAGAGACATCATCAAGGAGCCACTGACAGAGCTCAAACATCTCTGGGAGAACTTGGGCGAGAAAATTGCTCACAGACAGGTAGAGTGAACAGCTGGGGCTGTCTCAAGATGAAACTGGCTGTGGTGCTCCCCAACCCTTTAAAACTCCCCTTTTCCATCCCTGTCCTTGCCCAGCACAAGCTGGAAGCCGCCCTGCTGGCGCTGGGCCAGTTCCAGCATGCCCTGGCAGAGCTGATGGCCTGGCTGACCCACACTGAGGAGCTGCTGGATGCCCAAAAACCCATCAATGGGGACCCAAAAGTCATCGAGGTTGAACTTGCAAAGCACCACGTGAGTATTTTCCCACTCCAGATACATTTTTAGCCCCTTCCCAGGTTTCTCGGGGTTCTCATGAAGGATTTGAGCTGTTTTGATCCCTGGGAGCAGGCAGGGTGTTTAGGAGAGGTGTCCAACCTTTGCCCACCTCGTGCAGGTGCTGAAGAACGATGTCCTGGCCCACCAAGCAACCGTGGAGACAGTGAACAAAGCAGGGAATGAGCTGCTGGAGTCGAGTGCAGGGGATGATGCCAGCAGCCTGCGGAACCGCCTGGAGAAGCTGAACTCCTGCTGGGAATCAGTGCTGCAGAAAACAGAGGAGAGGGAGCAGCAGCTGCAGTCCACCCTCCAGCAGGTCAGCAGGAGGCAGTGGGAATACCCCCCTGTGCTGTGGGTGCCACTTTGCCCTTTTGTTTTAGGGAGAAATAAAAGGGGGGAAAGAGCTGGGGCAACGCTGGGATCTTTTTATGGAAGTTTTCCTGTAACTGCTGTGGTTCAGTGCCTGCCCAGAAGTGCACTGGGGACCAGGCACACCTGTGGCTTGTGGACACACCAGTTTCACCCTCCTGAACACGCTGGCACGTCCAGCTCTGCCTCTTTATCTGCTTTCAAAGCAAGCCCAGCGTTACCCCTGGCACTTGATCAATGGTGGCTGATGTCATCTGATCCGGGGCCGGTTCTCTGTTCCCCAACAGGCTCAGGGTTTCCATGGTGAGATTGAAGACTTCCTCCTGTGGCTAACGAGGATGGAGAGCCAATTGTCAGCCTCAAAACCCACAGGAGGGCTGCCAGAAACTGCCCGGGAACAGCTCAATGCCCACATGGTAATTTCTCAGGAGAGATCTTTTTTTTTTTAATGCTTTTAATTCAGCAAGTTCCTGTCAAAAATCAGCATCAAAACTTCTCCTTTCTGTGTGTGATGGGGAGAACAGGCTGCTCTGCTCTCCTCTTACAGCTCATTTTGCTCTTGATGCCTGGAACAACCATCAGGATGCTTTAACCACCTTCCCTTAGCTCAAAGTGTCGCTCTGCTGTCACCTCCCTGCCTCATGTTCCCATCACCTGCAGCCTTGCAGCACGACATGTTCCCTCTCTGAGCTTTTCTCTGCCTAACCCTTGGCTGGTGGCTCTTTGCAGGAGCTGTACAGCCAGCTCAAAGCCAAGGAGGATGTCTACAGCCAGCTGCTGGCCAAGGGGAGGCTGATGCTGCTCAACCGCGACGACTCCGGCTCCAGCTCGAAGACAGAGCAGAGCGTGGCCCTGCTGGAGCAGAAGTGGTGTCTGGTCAGCACCAAGATGGAGGAGAGAAAGGTAACATTGAGGGAAAAGTGCACCCAGCCCTGCCCCATGGTCTGACAGCAGCTGCTCCCTGTTTTCCCCCACAAAGTTGGGATTTGGGGTTTTTTTAATCCGTTTTCCTTGGGTGTAAAGGTTGAGTCTGTTTCTCAGGTGGTGCCGAGTGTCAAGCTGTTGGCGTGGGGTTTTTTTGTGGGTAGTCATCAGAATTGGTTGAATCGCACGGAAAATGAGGGTGAAATGGTGTTTTGGGTTAATTCAGGGAGGTGGGAAGAAGCCTCCCGCAGCTCTCAAAGGCAGGCTTTGTTGGTCACGCCAAACCCTCCTCTGAGCTGACTCCATCCTCAGCTTTTGGCTGGGGATGAGATAAAACAAGGGCCGTGGTGGCCTGGGCCCAGAATAAATCTGCAGCTGCTGCCATCAGAACCTCATCCCCCATCCACCCAGCCCTGTCCCCACGGAGATCCCTTTCCCAGGAAGCTGAGGGTGACGCAGCTGCTCGTGTGCTGAGGAAGGGCTCCTCTTTCAGGGACCACTCTTGTTTGGAGAGAAAGCCTTGCCTTTCAGTGCAGCCCCCTCATCTCCCCTTGGCACAGCAGTGGCGTTCCCGGGCTGGGGTGATGAGGTTCCTGCTGCAGGGACACAAAGGCTGCCTCTGTCTGCAGATCAGAGCTCTCACCCTCCGTGTTGTGTTTTTTCCTCTCTTTTCTCTCCCTCCCCGCTGCCACAGGCGAAGCTGGAGGAGGCCTTGGCCCTGGCCACGGACTTCCAGAACTCCCTCCAGGATTTCATCAACTGGCTGACCCTGGCTGAGCAGAGCCTGAACATTGCACCACCCCCCAGCCTCATCCTCGCCGCGGTGCTGGCCCAGATCGACGAGCACAAGGTACCCAAGGGCTCCATCCCCGGGGTGGAGGGAGCCAGGGTGGCTCCTCAGCTCTCCTCTGGCTCCTCGAGGTCACATCCATCCCCTCTGACACGTGGGACACCCTTTGCTGTTGGCAGGTGTTCGCCAACGAGGTGAACGCGCACCGGGATCGCATCATCGAGCTGGATCAGACTGGGAACCAGCTGAAGTTCCTCAGCCAGAAGCAGGACGTGGTGCTGATCAAGAACCTGCTGGTCAGCGTCCAGGCCCGCTGGGAGAAGGTGGTGCAGCGCTCGGTGGAGCGGGGCCGGGCTCTGGATGATGCCAGGAAGAGAGCCAAGCAGGTGAGGGGCGTGGGAAGGGGGTGGCAGACCCCGAGGAAGGGCCAGCAGGAGGTGCCAGGAGCACAGAGGGACTGGGGACACCACCAGTGGGAAGTTTCAGGCTCGCTCGTGTTGCCTTGCAGTTCCACGAAGCCTGGAAGAAGCTGATTGATTGGCTGGAGGATGCAGAGAATCACCTGGACTCAGAGCTGGAGATCTCCAATGATCCTGACAAAATCAAGCTGCAGCTCTCCAAACACAAGGTGAAGCTCTGCCAAAGGCAGGCTGGTGCTGGATGGGGTGGAAGGGGCTCTGTTGGGAGGGGTGAGCAGGGCAATACCTCCTCTGCCAGGACAGGAGAAAAGCATGTCCATGCCTCCCTCTGCCATGGAAATCTGGGAATCCTCAGAGCCAAGGCCAGGCTTTCTGGAGCAGTTTTGTTTTCTCTCCATTTCCCAGGAGTTCCAGAAGACTCTGGGTGGGAAGCAGCCTGTGTATGACACCACCATCAGGACAGGCAGAGCCCTCAAAGAAAAAGCCTTGCTTCCAGATGACACTCAAAAGCTGGACAATTTGCTGGGAGAAGTCCGGGATAAGTGGGACACAGTGTGTGGGAAATCCGTGGAAAGGTGAGCCCAGCCCCAAGGCAGCGCCACGGGGAGGGGGTGTGGGGTCACTGGGGTGTGACAAACAGAGGTGAGTTTGCTCGTGGGAGTTCACTGGGGTGTTTGTTTTCCAGGCAGCACAAGCTGGAGGAGGCCCTTCTGTTCTCTGGGCAGTTCATGGATGCTCTGCAGGCTCTGGTGGACTGGCTCTACAAGGTGGAGCCCCAGTTAGCTGAGGACCAGCCTGTCCACGGGGACCTGGATCTGGTCATGAACCTGATGGATGCTCACAAGGTGAGAGCAGCTTTCCCCAGCCCTTCTCCGAGTCCTGAGTGGGGCAAAAAGATGCCCCAGAAGATGCCCAAAATGAAACAAACTTGGATGTTGGAAGTGGATGACTCCTGAGAGCTCTGGCTTTAATTTAGGCAGTGATTATAGAAATGTCTTCAACAAAAACTGAATAATAATGAGAATTGATTTGTCCTCCCCAAGAGCCAAAGAACAGACACAGAGCTGATGCTTTGCTGCTTGTCCCGGATAAAAAGGGGAAAAAGCAGCAAAAGGACGGGGAGAACTTTCACATCACTGGGAAGGTGAGAGCAGTGGAGCTGCCTGACCTTGCTCAGCTTCTGCTGTGTCCGTGCAGGTGTTCCAGAAGGAGCTGGGGAAGCGCACGGGGACAGTGCAGGTGCTCAAGCGCTCGGGCCGGGAGCTCATCGACAACAGCCGGGACGACACCACCTGGGTGAAGGTGCAGCTGCAGGAGCTGAGCAACCGCTGGGACACGGTGTGCAAGCTGTCTGTGTCCAAACAAACCCGCCTGGAACAGGCCCTCAAGCAGGTGAGGAGAAAAGCCCTGCTTGGAAATCCTTGGGATGCTTTGCCGGGCTCCAGGGGAAGAGGGTTTTGCCTTCTCCAGGCAGGACACGCCAGCCCTGCGGTGGTTCCTGAGAAGCAGTGAGGTGGTATCAGGCTGTCACTGATTGTTTTTCCTAAAAATAGGAGCAGATGAAGGCTGGTTTGAAAATGGAGGGTGGAAAGATCTCACTGATGTGCACGGCAGTGATCAGACAGGCCAGGCTGGTGTTTGCCAGTGTCCGGAGAGACTCGATTGGAGTTAAAAACATGAAAAAAAACAACCAAAAAGGTCAAAGGCTCTTAAGCAGCTTTTACTTCAAGTAGGCAATTTACAGAATAAACTACCCAGGTGCCAAATTGCTCAGGATACAGCACTTGTGCTGTTTTTAAAAACATTTCCTTCTTCAGTGCAGCTGATGCTGAGGGGAGGGAGGTGCCAGAGTTCCCGGCAGCCCAAACCCCAGCCCCAAAGAGGGCTTTTCCCCCTTTTTAAGTCTTTTTAAAGTCCTTTTCAGTCCTCCAGCTGCCAGGAGTGAATGCAGCAGCCTGTTGGGGGGGGAGGAGGGCTGACAGAAGCCTGTGCTGGTGTTGCTGCAGGCTGAGGAGTTCAGGACAGCCGTGCACATGCTGCTGGAGTGGCTCTCGGAAGCGGAGCAGTCCCTGCGCTTTCGGGGAGCGCTGCCCGACGACGCCGAGGCCCTGCAGGCCCTCATCGATGCCCACAAGGTAAGGGGGAACTCCAAAACACAACCCAGGGCAAGTTTAGAGTGGGGGGGAATATCAGTAAATAATTCCTTTGGGGCTTGCAGGAGTTCATGAAGAAAGTGGAGGAGAAGAGGGTGGACGTGAACGCGGCGGTGGCGATGGGCGAGGTCATCCTGGGCGCCTGCCACCCCGACTGCATCACCACCATCAAGCACTGGATCACCATCATCCGAGCCAGGTTCGAGGAGGTGAGTCCTGCAGGGTCAGTTCCAGGCTGGTGGTGGTTCCAGGGATGGCCACGGAGCGCTGGGTGCTGCTCCGGGTTTCCCACGCTGAGTGGTCACCCCATGCTCCCAACAGGTCCTCACATGGGCAAAGCAGCACCAGCAGAGGCTGGAGGCGGCGCTTTCCGAGCTGGTGGCCAATGCAGAGCTTCTGGAGGAGCTCCTGGCTTGGATCCAGTGGGCTGAGACCACCCTGATCCAGCGGGACCAGGACCCCATCCCCCAGAATATTGATCAGGTCAAAGCGCTCATCTCCGAGCACCAGGTGAGCCCCGAGCTGAGCTCAGGACAGGGGCAGGGGAGGGAGGCTTCCCCTGGCTCCCTGGGTGGAGGAGGCACTGCCTTCTGGAATTCCCTATTCCCAGCTGGAACAAAACCAGCACTGCCTTCTCCTGGAATTCCCTATTCCCAGCTGGAACAAAACCAGCACTGCCTTCTCCTGGAATTCCTTATTCCCAGCTGGAACAAAACCAGCACTGCCTTCTCCTGGAATTCCCTATTCCCAGCTGGAACAAAACCAGCCCAGGGATGATCTCCAGCCCTAGCAAGCCCAAGCCAGCACTGAGCAGCAGCTCAGCCACAATCCCCGATCGCTGGTGCTTGGTGCTCACCTCCCTCTACAGGCCTGTCCCAGGGAGGGTTGGAAAGCAAAAAAGGCTGGAATTACAAAGGGATTTTTCATCCCTTCTGTGTTTTGACAGTCCTTTATGGAGGAGATGACACGGAAACAGCCGGACGTGGACCGGGTGACGAAAACTTACAAGAGAAAAGCGACTGAGCCTCCCCACGGGCCCTTCATCGACAAATCCCGCAGCAACAGTGAGTCTGCTCTGGGTCCTAGGGTGGCAGGAAATGAAATTCCTGGGAAGATAATTAGCTTTGATTATCAATTAACGAGGCATCCTGCACTAACAGCCACCAGGAAGGCGGCTGAGCCTCCTCAGGAGGGGAGAATCCAGGTGACGTTTCCCAAAACAGCCAGGCTGGGGGTGCTGTTCCTGGGCTGCTTGGGCCAGCACTGCTCCCCTCTCCCTCTCTCTCTGGATGAAGTTTTGGGGTCTTTGAATGTGGTTTCTTGAAGCCAGAGTCCAGTGGGAATTCCTGAGTGCTGGGGGATGTGGGTGTAGAGCTGTCTGTCACCCTGTCCTCCTACCTGGGGACAGCAGCCAGCGAGGCCGTGGGAGGTTTTCCCTTCCAAAAAACCAAACCACATTTCACTGCTGCTCTTCAGGCTCCGTGAACAGCACCTCAAACAACTCCTCTCCCTTTTTTTCCAGGGAAATGCTTGGGGCAGGCTGCTCCCCCCAGCATGCCCATTATCTCCCAGTCAGAAACGAAGAATCCCAGGATAAACCAGCTCTCAGCACGCTGGCAGCAGGTCTGGCTGCTGGCCCTGGAGAGGCAGAGGAAGCTCAACGATGCCCTGGACAGGCTGGAGGAGGTAACAGCCCCTGGCTGCTCCAGGCAGGGTGGGAGCTGGGAGTTCATCCCCACAGAGGTGCAAGAAGCATTTTAAATCAGTGTTGCCCCAGCTCTTACAGACAGTTCCTGTCTGCTGGCATATTTGATTTTCAGAAATCAAATATTCCTAAAATATTAAGGCTAAAAACCCTTTGGTAATTAAGTAATTAACTGCACATTAACCAGCTTTATGCCCCTGTATTTGGTATCTGTAGAGTTAATGACAGCCAGGCCCTGCTTTCCTCTTAGTAATTAGTTTAACAATTACTGTCTCTATTTTATCCAACCATCTAATGTCATTTTTGTTTTTATTTATGCTTAACAAAGCAGCTATGCCCAGAAGTGAGTGGTTTTTTTTTGTTTTCTGTTGCTTTTGCTGTAGGTCAGTTCAGTTCCTTCGTATCCATGTTTTTTCTTTGTTGCTTTTCACCCCAAGAATGTTTAGAGAGAGACAAAAAAAACCAAAAACCCTTACAATTGTTGTCTTACCTTGGTGTGAGCTGCTTGAGCTGGTGGGGTCCTCTTGGGGTGGGGAGATAAGAAGGGTGTTTAAATTGGAGGGTGTTAGGCTGGGACTTGTAAAGTTGGAAGATGAGCAGGAAATCCCTTCTTGGCTGCTCAGAGCGAAAGGGAGAGGGGAGATCCGTGCCCAGATGGATGCTGGCAGTGGGAATTCCTCCCTGGCAAGTCCCTGGGGTGAGGAAGCCTCCCCAGAAGGCCGAGCAGAGGGGGTGTGTGTGTGTGTGTCTGTGTGCCTGTAGCTGATCTTCCCTGCCTGTGTGTCCCCACAGCAGCGTGGGCAGCGCTGCATCCCGAGCTCCTGGGATGCACAATCCACGTGCTGGCTGTTGGCTCTGCTGTGTGTCCTGTGCTGGGAATTCAGTTTGGGCAAAGCCCTCCCTGGGGATTTGTCTGGAAAAATCCAGATAAACCTTCCCAGGAGGGCAGGCAGGGAGCGGTGGCAGCGGGAGCTCAGCCGAGGGCGTTTTGGGGTGGATCTGTGGGTGCTGCTCCTTTGGGATTTCCCCCACTGACTCTCCTTGGGTTTTCCTTCCAGTTGAAGGAGTTTGCAAACTTCGACTTTGACGTCTGGAGGAAGAAGTACATGCGCTGGATGAACCACAAAAAGTCCCGGGTGATGGATTTCTTCCGGCGCATCGACAAGGACCAGGACGGGAAGATCACCCGGCAGGAATTCATCGACGGCATCCTGGCTTCCAGTGAGTCCCTGCACCCAGCTTGGAAAACAGCCTTGCTGCTCCTGCATGCCTGGCTCTGATTGAGGAGCTCATCCTTTCCTCATTTCCTTCTCCTTCCAGAATTCCCCACCACCAAGCTGGAGATGACGGCGGTGGCCGATATCTTTGACCGCGACGGTGACGGCTACATCGACTACTACGAGTTCGTGGCTGCCCTCCATCCCAACAAGGATGCCTACAGACCCACCACTGATGCTGACAAGATCGAGGATGAGGTGAAGCACCAGAAAAAGGGGGTGCTCAGCAGGGTAGGGGGCGGTTCAGGCTGTGGGTTGGCAGTGGGGAAGAGAAAAATTCGATTAAAAGAAGATTTTTGGTGGTGCTGAGCCAAGTTAATTGGTTGGAACTGAGCGTGTTTTGGAAGGAAAGGCTGCTTGGGGCTGTTTTATCAGAGCAGTGATTTGCACTGGGGGAGGCTCCCAAAATCCTGATTCCTCACCTCTCGTGTTGGTGGTGGCAGGTCACCAGGCAAGTGGCCCAGTGCAAGTGTGCCAAGAGATTCCAAGTGGAGCAGATCGGCGAGAACAAATACCGGGTAAGGCAGAGGCGGGGATGGAAACCTCCCCAGATCCTCCTCCCCCTTCCCACCGAGGGAGGGGGCATCACCCAGGGGGTGCCCAGCTTGGCACAGGGTGGGGGACACGGGGTGTGAGGCGGAGACCTCGTCCCCTGGCACTGGCAGAGGTGGCTGGGATGTGTTTTCCCAGCTCCATCCTTGGCCCCAGGGCGTTCCCTGAACTGGGAGAACATAAAAGTGTCCCTGTTCTGGGGCAGGCAGCCCTGGGGCCCCGTGAAATGCTGCATTCACTGGGCTGGAGTTGCCCTTGAAGTTTCCCTCCTGGATGAGTGTACCTTGTGCCTGTGTTTTTCTTAGCTCGCTCCCGAAGAAGGGAGAAGAATTTCCTGACAGGATCTCTTTGTAACCAGCTGCTGGTTGTGTTTCAAACCCTTCACCGAGGTGAAGTGGCGGCAGAATTCCCACTTTCCTGCCCCAGCTGGGTTTGGGGTTGATGTTCCAGCTGGGAGGAGCTGATCCCCCTCCAGCAGCACCGGCCCCAAGCTCCCAGAGCTTCTCCTTCCCCCCAGATAGCCCAAACCCCCTCAGATTTCTGACTCCTGCAGTTAACAGATTTCATGATTATTGCACTGTTAATCCCAGAAATGTTTTTCTTGTTTTTCTTCCCCCTCCTCTTCCTCTGGACTTTCCTCCCCTCTCCCCCTTCCCTCTCCCTGCACAACTCCTCTCCCTCCATAGTTCTTCCTCGGCAATCAGGTACAGTTTACCTTGTGGTGCTGTCTCTCTCACCTCTGGAATTTTTTTAACCACTGTAGCTCTGTGTGTTGTGGTGCTGCTCTGTCCTGTGGTGCTGTGGGAGGATGTGATCTGGGAGCTCTGCTCAGCAGAGCCTGGTACAGAGGAGTGCCACCCAAAAAAAAAAAATTGGGCAGAAAAAAGAGAAAAAATTCAATGGAAAAAAGCAGGATTTGGCAAAAGCAGAGAGATTTTTTCTCTTTGGGATCCTCCCCTGGATTTATTGGGGATGTTCATGGTGGTGAATTATGGTCACTGGATGTGTTCTCCTGAGGGGCACAGCCAGCCCAGGGGGTACAAGCTGCACCAGGCTCGGGGTGGGTTTGGACTGCAGTCACCATGGAATGAGAGCGCTGAGTAATCCCGTAGGACAACTAAACCCTCATCCCTGCTACTCCCACTGAGTAACTCCTCACTGGGGCAAGGCTCCCCTCCCAGAACCTGCATGTACCCTGAGAGTGTCGTGAGCTGCCCAGCCCCCTTTGGAACAGGGCTGGAGCACCCTGTGTCCCTCTGATGTCCCCACTGCCCCTGCCCACATTAAAAAAAGCTTCTTTTTCACATGCAGTGCTGATGCCCACCCAAAAAGGTGCCCCAAAATATACCCAAAATGAACCAAACTTGGATGTTGGAAGTGGATGACTCCTGAGAGCTCTGGCTTTAATTTAGGCAGTGATTGTAGAAATGTCTTCAACAAAATCTGGAAAATAATGGGAATTGATTTGTCCCTGGGGTTGGCTCTTGAAGGACACCTCTTGGAGAGCCTGGAGAGGAGAAAGTTTCCCTGCTCCCTTCGCTGCCTGCGAGCACAGTGGCAGCTCTTTAACTGAGACAAGAACACCTTGGCAGGACCCTCGAGCAGGGAGATCCACCAAGATCAGAGGGTCAGAGATGTCACCTCCTGCCCTGACCCATCCTAGACACACTTTGCATTCTCTGCTTTCATTGAACCTCTTATTTTTTGCGTCTCCACCCACAGAAAATGCTCCTGTTTGGGTTTCTTTTTCCCCTTTTTTTAATCATTCTGGAGAGTCTTGCCTCCAAAACCTGGTTCTCCTGTCTTCTCATCCCAGCAGGTGCTCTGCAGACCTGGATGCAGAGCTGCCACATCCAAGCCAGGCTCTCCATGTCCCTCCCAGGTCTGGCAGACACCCAGGAGCCTGGGCTTGGGTTTCCAGGAGATTTAGGGGAGCTTTATAAACACATGCTTTTGATCTGGGGTGCACTTTTTTGATATCACAGGCATTTCAAACCACTAATGAACATCACAATCACTAATCAACATTGCTGGGGACTCCTGCCTGGATTCCCATCACTCTGCACTCACCCAAACATCCTCACTGGGCAATTGCTGCAGCAGGGGCTTTGTGGCTGCTGGGGTCAAGTCTGAGGCTCAGGGGAATCCCTGGATTTCAGACTTGGTGGTGATCAGAGGTGTCTGGCTCGGCTTTCCCTGCTGAATCAGCTGGCTCCTTCCCACGTGGGCTGCACCAGGAGGGTCAGGGCATTGCCAGCCTCTATTTCCTTCATAAAAAAAAAAGAGAAAAAAAATAGAATTCTGGCTGAGAAAACCCATCCAACCCCAAATTCTAAAATCTCATTTGTTGCTCTAAAAAAGCAGCTTTAAAATTAAAGCATTTGGCTTGGTTGCATCATCTTCAAACCAGGCAGGAAAACTCCTCATCGACTGGGGATTCCCTCTCACTTATTCCAGAAGAACCTGTCTGGAGAAGCCTTTAAACTGTGGAATGGGTGGCTGAAAGCCCTTGGTGCAGCCTGGGGAGGGAAGGAGCTGTGTTGCCCTGGTTGTTGCCCTTTCCCTGAGCTTGTCCTTGCCCCACAGTTCGGCGATTCCCAGCAGCTGCGGCTGGTGCGGATCCTGAGGAGCACGGTCATGGTCCGTGTGGGTGGAGGCTGGATGGCCCTGGATGAGTTCCTAGTGAAGAATGACCCGTGCAGAGGTAAGGCTTGATGCAATCAGAGTCTTCCCACCCACAGAGGGGAGTTGGGATGACGTGGCTGGGTCACCAGCGTGGGTCATTCCCAGATGGGCAGGAGCTGGAGAAAACAGATCCAAAGCAAACCAAGAATTTGGAATCACCAGATGTGGTGATGCTGCAGCTAACCTGGCAGTGTTTATCCAGGGAAAGAGGGGAGGGTTGTGTTTTCTTTGGTTTTAAGACCTCAGCAAGTGGAGCTGGGGTCGCCTCCTCCCCAAAACCTTGAGGTTTGACAGTGGTCAGAACCACTGGGCTGGACCAGAGCCATGCCCAGGGGGCAGAGCAGGATTAGCCAGGGGCTGGCCAGGACTGGAGCGTGTTTTGGAGAGTGCTCCATGTTTCCCTGGGGTCTCTGGGATGTTAATTGCTTCGGCTGTGTCTTGTTCAAGCTGCTGATTTACAGCGAGCCCTGGGGAGAGCCCTCAGGCTTTTCCTGCTCCTCCTCCGCCCTGCACACTTTGCAGCAGATGTTTTGCAGCGCTGACCTCGAGGTTGTTTCTGTCCCTTGCTTATCTCAGCGTGGTGCTTCCCTCCTGCAATTGCTTCCTTGGCTTTCTGCTCTGTGGTCCCTGGAATCCCTCTGGTGTCCTGTGAGGCTCTGTGCATGGTCTCGCTCTCTGTTTGAGCACCCCTGAGCATGAAGCACTCTGGCACACGTCAGCTGAAGCCCACAGACCTTCTCCCTGCTTGGTTGCCCCTTGCTTGTCAAATTGAGAACCTCCAGCTCTTTGAGGCGTTTGGATGGGAGTTTTTTGAAAAGTCGGTTTTCAATGGCTGGTTGGAAAAGTTGGGAAGGTGGTTTTCTCTCCTTTCTCCCCAAAAAATGTGTGGGGAGCTGTGAGACAGCAGAATCTCTCTCAGATTCTCGAGAATCTCAACCCTTCAAAGCTGCTTTTGCTATTTTTAAGCCACGTTAAAGATCACACTGCCCGCTGTTGTGACAGGGTGAGTTTAAAGGCCATCAGGATGCTTTTGCACAAGAGAGGAACAGAGCATCCCGTGCGAATTCCTGGCCCTGGGGCAGCTTTTAATCAGCCAGTTTCTCAAAGAGCTGATCCATGGTTTCAAGGCAGAGCAGGAGAACCAGGGCAGCCGTGCTGCTCTCAGAGATGGGCTTGGGGAGATGCTCAAAGAAGCTGCTCCCAGCCCGGGAGCCTCCTGAGCCCCGATGAGGATGTTGAGTCCCTCCAAATCTGAGTTCTGCTCTCCTCCCTCCCCTTCCAGCGCGAGGAAGGACCAACCTGGAGCTGCGGGAGAAGTTCATCCTGCCCGAAGGAGCCTCGCAGGGAATGACCCCGTTCCGCTCGCGGGGCCGCCGATCCAAACCCTCCTCCCGAGCAGCCTCCCCGACCAGATCCAGCTCCAGCGCCAGCCAGAGCAACCACAGCTGCGCCTCCATGCCCTCATCTCCAGCCACCCCAGCCAGTGGAGCCAAGGTGGGAGCAGGGAGGAAGCTTTCCCTTCCCTTTAGGGACTGGCGATCTCCAAAACCCAGATGAGGAGCTGCAGGTGTAGGGAGGAGGAAGGTTGGGGCTTGGGGGCTTGAGGAGGGTTCTAGAAGGTGCTCATTGGTGTCCAGGTGGGGTGGGGGTGGGATGCTGCAGGTTTCCAGGTTTGCAGCCCACACTTGGATCCCTGTGGCTCCACAGGAGGGTCCCCAGCGCTCGCCGTGCAGCCAGAGGCTCCTGGTGCCCAAGGCAGGGCTGTGGTGTCAGGAGGAAACCATCACCCCTCATCTCTCCTCCCCCACCGTGTCATTATTTCATCACCTTTTGGGTTTTTTCCCTTTATTTTAATTTATGTAATTCCTGTTTGGTTCTTGCTCCATTTTGGTGCCGTTCCCCCCTCCCTGTTCACCAGCTACTCTCCCATTTCTCTTTTTTTTTAATTTATTTTTTTTTTTACCACTCATCCCACCTCTCCCCCCCTTCCTTGGCTTTTCCATTTCACAGACTCCACATCACTTCTCTCGATGTTATGACAAACCCTGGTTGATAAACAGTAAAGCCAGCACCCCCCTGAGGGGAATCGATTATTCCGACTTCCAGCTCCCGAGCGCCGAGGTAGAGTATGGTCTGCCAGCCCCCAGGAGCTGCTGGCAGGCTGCAGTGCCCCTGGCACGGAGCCATCCCAAGCCCTGCCTGCCCTTAACGCTTTCCTCGTGGTAGAGCAGCGCTTGTAGCACCGCTAACGCTCCCACTGTTGGCGTTTTTCATGGGTCTCCAACTCGGATTCAAATTTAAATAATCAGCTTCAAAGTGAGGCACGCTTTCAATTCACCCTCAGCTGCTTCCAAATCCTCTGGTGCTTTGGGAAATGTATCGATTTTCCAAGCTTTATTGCAAAGGGGTTCTGGCTTCCCAAAAGTTGAAATCCAGCAGCCGAGTTGAGACTTGAAAATCAGCTACAGCGCATGCACCGTGAGCACACGCCTCGGTTTTATGGAGAGCTTGTGTTTATCACCGTGTTGAAGCACGTCTGGTGTGTCCAGCCTCCGCCTTGATGCTCCCAGGAGGAGGAATTTGGGCTGAGACTTTGGTTTCCCTCAAGTTTTCAGCCTCCTCGTGGATTTTTCCCGCCCTTGCCGAGGGGGGGATGAGAAGCACTGGGTAGATCCCGGTGGTTCCCTGCGCTGGTGGGGAAACTGTGTCTTGCTCAGCGGTGCTTCCGTGTGGAAAATGGATTAATTGGATTCACCAGGAGGTCAGGAGCACTTCCCCAGTTGCCCCAAATTGATGCTTGCTGCCTATTTTAAAATAGGATCGAGGATGAGAATCGAAATCTCTGATGATGACAGTGGTACCTTGGAAATCGCGTGTTAATGGATTTTGATTCCCTCAGCTGCCCCTCTCTCCCTGCAGCTCCAGTTTCATCACATTCCAACATTTCTGAGGTTCCCAAAAATCACAAAATCACAGGGGATGGAGGAAAACCCCTCCAGCTGAACGAAATGCCCTCTGGGGTCTGTGTCCATCTCTCCAGGGATGCTGCACCCCTAAAACCCCCAGGGCTGGGGACACCACAGGCAGGCACTTTCCTGCAGCTCTGCCCCAAACCCAGAGCTTTGGATGGTGAACTGGAACTGGAGCTGCTTTTTCCAGCTGGATCCAGATGCCCTCGCCCTGCTGGCACCTTCCCCTTGGCTTCCTGCAGCAGCAATGGGAGCAGAGTTGCCTGTTGTGCTGCTTCACCCCACACCAGCTGCACTTCCAACATCTTAAAGGTCGGGAAAGGCACCGTTTCAGGATGCAGCCAGAGCTGAGCTGCTGTGGTTTGTCTCCCTGTCCATCACTTTTCCAATCTGGCCGCCTCTGGGCACTGGGAGTGGTGTGGGCATCAGCACCAGGGTGACCCTGCACCTCTGCCCACAGTGGGTTGTGCTGCTCGAGATCCTGAGTTGGACTTGACCTTCCAAAATGCTCCTGAGCTGCTTGGATGCTAAAATCCCTGTTTTTCCCATATTCCACGTTCCCTTTGTGGAGGTTTCCAGCCCAGCTGATGCTGCCTCTTAACAGCTTCGCCCGGAATTTTCTTTTTCCCAACAAATTCCCTTTCCTCAGCCTGCAGCTCACAAACTGCCATTCCCCTCCAAATTTTCAGCATTTGGGCTTCACCCTTTTTTTATAAAACCACTGAAACAGCAGCTTGTGCCTTCCCTGACCATTGAGATGGGGGTTCCTTAAATGCCCAGATTTTCGCTGAGGATCTGCTCTGGGATGTGACCCGGGCCTGTCAGGGTGCAGGTGGCAGCTGAAGGATGTCCTGTGTGTGCTTCCTCCCAAGGTGACCCCCTCGGCAGGCAGCAAGCTGAAGCGCCCCACCTTCCACTCCAGCCGGACCTCCCTGGCTGGGGACACCAGTAACAGCTCCTCACCAGTCTCAACAGGTGCCAAAACCACTCGGGCAGGTGAGCGAAGGGAAAAGATGGGAAAAATCCCCCCTGGCACTCTGGAGAAAATAAAGAATATTTGAGGGATGGGCGGTGGGGGAGGAGATGCTGGCAGAGCTCCGCATTCCGAGGAATTGCTGAATTTTGAGGAGTCAATGCTGGGGGGGAGCACCCACAGAGGGGTTGGGGATTTTGCTGTTGGTCTGGGCATGGGGGAGTGATGCCTGGAGAGGCTCCCTGGAGCAGAGGCTGGACAGAGTGAAAGGAATAAAGTAGGGATTTATTAAAATGCCTTTAATGGATACACCTTGAGCACCCAAATGGACCCTGAGTCACGAACTTTCACACTTTTATAAGTTTTGGTCCATTTCCATGTTGGGCTTCATTGTCCAATTCCAGCACCAGGTGATGCAGTCCCACCCTCCCAGTTTGCTCTCCTCCATTCCCTGCTGGTTGTGCTTTTTGGGCCTGAAGCTGCAGCGCTGTCCTTGGTTCTGGGGCTGGAAATTGATTGTTTTGTGGGACTGAGCTGCCTGACTGTTAACACTTTATGTGGAGTTCTGAGTTATACACTAATGCAGTAGAGAATCTGGAAAAAATAAAAGCTAAAACTTAGGGCACCAGGGGGAACAGAACTTTGGGCATCAGGGGGAAGAAAACTTAGGGCATTAGGGGGAACAAAGGGCATGAAGAGGAAGAAAACTTAGGGTATCAGGAGGACCAAAGGGCATCAGGAGTAACAAAACTTAGGGTATCAGGAAGAACAAAGGGCATTGGGAGGAACAAAGGGCATTGGGAGGAACAAAACTTAAGGCATCAGGTGGAACTAAAGGGCATCAGGAGGAAGAAAATTTACAGCATCAGGAGGAGCAAACCTTAGGGAATTGGGAGGAGTGAAGGGCATTGGGAGGAACAAAACTCAGGGAGGGCATCAGGAGGAACAAACCTTAGGGGGCATCAGGAGGAGCAAACCTTAGGGGGCATCAGGAGGAAGAAACCTTAGGGGGCATCAGAGGAACAAACCTTAGGGCATCAGGAGGAGCAAACCTCAGGGAGGGCATCAGGGGGAGCAAACCTTTAGGGCATCAGGGGGAGCAAACCTTAGGGGGCATCAGTGGGAGCAAACTTTAGGGCATCAGGGGGAACAAACCTTAGGGCATCAGGAGGAACAAACCTTAGGGCATCAGGGGGAACAAACCTTAGGGCATCAGGGGGAACAAACCTTAGGGGGCATCAGAGGAACAAACCTTAGGGGGCATCAGGGGGAGCAGACCTTAAGGGCATCAGGGGGAACAAACCTTAGGGCATCAGTGGGAGCAAACCTTAGGGCATCAGGGGGAGCAGACCTCCCTCCTGACGGCCCTGCGGGCTCTCCTTCCCTGCAGACCCCAAGAAGGCAGCCAGCCGTCCCACGAGCCGCGCCGGGAGCCGCACGGGGAGCCGGGCCAGCAGCCGGCGGGGCAGCGACGCCTCCGACTTCGACCTGCTGGAGACGCAGTCGGCGTGCTCGGACACCTCGGAGAGCAGCGCGGCCGGCGGGCAGGGCTCCCGGCGGGGCGCGGCCAAACCCTCCAAAATCCCCACCATGTCCAAGAAAACGCCCGCTGCCACCCCAAAAACTCCCGGCCCTAAGAGATAATACTGTACCCGCCGCCCTCCTGAGGGAGGGGAAGGAAAAGCAAACAAAGAAACAGCAACGACAAAAAAGAAAAGCAGCCAACCTGTGTCCAGTTTTTAACCCCGCTCCGTACATTGGATGTATATTTATTCTAAATGGGAGAAACTATATTGTTAAAAGTGTAAAAGAAAAGTTGTGTTATGAAGCTGCCTTATTTGGGTTCTTTTTTTTTGTTTTGTTTTGTTTTTTTTTCTTTCTTTCTTTTTTGTAAGTTACTATTTTCATGTGAATATTTATGTAGATAAAAAAAAATTGCCTCTCGGTGACCCCTGTTTAGAGAGGGGCCTGGAAAACTGAAATGTGGGAGAGAAAGAAAAAAAAAATCAAGAAAAAGATTTAAAAAAAAAAAAAGGAAGCAAAAAAAAAAAAAAGGTCAAGATGTGAAAGTGTAAAGAAAAACTAAAATATAAATAGGATTTCTGCGCGGTGCAGGGTGTGAACCTGCTTTATCTTTTAGGATTGTTTCCTAAATGCATCTTTATAAACTTAACTTGCTGTCTCAGCAAGGTAAATTATATTTAAAAGCAAAGACCTGAATCCTGCAGTGTTCAAGGAACTCTCTTTTTGTAAATCACAGATACCTCAACCAGAGAAACATGAGGTGAGGGGACTTGGGGCTTATGTTTCCATTTTTTTTAAAGCTATGTGGTTTTATCTGAAGAAAGCCGAGTTTGACTTTAATAAAATTTGCACACACTACAGCAAAGGCCGTGACAATTTTGCTGTCTTGAAAATACTGTCCTGACAACTTTGTTTTTAAAGAACAAACCGAGGGTGAAGGGTTTGGGGAGGGGTTTGAGGAAGGGCTTCACACCAGAGGATACGGGGTAGGATTGCAGGTCTGGATCACTGGGATGCATCCCTTAGAGGTGGTGGGCCCTCCAAAATCAAGGATTCTTCTGGATTGATGGCTTAGCCAGCCCGCCCCGCGGCGTTCCTTACGCAATCACTGTTTTATCTGCATCTCTTTGTTTCCTATTTATTATTTAACTGGTCATTCCACTTCCAGCCAGGCTGAGATTGATGTGAACTCTGCTCCTTGGAGAAATCTGGACTTACACGCACAGTTGCTTGTCCTTGAAATGAAATGAGTCTCACCAGCACACTCGCTGCAAGTCCTGTCTCGCTTTTGTACGCTCCTTTTTCTTTGTGATAAAATCCAACTGACCAAGTGACCAGGAGACGAGGGCTCTGCACAGCTCCTGTATTTATTAAACATCGTTCCTCTCCGGCTCTGACCGTGTTGCTGTGTGATTCTCTCAATTGGTTTCAAATTGAGGCAAAACTGAAGCTCTACCAATGAATTGTTTAAAAGAACCAGACACATTTTTGTATTAAAATTGCTTGCGGTAATAAACAATCTTGCCTCCTGCTTTATTCCCCAGCGTTGGCTTTGTAAGGTTGAGCTGGAGCTGCTTATCCCGTGTGGGAAGGCAGTGCCTGTGGGAGTCAGGGGGGGTTTGCACCCAGGTTTTGTTGTGGGATGCAGCAAGGGAACAGCCAGCCCCAAAATTAAGCAGGTGGGTGAGGTTGGTGAGGTGCTCAGGGGGTGGGGAAGAGAGTGCCCGTGAGGGGAAGGGATGCAAGGGGTGTCTAAGGGTTTGGGTGGCCTTGGGAGGGATGCCCAGGTGGGTGAGTGTCCCCAGGTGTGGATGTTCAGGGATTTGGGTGCCAGTGAAGGTGGGTGCCCCTGGGTTTGGCTTCCCACAAGAGTGAGTATCCCCAGGTGTGAGTATTCATGGATTTGGGTGCCAGTGAGGGTGGGTGCCCCTGGCTTTGGTTGCCTACAAGGGGGAGCCTCCTTAGAGGTGGGTGCCCGTGGGGTGAGCATCCCTAGGAGTGGATTTCCATGCGTTTGTGCACCCACGAGCAGGAGCATCCCTAGGGATGGGGTGCCCACGGTTTTGGGTGTGAGTGAGGGTGGGAACTCAGGGCTTTGTGTGCCCACGAGGATAAGCATCCCCAGGGATGGGTTCCCGTGAATTTGTGTCTGCACGGCTTTGGGTTCCTGCCGCTTCTCATGCCCAGCGATGCTCCCCGTGCCCCGGAGCCACCGGGCGGGCAGGGCCG
>JAYDZK010000086.1:4911219-4925798 GCA_034509185.1 Euphonia xanthogaster
GCTCGGCTCGGCTCGGCTCGGCTCGGCTCGGCTCGGAGCGGCGCGGCTCGGCTCGGCTCGGTTCGGCTCGGAGCGGCGGGATGGAGCGCGGTTCGGTTCGGCTCGGCTCATGGAACTGAGAACCCGTCCGAGCCCCCTGCGCATCCCCGTGTGAATAATGTGTGTTTTATGATTTCGCAAATATTAAAATGAGTATTAAATGTGCTGTGTTCGAAAGTGATGCTGCGTTAATTCTCTTAAGTAGGGTGGTAAATATAGTGTTAGGTTACAACAAAGTGTTAAAATAGAAACTTTGCTATGTAGGATGCTTTTTTTTCCTAAGAAAGGACTCGCACCGAGATAGCAGCCACAGGACACCTGAATCTTTCAGAGAAAGAGAATTTATTGCCCCATTATCAGAAATGAACTTCTTCCTGCCTTGCTCAGCCAGGAGGATGCTGTTCGGATTGTGAGGAAGAAGCTGACACTGAGCAGACAGAATCCTGTGCTTGAATGGAATTGATGCACCATGGATGAATGTGCAACAGGCTGTTGCTTTTAAGGGTTAATCCTCTGTTACCGTGGGTCCTTTTTCAGGCTTATGCTGCCCAGAAAAGGTACCCGGCCTGTCCATAACTCTTTGTTTCTATTATCTCATATTATCCTAATTCAAATTGCCCCAATTTTTTATTACTCTAATTATATTGCTGTTTTTATAACCATTTTATTACTTTAAAAAATTTTAAAAACAAGTGATTGGCATTTTTCACACCTGCACACTCCTTCCACCCCATCCCAGGCTTTCCCAAAACAGAGTCTGAGCCATTCAGCTCCAGCCTGAGGGAGGTGTTGGAACTTTCACTGGGGAGGATTTCTCCCAGCTTAGTGTGTGCTCTGTGTTTGTCTGAATATTGCTTTTTACACAAAAGGATCACCCAAAATGAGTTTGCAAAGGATTTGTCGACCCCATTGGTAAAACTCAGCCACCTTTGGAGTGTAAAATAGCAGCAGGACCATTAAAGATCCAGCTGAAAATGTAGAATTGTAAACAAAGAACAGCCCATGACAAAAACAGGCCAAACCCTTGTACCCTTCACTTGAAAACACCTCCCCAGCCCTTCTTAGATCACTGTTTACAGCCATCACCCCTTGAGATACAGCCCCAGGCATGATTTTAAATACTCATTATCCAAAATTACCAAGCAGAATAAGCCAAATCCCTGTTTAATGTATTCACTCCTCAATAACCACCCATCAGTTCAATTTCACAAAGCCACAGCACATTTATTCATCCAACAGAGAGAAATGATGACAAACACAGTGCAAGTTTATTCCTTTATTGATAAATGTTTCCCAAACTTTCCAAACTGGATTGTTCAATTAAACACAAACTCACAAAAATACTTCCAGCCTAAAATCCTCAACGTCCTCTTTAGAAGACACAAGGGGCAGCTCTGTTCTGGCAAAGGAAAAGCTTGCAAACCCCCCAGATTCTGGTTTTGGAAACCTCAAGCTTCAGAGTTGGCTTTTTAAATAAGATCTTTAAGATTAATTTACAAAATGCAATAGAACTATGTGATACAATGCATGGCCTTGAGATCTGCAGGACACTGAAGGATCTTCAAACATCATGAGCTGATGTCTAGGAAGGGGCTATTTGGCTTCTTTGTATCCTGGAGGGGAAAAAGGGAGAGAAGTTACAGCATCCCTGCTCCAGGCTAGGGAATATTCCAGCATTCCAAGGAAAAAGGATTCGTGGTGGTCAGATGATCAGAAATTGTTATTATCCACAAGAAACTCAAATTCTTTGCTAGACCACCCAGTGAAAACAAGAATACTCATCATTCTTCACCAGCTTGAGTTGTGACATCTGATCACAAACAGCAGCACAGAAAAGTCCTGGAGATGGAAATTCCAGACAACCCACAGAAAAATGGATCACAAGGAACAGGAAGGGGCGTTCCAAGAATCAAAATCCTTATTCAGAAACTAAACAAGAGTCAACACCAAACACAGGTGACACCACTTGTGTGGACAGACCCATTCAGTGAAACATTTCCAGCATTTATTATATCCTGAAGGCAGATGGTTTCCAGGATAAGGAATGGGCACTAAGAGCCTGTTTAGCCCCAAATGTGGCTATTTCCCACATCAGCAGCTCCACAAGACTCATTTCCCCAGCATGTCAGCTCCAAGGAACACCTCAGGGACTTCAGTATCTTTAGATCCCTTAAATAAGCATCAGGATGAATATTTCCTAACTTGTACACAAATATTCTGCTGGGAGAAATTACATTAGGAGCTTTTTGTTGTTGAAGAGTGGACTGCAATCAGGTAAGTGCTGGTCACAGACCCACATGAATTGTTCCCTAATAACTGTGTTTTATTTACTGATTCTGGAAGCTTTTCACAGAAGCTGAGGACTGAGACACTCACCAGTCATCCTGGTTCAAGAGGTAGCAGCAACCACACCCACTTTCTGAGCAGCTTCTTTCTTGGCTTGGTGAGCCTGCAGCACTGCCACAGCCTCCTCCACCTGGGGACACAATTCCAGTGAGATTTCCTCCCTGCTCAGAGGCCCTCTCTAGACAAGAAAGGGAGCCAGCAGCTCACCTTGGAGCGGAGGGACTCTGGAGACTCCAGCATGTGCAGCAGCTCGGAGTTGTCAATCTCTAGCAGCATTCCTGTGATCTTCCCCGCCAGGCTGGGGTGCATAGCTTGGATCAGAGGGAACAAACGCTCTCCTGAGGGAGGAAAAGGAGTTCAGGTGGATGAGTTTGGATCTTTGAAACCTGAGGGGATGAAAAATGATGGGTGGGCAGTGGGGTTTTACTCACCCAGCATCTGTTTCTGCTCCTGGGGAGGGGCAGCAGCCAGCATGGAGGCTGTCAGTGGCTCCTGGCCCTGCACATGCACTGCAGGCTGAGGTGCCTGAAAAGGGCAGACAAGGGTTCTGAAATAAGGATGAGGCTGATTGCTTCGTATTTAGATGATTCTAAGATGTTCACTCCTAAAACACAATCTCTGTCAAGCCTACAGAACACTTCAGCTTCAGAAAAGGGCAGGTAAGGTGCCCTTGGTTCACAAACACTCCCTGCCAGTCTTGAGCTCAAAACTCAAGAATGCCTCACAGGAACACCATAAACATCTTACAAAAACTGGATCCAACATCAGGAGATGTTGAGAAAGCCAGGTGTAGATGGTGCTCATCCTTTCAATGATACCCCAGTGAGAACTTGGCAAAGAGGAGAGAGACTTAAATGGCTGCAAAACAGGAACAAAGAACCAAGAAAAATATCCTTACAGCCAGTCTGGCTACAAAAGGGCTTGTGAGTACAAGACAGATAAACCAGCTAGGGTGCCCCTGGCAAAGGCACAACTGCCAGGTTTTCAAATTCCAAATTAACACTGTCTGGGTCATAAAAGGAGCTTGAAGTTTCTATAAAAATACTTCAGTTGCATGGGAAACTGCAGGGACTTCCCAGCCCAGCCCGGGTGGTACCTGCAGAGGTTGGACACCTGGGTGGGGGCTGCGGACACTTGAGGCATATTTGTAAGGAGGGACAGCCCTGGGAGCAGGGGCAGCTACAGGAGGACGGGGAGCCAAATTCTGTGCTGCTGTGCCAACACCTGCAAAGGAAGGAGAACACAGTGACAAACACCTGCAGCAACATGCTAACAACTTGGGATGTCTGGTTTTAATTCAAACTGTGCCCTGCATGGTGATACTTCTCTAGAAACCAAAGTGTAGCTGGCTACTTCAAGAAGGGGCTGTTCTCCCTAGAACCAATCCCTAGATTCCACACCTTTTGTTTTACAGCTGATCACTGGGGAAAAAATTCATTTGGCTGCTCTCCTCTAAAAGCAAAACCCATAAGTTACAGAGATTTTTGGATGGTGTGGCAGGGGTGTAGAGATAAGTCCCAAACCAGGGGAGAAGAACCCATCTGGATTTCCACTGCTGTGCTGTAGCACTGAGTGCCCCCAGACCTGCACCGCACAGCGAGGAACAGGAAAGCAGCAGGTGCTGGCTCTAACAACCATTCTTGGGAGTAGAAGCCAAGTCTCCAGAGCATCCTCCTCCCTCCCAGAGAAGGGGAAAAGCCCAGGAAGTGAGCCCATCTTACCAACTCTCTGGGCAGCAGCGGGCAGGCCCCGGGAGGCAGGGGCGTTGGCAGGAGCCAGGTGGCGCAGGGCGGGCCGGGGCCCCGACTGGCGCATGGCATTGGGCATTCCCTGGAAGCCTAAAGGATGGAAAGAGGGGAAATCCTCAACAGGGGAATCACCTGGCAATGCAGGACAGTCAGCTACAGGGGTGGTGCACAGGGAGGATCAGAGAATCACGGAATATGCTGAGTTGGAAGGGACACACAAGGATAACAGCCCAGCTCCTGGCCCTGCACAGGACCATTCCCACAAAGGAAAGCATCAATTGTTCCTGTCGGGAAGTCCAGCTCCCAAAGGGTTCTACAACCAAAACAGCCTCTGGCACTCTCACCTTGAGGTCTCCCTCCTTGCTGCCATCGTGGGTTGGGTCTCATCTGTGTCATTTGGTTGGGTGCATAGTAAGTGGGTCTGCTTTGAGCCTGGAGGAAGATCAGATAAGCTCAGAGGCAACATCCAAGTGCATCACAGACATTGTTTACAACGTGTTTGGGCAGCTGCTGCCAGGACTCCACACTCAGGTCGGATTAAGACAACAGGCAGCTGGCAAGGCACAGAATTAACTCCACTGCTGCACCCCTCATTAGGAGTTGCTGCTTACAGGCATGAGAAAGGCTCGGTGAGATTAACACAGGTTAAAATCCCCACGGGAGCTCACCTGGGGCACAGCAGGCATGAAATAGCCGCCAGCAGCGGGCTGGAACTGGTTGATGATGGTGTTGGCAGGCAAGGCCCTCATGCCAGCGATGCGCTGCATGTACTGGTTGGTGAGATGGGCCTTCCTCTCCTCCTTCCTCTGGGCCAGTGCCACATAGAGGGGCTTGGAGCCCACGATGCGCCCGTTCATCTCTGTCACAGCTTTGGTGGCCTCCTCTGGAGAGGAAAAGCATACAAAGCCAAACCCTTTGCTCCGTCCATCTTCCAGCATCACCTGCAGTAAAGATCAATTGCTAATGGAGTACCAGTACAACTGAGCTGAAGGATCTGTGGTTTTTCAGATTTTAGGTAGCACATAACTTGTTGCAGAGGTGTAGAGACAAGTTCTCATGAAGAGTCACCTGTCTGGATTTGCTCTGCGTTGCTGTCAGCACCATGTGTCCCCAGGCCCACACTGCACAGTAAGGAATGGGAAAGATTTGGTGCAGTCCTAAATGCACAGAGGAAAGTGCCATGTCATGCCTACCACCTCAAGCAAGCATGTTTGCCACTTCCTGACTCCTCTTTTTGTAAGGAATGAAGTTTTCAGTACAATCCCACTATTTACTAGCCAAGGGGTTTTCAGAATCACAATAACCACAGGTTAAGAACAGCCCTTTAATCCCATGGCAGACAACAATTCCTTCTTCAGGCTTTAAAATCCAAGTGACCCCCAAATCCCACAGTACCTTGGCACTCGTTATTGACCCAAAAGGTGAGAACTCCTTCCTCAGTTTTTCATCGTCTATAGTGTCATCTAGGTTTTTAATGTACAGGTTAACACCCTGGGAAGGGAAAGAACAGCATGACATTCACAACATTACAAAAGTCCTTAAGCACATCAACTGCTACCCATCTGCCAGAGCTGTAATTTATCTGAAAACTCTTAATTTAGCATCATGTTCCTTCCACACCACCCAAAGCTGAAGGTGATAAATGTTGCAAAGGCGTAGAGACAAGTCCCACTGTGGTGAAAGGGAGCTTGTCTGGATTTCCTCTGCCTTCCTGTGGCATCATCACATGTCCCCAGTCCAGCAGTGCACCTCAGGGACTGGGGGAGTTTCAGATGCCACCTCTGACACAACCCAGTTCTGCCACAAATTACAGAGAGCAGTGCAGAGTTGTGCTGTCTCTTCCCATCCCTCCAGGGATCCCCATTTAAAAGTCAAGGAGACTTCATGCCTGTTGTCTCACATCCTCCTGAGCACTTTCAGTACCAAGACTAAACCCTGATGCCCCCTCTGCCACCAAATACCACAGAGACACCTCTGTGTTTTAACCCAGGATGTCTCACAGGACAAAAAATGCTCTGGCAATTCCTTCAATAGATCAGAAATGGTGCTTAAATTGAGAAAAATAAACACTATTCACCTGGTACCTGCTGAGTCTCTCCTGTTTTAGCTGTTCAAACCTTCTCTTCAGCTCTGCCTGGCGCTCAGCCTTCTTCTGTGCTCTGCCCACAAAGAGCATTTTCCCATTGATGTCCTTCCCGTTCATTTCTTCCACTGCCTGCACAGAGGGTTCAAGAGGAAACTCTCAGCTGCTGCAGCAGGACAGCCCCTGATCCTGTCAGAGCAGGACTGCCCAGAGCTGACGTTGTGTCCCTGCCTGTCAGCCAATAAATCAGAGTTTGCACGTTACCTTTGCACATTTCCTGTTAAGAGCAGGCTCATTAAAGACAAGCTGAAGTTATCACACAGCTCGAGCTGACACACCACAGAGTGCTGAACTAACTTGGAAATTCATCCCCACCCTTTCTTGTAATTAGAACTACATTTTAACAAGCATTCTGCTTCGAAAAGACCATTTCTGAGCAATGTTCTCACTCTAGGTGCCCTCCTCCTCCTTCAGCCCTGCACTGTAGTATTTCTTCAGCAATTAACATTCTTGATTATACCACTGTGTGGATCTAGGAAACTGGAGGGATGCCAAGTTACCCTTGAATGTCAAACTATTCAGGTGCAAAAGGTTTCCAAGTTCCCACATCTAGAAGAGGGCATGCCCAAGGCAGAATTTTCTTCCATTTCAGAAACAGGCTCCCAAGATAAACCAAGCTTTTTCTTCTCTGCAGTTATCTAAGCAACACAAAATTTGGTCATACCTTGTTGGCCTCTTCATGCTTTTCAAAGCTTACAAAGCCAAAGCCTTTGGATTTTCCAGTGGGGTCTGTCATCACTTTAACACTCAGAGTTTTACCTGTTACCAAGGGACAGGGTTAGTAAATATCAAAAGTATTTCAAGATTATTCAATTCCATGTAATATCCCCTCATGTCCTCGGCCTTAAAGTGACCCAGGTAGGAACTACACGGCAGCACTCAAACTACCACAACTCATGAAATTCACAGCCTCAATACAAGTATTTCTGTATTTACCATATTTGCCAAAGAGCTCCTTTAGTCTTTCATCATCCATGTCATCCCCGAAGTTTTTAATATAGACATTGGTGAATTCCTTCGCCTTGGCTCCCAGCTCAGCCTCCCTCTCTTTACGAGAATTGAATCTCCCAACAAATCTGTAAGATAAAAAAAAATGAAAATCCCAATAAACAGATCGGTTCCGAGAGCGAAAAAATAATGTGTGACTTGCAGCGAGGCAAAAAAAATGAGTGTGCAGTAGGAGCTGGGAATGGGAACAAGAAAGGGTGACAGCAGAGGACAACAAACAGGCCACAGACCAACCAGAAAAATCACCTGTGCTGTGGCTGGCCAAGGAGCCCCACTGGCCCTAGACAGAACCCACCCCAGCCCGCTCGCAGAGAGGTGGCAAATCAAGGCTCGGTCAGGGAAACCCACCAGTCCTGGAATGGAGGGGTAGCAGGCCATGGCTTGGGCAGGGTCACTCACCAGCCCTGGAGTGGAGAGGTAGCAGGCCAAGGCTTGGGCCAGGAGAACCAGTGCCTTGTGTGTCCCTGTTAATACCGAGATGCATCCCGGAGCATGTGAGCGCTGCTGCTGCCGCCTGTGACACTCACACTTTGCGGTCGTTGAGCAGCATGCCGTTCATCTTCTCGATGGCCCTATCTGCAGCATCCTGGGTCTCAAAGTGCACAAAGGCGTAGCCCTTAGAGCCATTCTCATCACACACCACCTGCAGGAGAGGGAGCAAAGGCAGCTGTCAGCGTCCCTCCTCTGCCATGGGCCAGCAGGTAAAAACGTGTCACTGCCAAGGGTCAGTTCTGACAAGGGTCAGTTCTGACAAGGGTCAGCACCTGAGTGTCAGATTCCTGCACTTCATGACCAAATCTGATGTAATTTCAGCTTTTGGTCAACTCCTCCTTTCAGAGATTCTGTTTTAACACCAGGTTTGATCTCTTTAGGAACCGTTCATTTAAAGAGTCGGGCTTGATGAGCTTTGTGTGTCCCAACTCAGAATATTCTGTGGTTCTGTTCCTTGACAAGAAGTGTCCCTTGCACTACCTACACTCAAATCTCTGATCATGTCACCACCCTAAAAGAGCTGGACAAGGTAACCACATCTCACCTTGCAGGACAAAATGTTTCCAAACGCTGAGAACGTGTCATAAAGTGCCTTGTTATCAATGGATTTGTCCAGGTTCTTGATGAAGACATTCCCAACCCCTGACTTCCTGAGGGAAGGGTCCCTCTGAGACCACATGATGCGAATGGGTTTCCCTTTGATCACATCAAAATTCATGGTATCGAGAGCTCGCTCAGCTGCAAGAGAAGCCAAGAACAGATTTTCTGTGGTTGGTTAAAAAATAAAGGTTTCCAGTGGGTGGGTGATTCTTTTCTCTAAATCTTACTCAGCTCATCTGGGTTATTATCAGAGGTGATCAATGACTTTTAACTCAGTTTTTCCAGGGAGGTCTTTGCAGCACAGCCACTAAGTAAATAAAAGGTTTCACAGACTTTAAATTTACTTTATAGCAATATATTCACCATCACAGCAAAACTGATATCAAAATGCCTGGTTTATTAGCCATATTCTGAATTATTATAATGGGAAATTACTCCACTCAAAGAAGGAAAGGAACAGGAAAGTCTGGTAAAAAAAAACAAAGTAAAAAGAGCGACTGTGTGGCTGTTTTGCTTTTCATGAAGCTCACATCTCCCCATCCTCATTTCTATTCAGAGAGAAGGATCATCTCCCTGTCAGGTCAGGGAAAATGTGCACGAACACATGGCTGGCTGTGAGCACATGAGTCAGCCTCTAGATAACTTACGTGGCCAAAAAATTATTCCAAAGTTGCTCAAGCTAAAGATGACAAGAGAGTTGAGAAAATTCTGTTGAGGGAAAAAGTCTGTACACCCCATCTGATTAACAGGGAAGTGTTTATCTAAGCTCTCCAACACCAGCACTGTCATTCTAACCTGCACTGAAACCCCCCTCCACGAGGCTATTTCTGCTGCCTGCTGGTGTATTAAAAGGATCATTACATACACACATCAGGATCTTGTTCATAAAATTGAGATGCCTGCACTGTTCTGTGCCAGAAAACACTCCCAGCATGGAGCGAGCAGAGAAGAAAGAAAGAGTCTTAATTCCCAGCATGGAGCAGGCAAAGAGATGGAAAACCATGCATTAAAATCAAGGAAAATTACCAGGGCAGAACCCAAGTTTTCCACATTTGTTTGCCTCAGTTGTCCCAGGCCACCTTCACCCTGTGGTATTTGCTGATTAGATTTCAGGAGGAGAAAATTCAAGGAAAAAAAAAAAAATCTGAACACCTTGCACGTGACTTGGCTCGTGCAGCCTGATTAACTACTCAGCATGTCCTAAAAGTACCTCCAGGAATTCCAATGGAATACTGCCCACCAAAGCCTGCACTCCCCACCCCCAATGCCAGCCTCCACTACTGCTTGGAAGTTTCTCAGAATTTTTCATGAGCTTTGCAATGTGGTTTTTTGTTCTTGCTGCTTTTCAAATTGAAGTGGGACCATCACTGCTCTCCCCACACACAAATCCAGTTGGAAACAAGCTCTGCTTGAAAAAAAAATATATAATTTAAGGACTCCAACAGCTCTGCTTAGACCAAGGTGTTAAATGCAATTAACTGCCAGGCTAAAACGATTCCTCAGCTGCTGCTCCAAGTCCATGCAAGCCAGGCTCTTCCTGCAGTCCTTTCCTGGTGTAGGCAGCTCAGAGGCGACCCAGTGCAGCTTGTCAAATTTGGCAGTGTTTATTTATAGCAAGCAGAGGTCCTGCAGAAGCATGTGCTGGCAAGGGCACAAACTGGGTGGATAATACCATTTGCAGCAGGACCAGGCTCCTGCTGGAAGGTGCCAAGCAGATCAAGCAGGGGCTGTAACCAGGGGGAGTGGATGGCTCCACAGCCAGCACCCAGCTCCGGAGCAGTTAGGAAGTTCTCCACAGCTCCCTGAGCAGATACTATTGCGCTGCTCTTTCAGCAGGTTGCTACTGTTCCACTCTATTATTACACCCAGACACTTCTGGGGAGCTGTGAAAGCCCTACAAGGATTCCCCGAGGGATCTGTGCCACACCCACAGGTGGAGATGCAGCTCCTCTACACCAGGACCTCAGAAAACCTGCAAAGGATCTGCAAGAGCTCTGTGAATGACTCACACCAAGCACATCTGATTCATTTCCTTCATCTGAGCAAACACCTTCTCATTTTCTTCTATTTAAGCCACAAAGCTTCAGCCATTTCAGTTCCCGGATCTGTTTCTCTCCCACTGGTTCCTGTCATCCTTCCATCCGACTCAACTGTGGCTCATAGAGAACATAAAACACTCACAGCCCCTTTCAGGCTTGCTTTTCATTCCCTTTCTGATAGGGAGAGCACCTGAACACTCACTGCAGTTTGCCTCAGGAGCAATGAACCTCCCTTGTAGATGCAGAGTTAACACAATGCTGTGGTTGAGCAGCATGAAGATCAATAACCAACCTCACACCCCAAGATTCACCCAGGAGAAACTCCACACAAGGAGTTTTATTCTCCCCAAACCTCCAGGCTCTCACTTAGTCACTGAGCAAAAAAGTCCTGACAGGGAAAGCACGAAGAGCAAATTTAGCCACTTATTTTTTGAAAAAAAGAGATGATGCATATCCAAAAGAATTAAATTCCTCAATCACTGAGGTTACAACGAAATGCTGCTGCAATGAAGCCTGTGGCAGTACCAACTCTTCCCTTTTAACTCCACAATTTGCCTTACACAGCTCCTCCTGTCTTCAAGGAGGAGAACAAACAAGTTTATCTGTACTTTCCTGCAGAAACACATCTATTTCCAGCCCTGGGATCCTCCTTAGCTTGGGAAACATTCTGTTTTTCTTACAATTTCAGAACACCTTATCTCTGCAGCCAAACTGAAGTTTCTCTGCTTCACTGCCCTGAGCTGTCTTTTTGTTATTGTCAAAGTTTGGAATTCAATTGCATGGAACACATGAAAAGAGAAATTCAGCTTGTTTGTTGAGTTTGTTTTCTTTCCTTTCTGCGCAGTCAAAAAGAATAAATATTAACAACCACTGCTGAGCCTGAACTAGCCAGAACTTTGAAGTGTTTCCTCACCCTGCCTATCACAGGATGACAGGCTCAGAATTCAGCATTCCCTGGTTACTACAGCAAGGAACTGCAATCAAAACCAGCAGAGCTCATTTTCCCTAAAAATAACCTCTCTGCAGCAGACTGCTGCCAGTTAGACAATGCCTGTCCAGCATCACTCCAGCACCTAAAAAACTGTAAAGAAAAACACAAGTTCTGGCCCAGTTTGGACACAGGAACCTGAAAGTGCAGAGCTGCTCAAGATGTGACAGGATGAGCTCCTCGAGGCCCTGAAATGGGGAAGAGTTCTGGCTGCTTGATTTGCTCTGTGGACACAGGGGCAGAGTCCTGCTTTAGAACACACCAAAATAAAGTTAAAACTGCTTTCTTCAGATTTACAAAGCCCGCACCCTTCCACAAAAGGTGCCAGGGAAATGCAAACTCTCATTTATCAACCTTTTTAACACCTACCACCAGTTCAAACATACCACGAAGTCTGCAGAGCACAAAACCTCCTGATTACTGTAAGCACCTACTCTCAACCATAAACCCCATCGGATTCCTACAGTGCTCCCCTCAGCTTTTCTCACATTTAGTGGGATGAAGCCAAGTGCATTTCTGATTATGCATTCCTGGAAGAAAACACAGAATCCCTCCTCCTCTCAGGAAGCCTCATGCAGGCAAGTGCCACCTTGAAAACAACCCAAATCTCTGCATTTTACAACAAAAATTATATTCTTCATAGTCAAGTTTGTTTTGGAGAGATCACAACCCTCTTCCAAACTATCTGTCCATGTCCTGCTGCATTACATGGAGGGCAGCAGATGGGTTTTGGATTTATGCAGGGTAACACGTGCTGCAGTTTGACAGGAGAAATTCAAAAATCCACATCTCTTCATGAGGGCAGGAGGAGTTTGACTATTTCACTGTCCCAATATTCACTCAATGATTAGGTTTTAACCACTTGACCTTCTAAGACCTACCAGTAACAAGACACCACCTACTAGCTCCAAGTATCACTTCAAGCCCAGGAGCTTCCTAAAATGTCTGCTGCCTCCCCAGCAGCCCAGAATGGTGCAACCTCCCCCTAAATTCCTGCCTATTTATTACCATAAAAGATTCCTTTGGAATATATTGGGAAGGCCCCCAGTTGTAAAAGGTGCAGAGTGCTTCTGCTAAAGCACATGGGACCGGCTATTGATCCCCTCTGAGATCACTCTTCTCTGCTTTAAGAGAAATTTATCTACACTTCTGCAGCCCATCTCCCCAAAATGTATCTAATCTAAGCTAGAGTTACTTCCTGGCTTTGTTTCTGCTGCTTGTTTTTATGTCTCTGATCCTACAAAATGAGTTCAGAGCCTAAGGAAGGCAGGTGAGCTGAGATAATTTCAGGACATAAATGTACCAAGATGGTTTTATACAGGGCAGGGTAGGACCACACAGGCTCCTTCTTTCTCACTGAGAATCTTTAAAACACAAATACACTGCCAAAAAACAACAACAACAAAGCTTTTTGGTGCCATGAATGAGAAATGATGCAGTAGGATGCAAGTCAGCTTTTAATCAGCATGACAAGGGAAAGGATCAAAAGTGCTCAGTCAGATCAGTCCAAGGAAATGGCATCACAAGGAACTGCCCTGGGAGAGGAGAGAAACTCTGCAAAAATGTAAAGTAAAGTTTACTTGTTGCTGAAATCTGTGCTGCTGTAAACTGATTCTGAGCTCAAGGGAAAAGATCACTGTTATCTCTACTTGGATGCCTCTATCACACAGAGATGCTGTTAAATCCCAGCACGGAGTAATAAACTTGCAGCAGTCAGCAGGCAGAGCTCTGAAAACTGGGGCAGAAAATGCTGACCCATTTTCCTTCCAGAAAAGACGTGTTCCAAAATGACCTCTCCTGTCCCATCTTTCATGTGCTGCTTCAGCTCTGCAACACCTGGCTTTGAGCAGGAAACAAAGTGTGAAAAAAGGAGTCTGGCAAGAGCAAAGCAAATGTGGCTTCTGCACATGAGACAATCTGGCTCTCCACATATTGAACAAAGTGTTTTATTTCACTTTAAAGCAAGAACGCCACTTCCCCAACTAGGAGGGACATCCAGTTGCTTGAACAACAGGAGATATTAAATTTATTAAACTGGGAGTGTGTGGAGCAGCCACAGATCAGTCACTTAACTGAGCACTCAGCCTACTCTGAACTTTCTCTGCTAGGACTGGCTGCACAAATGCCCACAGAAACAGCCCTAAGCTACCCCAGAATGAAGGGAAACACCACGGGGATTATTTTCTCATGAGAGGGGAAAAAACCCACAAATCTCTGAAATTGAAATTTACCATCAGTGCAAGAAACAGGCCTGTCTAAAATTAGAGATGTTAGTAAGAAGTGCATTTTGCAGACACCAAGCAGTAAAAAATATTCCAGCTGCAACCACCAGAAAGAGACGACTCACCCTGTAACGTTCTGATGGGCAGCTACGTGAATTAGCGGGGGAAAAGGAGGAAAAACGAGAGGGAAAAAAGAGGGGATGCGGCTGCAGCTGTCACTTACCATCTGCGGGCTGCTGGAAGTTGACATAGGCGTAGCCCAGGGAGCGGCGGGTGATCATATCCCTGCAGACCCGAATGGACAGCACGGGGCCAGCCGGGCTGAACTTCTCATAGAGCATGGCCTCGGTGATATCGGGGTGCAGGTCCCCCACGTACAGCGAGGCCATGGGGTAACTGCTGGCGGCCGTGTTCATCTTCCCCTCTCAACCACTGGGGTTTTGCACCTGGGGGTCTCAAGTCAAGCTTCTTATAAATATTAATTCTGGGGGAACACTCAAAACTCTTAATTAAAGCCTAAGCTGCGGCCGGCAGAAGCTTGGGACAAGGGGGGCTGGCGCCAGGACGCAGAGCAGCTGAGAGGGTTGTGCAAGCTTGAAAAATCAGCAAAAACACCCCAAAGTTAAGGCTCCTGGAGAGCAGGGATCGGATAAGACGCCAAAATTCATCCGCCGGCTCCCGAGCGCTTTGAGGCAGAAACCTCCTAAAACCCCAATGTCTTTTATCTTTCGCTTCGATTTAGCCCAGATTCTGCAGAGCGGCGGCCCGTTGATTTTCTGAGGAAACAAAAAACAAATAAATATATAAATAAATATATAAAGATCTAACACGCACTATTACAACTATTTCTCTTAAAACTGGGCCGGCTGGATAGCCCGAAGGTATTATAAATAAACCAGCGCGGCACGCGGCGGCCTGAGGGCGGGCAGGGCAGGGCGCGGCCGCCGCGCTCCC
>JAYDZK010000086.1:4926012-4937810 GCA_034509185.1 Euphonia xanthogaster
GCCCGCGGCCCGTGCCGCGCCCCCCAGCGGGCGGGAGGACCCGGCCGGCTCCCGCCATTTCGCCACAGGAGAAGGGGCCGAGTTGGGAAATGATTGAAGTTCATCGTTGTTGGGAATTGTGTGGCTTGCGTGATTGGATTTAGGGTAATAAAGGAAAGGAGATGCTGGAGGGGGGGGCCGGCAGAGGTCGCGAAGATGATTTGGGGTCTGGAGCATCGCCCTCATGGGGGGAGGCTGCGGGAGCTGGGCCTGGAGGAGGGAATGCTGAGAGGGGATCCCATAAATCCATAAAATATCTCCAAGGGGTGTCAGAGGAATGTGCCAGACTGTTCAGTGTCCCCAACATGGAGCAACAGCCATAAGCTAAAAGACAAGTTTCAACAGAGTGAGGGATGAATCCCCTGTGGGCAGCTGGCAGGAAATTGGATCCACAGCAGCAAACCCCAGAAGAGTTTTTGGGGTTGTTTTCACTCCCACCCCATCCTACATGTGCAGATGTCTCACAGAGCAGCTCAGTCCCACCATAAAACACACCAAAAAAAAATCCAGAGAAGCCTCCAGGGGAGGCCATGGAGCAGAGGAATGCACCAGGAGAGCGAACAATTCCTCTGGGATTTTTCTTCTCACTGCTCCGAGCTCTGGTTTTGGAGGTGTCGCTGGCAGCGGGATGAGGAGCGGTCGGAGCTGGAGCTGTTCCCACAACCTCCTCCTCTTCAGAGCATCATTTTCCCCCAAATTAGCGCCAGTTCCTGCGGCAGCCCTGGCGCTGTGCCAGCTCCCATCACGGGCTGCCCTGGAGCGGGACCAAGGGTCCCGATGTCTCCCCATGGAAGCGAGCTGTCGGTCCCTCTTCCCTGGGTGAGGCTTAAACAGCTCCCAACAGAAAGCTGCTGGGAAGGGAGAGGGATTCACCCCCCTCTGCTGCTGTCCTGTGGCTCCTCGCTCACGAGATCAGCTCCGGGGAGATCCGTAATTATCTATTTCCAGCATCTTCAGCGGAGCGTGAGGACACGGCAGTGCAGGATTCAGTGATTCATCAGTGACCTTCAGGCTCCATGGCTGTCCTGTTAAGGGGGACTAAGATAGTCTGTAGACACCGGTTAGCTGGGCATTGTGGCTTTTCAGTTGTTAAATTGCCTTTAATTTGCTTTAAAAGCGGGATACAATGGTGTCATAAAAATGGGATATAATATCTTCCCCTTCAGTGGAATAATCTTCCGCTACAGTGGAATAATCAAGAGTAGCAGAAAAAAGGTAAAAATAGCAAAGCAAATTGTAGTGATTTGCAATATTTTCTGTCTTGAAAGACACGAATGACACAAATCCTCCTCCTCCTGCTCTCATCATTCTCCCAACAGCTGACGGTGCTGCGAGGCCACACGGGTGAGATCACACCTGCCACTGTTTTGTGCTTGGTCCTTCACAGCTGGCACCTCCTCCGCTGGGAAACCAGGGACACGACACAGGCATGTCGCTGTGGAAGTGCTCAGCTCCTGCTTTGACAGCTAAAGTCAAAACACAGCCCAGCTCAAAGAGCGTGTTTCCACATAAAACGCCCTTTGGCTGCTGCAGCCGCTGTGGCTCTGATTTGAAACATATTCAGTGACATCTGTGCTCCCTCCCAGGGGACTCGGTGCAGACAGGCACAGTCCTGTGTCCTGCTCCATCCTTTTCACCCCCCACATGGACTGACAGGCTGGGGGTACAAAACTGCCCCGGGGACACCCTGCTCTTGGTGCCCTCAACACACGAATGCAGCTCCTCCCGGTGACCTGAGATACCTGAGATCCTCCCAGCTGGCTCTCTCAGGACCTTCAGCAGCACCTGGAGCAGAAGGGACATCTGTTAATGGCTTTTTCTGGCCAATCCGTGCCCATCGATGGTGCTGGTGGGTGACCCATCCATCATCCAGGGGCCTCCCAAGCTGCTGTGCCACCGTGTGTCTGAGCTGTGCCTCAGTCGTTGATGGTCACCCTGGAAGATCAGCCAGTTCTCAGCACAGATGGCAGGTTTTCCACCAAATGCTGCCCCCCCGGTTTAGGATTTCTCCTCCTCGGCTTTAGGATTTCACCAGCAGATGGCAGGGCGGGATTGCTCCACGAGCAGGAGGGAGGGAGAACATTTCACCCAGGGCAGCCAGCAGCAGAGCTGAGATAAGCCATGTTTTTCATGCAGGGGAATTTGGGAGAGCAGGGCTGGCTCCTGGAGCACCTGCAGCCCAGCAGATCTCCCACAGCCTGGGAGTGTCCCTGTCCCCTCCAAGCTCGTTCATCAGGACCCTGGTTTTTTCCATGTTGGGTGGGAGCCTTCTTTAACACTGCTGTGCCACCGAGCTGCCCACGCCTTCCTTCCCACAGGCTTCTCCATCAGGATTTTTTTGCCTGAAGAACAAGGATGAAGGGAGTGCACCAAGAGTTCGGGGATTTCCCCTGCAGGGTAGATCAAAAGCTGCCAGGATGTATTAGGGTTTAGGCTAAAGAAAGCCCTGGGAAAAAAAATAAAATGAAGCTGCAGTCCTGAGCTACTGCTCTGTAATCGCTGTGTTGCTGTGGGGAGAAAACCCCACGGGCCTGAACCGATGCCCTTCCACCCACCCTGGCTCCCGTTTGATCCGCAGAGATCAGGAAGTGGGTTTGTTTTTTTTCTTTTTTCCACTGTCTCTGTTTTGTTTTAGCCCTGTAGCCCGCGGGGCCGGTTTTGTGTGCCTGCCTCCCACGGAGGGGAATTTGGTTCTGGTTCCTCTCTCTGGCCGAGGCCACAGCAGAGCACTGAGCTCCCACCGCCACCTCCAGCCGGGTCAGGGCAGCCCAGGCACCCGCGGGATGAGCAGTCATCAATAGCCCCATTATTGCTCTTGAAGTTTCTCCCGGCTTCCAGACGGATGCTGCATTACTCCAGCACAGCTGCAGTTGCTCCCTTCCAGCAATTCCCCACACAGCACTTAAGGAAGGGATTTATGGGCGGTTTTGAAAGGCATTTTGCAGCGAGAAGGAGTTATGGGAAAGGAAGTTGAATTCCCACCATTCCCCAGTAAAATTCTCCCAAGCATCTTTCACGAAGAGGGATCATTTACTGGTCCTTTCCTCAAAACAGAGACAGGCTCTCAGCTGTGGCTCTTTGTTTAGTCCAAAGCGTTTCCCCACAGCGAGATGCCTCAGGGGTTATTCTGGTCCTGGCTGCAAAGGGTCAGGAGACCAGGGCGAGCCCTCAGTCTGGCTGCAAGGCTCTGCCAGACCCCATCTCTTCCCTGACACTTTCCTAGACCCTAAATAAAATTATTTCTTCTCTTGCCAATCTCAGGGCAAGCCTTGGTGAATACCCATCTGATTTTGGCTCGTTTGCCAAAGTAAAAAGTCTTGGGGCCAGGATGACCAAGAGCTACAAAAAAAAATCAGAGGGGATGTCACCTTAAAATCTGCATCTTACCTTTTTTTTGAAGCTTTTCAGGGATCAGAACCTGGCACAAAATTACTCACCAATGACCTTCCCAGGTCCCTTCCGTGACCCAGGCGGGCTGGATGAGCAGGTTGGATTCACTTCAACACTACATTGCACAACCAGGACAGGGGTTTGAAAGACTTTATTTGACACCTTTGCTGATGTCACAGCTCGTGAATCTAAGAGCACTGCACAGTGTAAAGTGAGGCCATGAGCTCTAGAACACAAACCAGCTGCAGGAACAGCCAGGGTCCACAAGGATTTCCCTCCTGTGACTTTATTAAAAGGGAATATGTTGTTCCTGGCTGATTCTAGCTCTTGAGGACAAGGGTGAGAAGCAGCAGAGGCATTTCTGTGTGTTAAGTGCGACGACTTCCACCAAAACAACTGGGAGGGACTCACTTCCCAAACAGTGGCAGATACATACATTGACATGCACATGGCAGATACCATCTGCAGGAGGGAAAACAACAGCTCATCCACACAGCCCAACCGGCTGCACCTCTGACCTGAGGCATGGGAAGAGCTTCTCCCATTCAAAAGAGATCTTCTCCCTCTTTTTTACCTTTCTCTGCACTGGCCTCTTCTCTCTTTCCACGTCGGAGTGCTGTAGAGGTGGGCAAGGGTTGGGCATGCAGCTGGGTCCAGAATATTCTGCACATGTATCCCAGCAAGTCAAGGCACAAATGCAGGGAGCTGTTCAGGTGAGGGGGAGCACTGGGACACCCTGCCCTGCCACCCCAGGACATGGCACAGGGTCAGGCTGGCCTGAAAACTTCAAGCTTCTGCTCTTTCTGCCCAAAGAAGAGAGGAGGGGAGGCCAGCTGCAGGAGCAGAGGTGTGACCTGCTGTGACAGTCATCCAGGGGCACACAGGGCAAGGCAGGGAGAGCTCTCAGGACTCAGGACAAGTGCAGTGACACCTCAGTGGGTTTTGGTCCCGGCCCAGGGAGGGAGATGAGAGGTGTGAGACTCAAACTAGTGCTGGAGAAAGAAAACAGAGACATCGTGGGAGGGGAGGGTAAGGGATGCTGAGCTCAGGGAGAACAAGGGAGGCACTTCAAATTCAGGCTGCTCCAACCCATTTTCCCCCTTTGCAGTCATGCCTGTTCAGCAGGGGGTGGAGGAGAGACAGCTCCAGCAGGGAGGGAAAGGCATTTTCTTCTCACTTTGGCAGTCAGAGCCTTCCCCTCGGTGACAGGCGTCCCTTTGAAATCCTCCATCTCACCTCTTCACACCTCGGTGCGGGGTAGGGGCTGTGCCCGGGCAGCCTGGCTGGCTGCTCCAGCAGAGTTTGTGCTGGAAACCCAGCACAGGCCCTGCAGCCACGGCGGGATCTCAGCCGAGCTGTGGGAACGAGCCCTGCTAAGCCGCTGCCTCACTCCACCTTAAGGGCACATAAGTGGGAAAAGCTGGTAATGCAGAGAGGAAAGCACAGGGATTAGCAGGCAGCCAGCTCTCTTCGGGAGCTGGGGGGGCTGGAGCCTGCCTTGAGGGTGCCAGCAGTGCTGGGCATGGGGTGTGAGCTGTGTCCATCCCACCACACCAAAATCAGGTGCTGCAGCTGGGGGATGCATCGCAGGGAGTCGGCACGAGCAAGTCTGGCTGGCAGCTCCGAGTCCCCGGGGAAATAAAGACAGCATTTCAAGGCTGGCTGTTTTCCAAAGGAGAGCAAGGCTGGGTTCTGCAGAGGGGTTTGCTGGAGGAAAAACGGGGTTGGGATCGGTGTGTGCCCCCTCCCTCGTATCCAGAAGGGTCTGGAGCGTGGCCTCGTGCAGATAAGTGCATGGAACTGGATGTGATTTACGTTTGCAGGTGTCACGAGGGAGAGGACGTGTGATGGTGAGGCGAGGAGGGCCGTGCGAGGAGGGAGGCAAGAGCAGAGAGAATTTTCTCTACGGATCCTTGGCTTCTGCAAAGCAGGAAAGATGCCTTTACAACCGAGTTTGTTCTCAGCCCTGCGGGCGACGAGTGCTGGAGAACTCCTGTCTCCGGAGGGGGAGGGAGGGTCAGAAAGCCCCGATTTCCGTCGCCCAGGAGCGGCAGATCCTGGATGTCCCAACCCTGATCCCTGGTCCCTGCGTGGCAGCGCCCAAGACGGGAGGTGCCGCATAAGCTGGTGGCACAGGGATGCCGGCAGAGGCTGGGGACAAGAGGAATGTGGTGATTTGGCTGCTCTTGGATGAGCCCTCTCTCAGTGCTCCTGCTGGCGACGGCATCCTGGGCACGGCTGGCACGGCTGGCACGGCTGCGGCCGAGCCGGCGCCGCGGGCTCTCCGGCTGGAGGAGCCCATCCTGCTGGCCAGGAAGCTCCGGCGGGACGGCAGCATCTCACCGGGAACACGGCGGAGAGGGGCCGGCCTCACTGCAGGGCTGGGGTAAGGCAGGGAAGATGCAGTCAAAACAACCGGAGCGGGAGCAGCCTCCCTCCTGGGCATCTGCACGGGCCCGGCGGCGCCGTGCAGGAAGGACCAGGGCCAGGTCTGGATGGGCAGCAGGGACGTGGCCACGGGCGAAGGCTCCATTTCTGCCACGTAATTATTCAGGTGGGAGAGGAGTCGCAGCCGGATGGGGTCGGCAGCGTTTTGGCCCTCGAGGATGCCCAGGTACCTGACAACTTCGGTGAGACACTCGCGGAAGCCGATGCTCCTGTAATCCACAGCCAGAGCCCGGGCATCCAGGAAGCCTGGAGGGAGAGGACATGGGTGACAGTAAAACCGTGCAGAGCTCAGGAATGCGCTTGGATTTCAGTACCCTCTCTAATGCACTGTGTATCTCACTTGAGGCACTTTGCTGCCGTGTGATATTCCTGAAGCAGGCAGCCAAGTGGGTGTCCCAAGGGACTGGACGTTTGTGTGCCTGAGAGCGGCATCCGCGGTTATCTCAGCGGGATAAACCCGCCAGGGTCAGGGAGCCTCTCGCTGCTGTGAGACCACAAGGAGGGTTCATTAGCTGTGCTCAGGAAGGAAGGGTTCTTTTCCTATTGGATTCTATCAGCAATGCTGGAGATGTGGCTAGATGGGCACTGGGGCTGGGCTGCCTTTGCCAGTGGGGTATTCCACTCTGGACAGTGTCTCCTCAACGCACAGCTGGGCACCACTTCCCTCTGCCTGGCTCCCAAAATTTACACTCCCTTTAAAGCAGTGTCAGAACCAAAACAGCTGGGCTGAGGGAGCTCAAAGCCACAGAAATCAGCAACCAACCGCTGATTTTCAGGCTTCTGCTCCTAACTTGCAGCTTCATGAGACCATAAGCAATAAAGCAGAGAATGTCACAGCACAGTGAAGTGCTGGACCACTGTGCTTGATGGGGTCTCTCGTGACAATGCAGCCCTTTGTTGCAGTGCAGTCAAACTGAATATCTAAACAAATGTTCCAGACCAAGTTACAGCCCTGAACCAAAGCCTGGATGCCAGCAATGTCCCCAGCAAGCCAAAACTGGGTGGTAAGCAAGCCAGAGGCTTCTTTACTGGAGCTGTGATCTCCATCCTGTTAACTGGAACAGGACAGAGGGTCTGTACTGAGGTCTCAGTACAAATAAGACCTTTGTTGGATTTTGCACAGGGCTCCCTCTCTCTTCTTATAACAACCAAGAGACACACACACAAAAAAAAAAAAAAAAAAAAAAAAAAAAAAAAAAAAAAAAAAAAAGAACAGAAAGGGAAAAAAAGCCTTGTTTATTTGCAGAGTCCTCATGCAGAATTCAGCCTCCGCAGGAAATGTATCCCAGGGAGGAGGTAAAGAGTTTAATATGGTTTTTCTGGAAGCAGGCTCCATTTCTGAGCAGGAATAAACGAGTCTCTGGCAAAACAGCTTTTAGCAGGGGGTGTGATGCCAACAGTGCTGTCCCTGTGGGGCTGGGGGTTCACCATCCTGCATACCTCAGACTCCCAAATGGATGCATGGGATGCTGACCCATCTGTAGGAAAATGCCCATCTGCCCTCCCTCAAGAGCTATTTCCCTTGGGAAGCAGGCAGAGCGGGCTGGAGGCAGCTCCCCAAATTCCAGTGGGGAATTTTCCTTCCAGGTTTGCACCTTCACCTCACCCATGTGCTTGTAAGAGCAGCTCTTACCTGCTCCTCCTGTGGCATGAAGCATTTTTAAGTGATCCACTGTCATTTGGAGAATTTCTGCTTTCTCCAGCTTGGAAGACCCCTGTGTTGGGAGCAGAAAGGAAAAGCCATTTGTCATTTTATGGTCCAGGGCTTTGTGCCTCTCGGGAGCCAGGGTCTAACCAATGATTTCCTCCCTGAAACCTCCCTGAAGCCCAGGAGTGCTCAGAATGGTGCAGGGCAACCACCAGGGCTCTGTTTTTTACATCAAGCGAGCAGAAAAAAGAGCTCTTTCATGATGCAGATTGAAAAATCCCCATTTCTGTGCTTCCTCATATCTGTAAAACACTTCCTAGATTGATTTGATCCTCCCCAGGGCTCCTGGATATTTGCTGATATCATTTCACCACCCCATTCCCACCACCCACTTACTGCCCGGAGTGAGGAGGAGAAGAAAGGCAAAGCCTTGCTGCAGACTGCCTCATTCTGGGGGCTGTACCCCAAACCCTGCAGCCTCCCAGGGGGCAGCAGGGGCTCACCCAACCCCAAACACACACCTGCTTCTCGAAGGCCGTGGGCACCAGGCGCCGCAGCTCCGACAGGCTGCTGTTGATGCGGTCGCGGCGCCGCTTCTCGATGATCTGTGGGAGATTCCCAAGCAGACAGAAGGAACCACAGTCACTCACAGCCACAGCTCGCAGATCTAAAGCCCTCCAGGTGCTTTGGAAGGGCCGTGTGTGTGGGTGTTTTGGGGTGCAGAAGTTGAGGGAAGAAACGTGGGCTGGTGTGGCAAGCCCAGGTGAAATTGCTCTCCCCTTTTCTGCCGGGTTTGAGGCCAAATCGCTGGGAAAAACATTGGCTTTTTGGGAGGTGGAGCAGGAGCAGTGTAAAGGTGATTTTAACAGTAAGGACTGGCCAACAGCCCCCCAGTGCACACAGGACCGGCCTGACCAGGGGACACAGCTGCCCTGATCATCATAAAGGACACTCACCCCTCTCCTCTTCTTCCTGGCTTGTATCTGAGATGTCGTGGTGGGAGACACAGACCTGGAAACATGGCTGGAAAGGAAGAAAAGGGGATCATTTCTGGCTGGAGAGCAACCTCTGTTGCACATATGTTCTACACACGTTTGCCATCTGCAGTTTCCTCTCCCCCACCCCAAAAAATGTCTTCTGTGGTTCCCATCTCATTTTTACCCACAACACAGAGCTCAGGAATTGGGGATGGGGAGCAAAGCAGAGACTTGAATCCCACTCTCTCCCCTCCAAGAATCTCCCACCAGCCTGGGACAGATTTCTGCACCAAACTGTCCATCCTCTCCCAGGCACAATTCTTCCATCCCAGCCTGTGATGGCATCTCCACGGGGCTGGAAAAGCAGCAATCTGAGCTCTGGAGTCGTGGCCTTTTTTCCTCCATGTGTGAACCTCCAGTCTCTCGTGTCTGAGCCTGCCCTGTCTGCAGGGCTTTGCATCTCGGAGCCGCGATAGCAGGAGGGATCTGAGTTCTGGGATCCCAGCTCCCACCCAGGGAGGGCTGGCTGCTCCTCAGGGTGAGGCCAGTGGTGGCACTGATGTGGTTTCTGAGGGCTTCCCAGAGAGTCGCTTCCCAAACCGCAATTTTCGGGGTGGGCTGGGAGGTTCTGAACTCACGGACACCCCTGAACCATTCAGAGAGGGGCAGGGAGGACACCTGGCAGGAGGTGACAGAGCAGGGACCCTCCTGCTGGCTTACAGCTCTGCTCAGGGGACGAGGGACATCGTGGGGACAGTCTAAGGAACAGGGCCCCACAAACCACCCTGTGCCTGCCTGGCTAAAAACACCAAAGGTCAGCTCTAGACACGCAGAGGGAGGCAAAGTTCAGCCCTTGGGTCCCCATGGAGGTGAAGCCTCCATAACCACGGATAACCAGGCGTGGGAAACTCCCTGCAGCAAGACCCCGTGGCAGAGGAGGGGGATGAGGCTGGCTGGGCCACCTCCCACCTCCCCCAGCAGGGTTTGTCCCTCTGGAAAGGGCAGCTGGCTCAGGGCTGTTCCTGTGCCTTACGAAACTCGGAGCAGGGATGTGAACACGCCTGCCATCCCGGCAGGGCTGGTGTCAGACACCCAAATCTGCAAAAGGGGCACTTGGGTTCACCCCAATCCAAATGTTTTTCAGTTTGACGAAGCATTTTAATAAGAGTCTATTAAGGATTTTCCTGCACAGACAGTGCTGTCTGCAGCCAGCTGACCCAGCGCAGCCTATTAAAAATAGGCCCAAGCGAGGTGCTTTCAGAAGTGGTTTTACACAATAACACGTTCTTCTACTGCCTGCTCTGCTCATCTCCATACAGGTCCCCTATTTGAATGTCTGCTGGGTGGGCTCTCTCCAGGCAGAGGTGCTGGCTGGCTCCACAAGTACTAACACGCGTCGCCAGCTACACAGACACGCAGAAAATTAGCAATTTTGGTGTGAGAACAGGCTCTGGATGGACACCAGGGTGTTTTAGGTGCAGGGGGTAGGTGCTGAATTCACCTGGAAATGCAAAATAGGCACCCAAAGAGGAATAGGGATTTTTGAAACTCTCTTTGTAGAGCTGTCTGGATGCATTGCTCTTGGTGAGCTTTAGGTCCAGATGTAGATATCAACACCCATCTCACTGCAAAATGTATTTTAGAAATACATCTGGTGGATTTGAACCACATAAAACGTAGTGTGAGTATATTACCCAGTGATTAAAATTCCTGCATTGCTCTTTGCTTGGTTTTATCATCCACAGCATAACTTTGGCTGTGAACTGAGCAGATCTTGCACTCCTGCAGTGACCCCGGAGCCTAAACTTGCTCCACGCACTGATCCAAGCCTCACACCCGGCGTGACTCATCCCCTCACTACAGGGAAACTGGTTTGCCCAAACCACTCAACCCATGGGTAATGGGCTGGGAACCCCAGCCAGGCAGCCTCTCTCTGCTCTAATCACTCCTCCTCCTCACTCCCCACCTGGAAATGTTTGATTTTTCTGGGTGCACCAGCATCCCATGCAGGATGGCATTACTCGGGGTGTGCCCTCAGCTCTTTTGGCCGTAGATTTGCGTGGCATGAGGAACAACATCCACCTATACAAATATCACCAGATCACGACCAGCCTGGTTCCACCACTGGCTTGAGAAGGCAAACACATTAGCAGCACCAGAGAGAAAAAGTTCGTCATTACTGGTCACCGAAATAAAATATTGTGACAATTCCAGTATTTTATCCCTCAGGGTCCTGTGGACTCTGTGCTGCACTGATGTGAAGAGGTGGGATACATTTCAGCTACAGCAGGAAAGCAGCTGAAATATTGATGCACTTGGAAATGCATAAGAGCATTTTGTGTAAGACATGCCCGACTCTGCTGTGACTGTATCAGAAGTAGATTCATGAATTTAGTCCCATGAGAAGCTGAGCTTGGCACCAGCCAGGCAGTTTCTCCACTCAGGACACCAAAAAGCAAGAGGGAATGAATTAATCCAAGGCCTGGCTGGACGCTGAGGGAGGGGAAACACTTGGCTACTGAAACAAGAGTTCAAAAGCAGCTGATTTTTGGATGGGAACAAATAACAGAGCCTTTCCTTCATCCCCTGTGCCGTCTGCACCCTCAGAGCCTGGGAGGGCTGACCCAGCCTGGGATGCCCGGTGCCAGGGGAGCCTGAGGGCATCGCCTGGGGAACCACACACGGCTCCTGTCCTCACCATTCCCTCACAAACAGCAAAGCCCCGGAGCCGAAAGTACAGCTCAGCAGCGATGGGACAGAGCCTGCGCTGCCGAGGGGCACCGGGGCAGCCCTTCCCTACACATCACAGCCCCAGCTGCTGCCTCACCAATGCAGCAGCGCAGCAGAAGCGTTTGTCTCATGCAAAACCTCTCGTTTCTTCCACATTCCCTGGGAGCCCTCGGGTTGCCTGAGTGCAGGGGTGTGGGTGCCTCTGCTCTCGGGGGGGCTGCCCCATCTCGGGGTGCAGAGAACAGAACGGGCTCCCACTGCCCTTCTCCCACCTGGCAGGAGAAGCCGCCGCGCTGGCTTTGATGGGATTCTCCTGAAGCTCCTAACGCAGCTCTAACACTTGTACGGCACTTCTGCTTCCTTGCGGGGTCTCAGCCCCATGGCCAGCGCCAGACCTGGCCGGCACTCTGGGGGCATCCTGCCGGTCCCCGCAGGACCAGCCCGACCCCGAGGGGTTAAGCGAGGTGCGAGGGACTCCCGGTGCGGCGGTGGCATCGCCGGTGCCCTCCCGTGCCGTGCCCGGTGCGGCGGTGGCATCGCCGGTGCCCTCCCGTGCCGTGCCCGGT
>JAYDZK010000086.1:4937910-4960456 GCA_034509185.1 Euphonia xanthogaster
CCCGGTGCGGCGGTGGCATCGCCGTTGCCCTCCCGTGCCGTGCCCGGTGCGGCGGTTGCATCGCCGGTGCCCTCCCGTGCCGTGCCCGGTGCGGCGGTGGCAGACCCGGTGCCCTCCCGTGCCGCGCCCCGGCAGGCACCGGGCGCTGCCGCCCCAAGCAGCTCGCGGGGAGCGGTGCCGGGACCCCAAAAACCCGCGTGGGACGGAGCCTGCCCTCACCTGTACTCCTCCTCCCGGCCCACGTCGATGGTGCCGTCAGACTCCGTGTCGGACGAGCTCTCCTCGCAGAGCCGCTTCATCCTGGCGGGGGGAGAGGCCGGTGGGCTCGGCGAGGTTGCCCCACGCTTGGCCCCGGTGGTCGCCGCCGTCCTTGCCCGCCGTGCTCGGGGCAGCGCTCTGTCCCTGCCCGGGCTCCGCCGCTCCGGCCCCGCACGGCTCCTCCCCTGCCCGCTGTGCCTCTCCCACCCCCGGCTCTCCTTCCCTGGCTCCCTCCCGGCACGTCCCCACCTCCCGGGTAATGGGTTAATGAGCCACCATCTCCCGGGAGTGACGGATTACGCGGCCGCGCCGGCGCTCCCCGGTTCCCAGGCCCCCCCCTCCTCGCCCCCCCGCCTCCTCCCGCTCGCTGGTCGAAATCCCAAGTCTTCCTGTAAAAGGAACAGTCTGTGTGAACCGTCTCATGTCCCCCCCTCCTGCCCACGGCCCCCCTTCCACCCGCTGCACATTGGCCTCAGCCCCAGTTTAAAGGGACCAGTGACCTCACTGGCAACAGAAAACCGTGGGAAAGAGATGGGACTGATAAAGCCTTGAGTTGTTTCAGGGAAAAATCAACATCCAGCCCCACACGCACACACATGTCTGCGCGGCTCGGGGCTCGGATGGAGAGCGGCTCGCCCGGAGCGCGGCGCGGTTCGGGGACGCCGCTCAAAGGGCCCTCGGCTGCGGTCAGTCGGTGGCCATCGGCGAGGGCCGGGTGGCAGCGGTGGCACCGCGCTCGGGCCAGGTCTGGCACGGCAGCGCGGTGGTCCCGCCGGGAGCTCGGCCCCCTGCCACGCTCCCACAGCCTTGGAGCCTCTTCAAGTGCCAGCTCCCGGCGCTGCCAGGGCATTTGACACCTACCCTGCGAGACAAAACGGCCCAAGCCCAACTCTGGGCTTTGTAACGCTGGGATGAATCGCCGTTTTCTGGTCTCTTTTCGCAATGCTGGAAACTTTAACCCACAGCTCAGCATCGAGCGAGCATCTCCCTTTCCCCGCTCCTGCAGGAAGGAGGCAGGAATCTGTTTTTCAGAGCCCTTCTGCTGCTAAAATCCCCCAAGGCAGCAAAAACGTGTGCGTGTGGGAGAGAGACAGAGAGAGGGGAGGAGGGAGAGCGCTGAAGTGGAGGTTCCCAGTACGAAAATAATGCCTTTTATTTTGAAGAAAATAATCAGCGCTGAGATCTGGCAACACGTGGGTTTCCCAAAGCCCTTCTGCAGAGACCGTGGCGGTGATAAGAGCCCGTCGCCGCTCGGGCCAGCCAAGCCGCCCGTCTCCCGTGGCCTCCTGGGGTGCTCCCTATCTCCCTCAGCCATCTCTGCCAGCTCACCCACCGAGGTGTCTGCAATTCCCCAGCACCCCGCCAGCAGCTCCGGAAAAGCCAAATCCCGGCTCCTGCCTGCCCTTCACCCACGCCTGCCCCAGCTGAGCAAAACATGGACACCCCCCCCAGCCCCCTGAGCACTTTTTGGGACCGAACCACACCATCCTCCCTTCTGAAGTGAAGCAGCAGGGACCTGAAGCAGCCGTCCCGGGCTGAAGTGGAAAACTGACATCTTGGTAGTGTTTGTAAACTGGAAAAAGGGAGTAAAACCTTTGCTTTAGGTCATAGCACTTTGTTACTCTAATTCTGGTGTTTTGTTTTCACTATGAGAAGTGGTCAAGAAGCCAAGCTGTTATTAGCTTACATTTCCAAATGAAAAGTTACTTTGAACCAGAAGAATTAGGAAAGTGTTATTTTAGCAGTTTTGAGATCGGCTCCTCCTCCCTTTCCAAAGTGATTTCAGTTAGAAACACATACATCTCCAAACCAAACTTCCCATAAACATGTGTTTTTGAGAGATTAATACTCTTTCCACTGATAAAACCATTTAAATGGGATCCTGAGATTGGTTGTTTCAGGCTCTTGCTCATATCACAGCGAGCCTGAACCCAGCCGAGCCCAGACCTGCCACAGAGGAACACTTTTTCTTCTCCATTAGAAAGGAATTCACTGTCCAGACTCCATCTTTTCTGGGCCCTGCCTAAGCATCATTATCTGGGTTCAATTGAAGTGTAATTGGCAACATGTTTTTCTAGGATTACACTTCATTATGAACAGAGCGGGGGCCCCGAAACCCACTTCTCCTGTAATCGGATCCCTTCTCCAGCCTGTGCTCCTGGAGAGTGGTTTCTAACCGACCCCAGGAATCCCAGGGGGGATTGTGAGGGACATCTGAGCCACCCCAGATGGAGCAGGGACCCCTCACGGGATGCTTCAGTGGAGACAACAGGGAAGGATTAAATGGGCTTAGCTGCGTGAAGGGAGCTGGATTTCAGGAGTGTCACCCATGTCCCACGGGAGGGAGCAGCCAGACCTCCCCCACTGCAGGCAGGGAGAGCTGGGGTGCAGGAATGGGGGTTCTGCCCCTCCTGGCCTCTCACTGGGTGTCTTTGCAGCCAATTCCCACAGTACAGTGACCCCGAGAGCAGAGCCACAAGCAGTGGGTGACCAACCTCTGCCCAGAGCCGATTTGCCCTTCCCTAGAGAGCTCCAGGCTTTGCCACAGCCAAGCCAGGGAATTATCAGAGGAAATCTCTCCCCAAGCCCTGAATTAACAGGGCTGGCCCCGTGCTCGGGGCTGTTTCCCCTCTGCAATCACAACAAGCATTGCTGCAATGCCTGTCCCCATCCCTGCGACCCCTGTGAGACCCTCAGGGACTCAGGAGCTGCTGAGAGCTGTCCCCTGCTCCGGCTGGCTGTGCCTCTCCGTGGTGGGAACTGTTTCCAGAGGATGGGTGTCACGAGGACGGGGCTAAGCCATCCATCACACCCAGCACTAATTGGCTACCCTGCTTCAGAGGCCAAGGAATAAGTGAGCTGCAAAGATTGATGTCCCTTCCCTGCAGCAGGAAAAACTCTCCGGGCCAGGACTGAGGGTGGATCCCTGCCAGGGACCTGGGATTGCCTAGGTTTGCCTGTGCCAGGACTGTCCTGGGGGTGAAGGGCTCCAGACGAAGTGTCCCAGGAGGAGCAATGGTCAGCCCAGCCACCAACCCCCCCTCCCACGCCGGGACCGCGCTGCTCCCTCCCCTCCCGCCTTCCCAGCTCTGGGAAATGTCCCAGGAGAGCGGCCAGCTGTGAAAAGCTGCAGCAGCTGGAATGTGGGAGGGAGGGCAAGGCTTCTGGAAAGCCAGAGGCAGCCGAGGAGCAGGACTTATCTGTTACCTCCCCGTGAACTGACACCTCTGATTTAACCCCGTGCATGCCTGGAATGCCCTGTCCTCACATCTTCAGTCAACATCACCTCCTAACCCCAGGTCCCACCGCTGCCTGCCAGAGCCACAGCTGTAATTTCCAAGGCAGAGGCCTCACAGGGATGCTGAACAGGATTCCTGGCTGTGGACGGGCTGCCTCCCTCTGTGGCTAAGCAGATTCATCACGGGCGGGTGGGAGAACCAGGCAGGGCCTTCAGGAGGTGATTTGGGATGAAAGCGTGGAGGGATGGATACGGTATCACCTCGGGCTCTGTCAGATCTGGAGCAGGGCCAGGAGAGGATTGTTTGCCGTGGCTCTGCTCCAAGCCAGAGGCACCACAATTGCAAACTCCCCCCCACTTCCCCGGCCCACGCAATCCAGAGCCCGCCCAGCCGACTGCTACGGGCAGTCCAGGGGAGGGAAAAACAACATTTTCCCACAAACCCGTGGCCTCACCCTTCCCCAGGCAGGGACAGGGCAGATCCTGGAGCTGGAATTCAGCGCTGCCCTCAGCACCCTGGCAGGGCTGTCTGTGTCCTCACACCCTATTGCCCCACGGCGGGTCTGGGAATGTGGCTCAGCTCTGCAATCCCGTGGGATGGGGCTCCAGAGGCTGCACCTGCCAAGCTCACAGCTGGGGCACCCTGCAGCTGCTGCTGTCCCCTTGAGTCTGTGCCACTCTGTGTCACCAGGGCAGTGGGGCTGAGGGACAGGATCCCCATCCTGCTCTGGAATCAGCAGAACATCCCGATGGTTTAGCATCAGACATCACCAGTGGGTTGGGCCCTAGACGTGCCTCAGTTTCCCCACCCATAATGGTGCTGCTGCACTGGGCACTCACTTTACAGAGAAGCCACAACGACTGACAATTGATATTGCACCAAACCTGCCCACAAAAGGGGTCACTGCCTGTCCAGGAACCCCCTGAGGTCAGGGCTCCCCTGTGGCACCCAGAGAGGACCGAAGACTTGTTGCCACTGGACACTGGGCTGCTCCTCTCTGGAATTTTGTGCCCAGAGAGGGTGGTGGGGACAAGGTGAGGGTGGTGGGGACAAGATGAGAGTGCTGGGGACGAGGTGAGGGTGCTGGGAACAAGATGAGGGTGATGGGAACAAGGTGAAGGGGATGGGGACAAGGTGAGGGTGGTGGGGACGAGGTGAGGGTGCTGGGGACAAGATGAGAGTGCTGGGGACAAGGTGAGGGTGATGGGAACAAGGTGAGTGTGATGGAGACAAGGTGAGGGTGCTGGGGACAAGGTGAGTGTGATGGGAACAAGGTGAGGGTGATGGGGACAAGGTGAGGGTGATGGGGCACAGGTGAGGGTGCTGGGGCCAAGGTGAGGGTGCTGGGGCACAGGTGAGCTGCTGTGGCACATGATGGTCCCATGACCATCCTGCAGCCCTGGGTTCTGTGGCTCTCACTCTCAGGGGTGGATGAGCCAGCCCTGGAGATGCCAGCCCCGCTCCCGCCTCTGGCCACCGGGAAGCCTTGGATGGCCCTAGGGCTGCACTCCTGCTAGGAAACAAGAGGAGCTGGGATGGGAAAACCCGTGGCTGGTGAGGCAAGGTCCTGGCCTTCCCCCGGGGCCAGTCCCCAGGGCTCCGGGGAGCACAATGCCTTTGTTTGGGACTCGGCCTGCAAGGAGCCCTTCCCTGCTCAGCCCCAAAACACCGACCCTTCAAAAGGCCTGTCCTCCCCTCCCCTTCCCCCAGCAATGCTAATGTGCCAGGCCTCTTCTCATGAGCCCTGGGAGAGATCGGGCTGGTAGACAGTTTCACCACTTGTTAAATGTGTGTTTAGCGATCTTGTGAGTAGACAAGAACAAATACAAACAAGCCGGGCTAGAGAGCCCCTGCCCCTCCGCCCTGCCTGGAACGCACCAGCCCCAAAGCCTTTCTTCTCTAACCACTTCAAACTTTCATTTCTTCTGAAGCCACAACAAGGCACACTTTGTAAAGCAAATGAGTAAACAGCAACTTTCAGCTTAAAAGGAAAACAAGGGGGAGGGACTGTTTTTAATTACTGGATTTTAAAAAGGGCTTTATTCTGTTAATTGCTTTCTGTTGTAAAATGTTCTCCTGCACACAGCCCTGGTTCTAGCTGCGTTGCTGCTGGCCAGATGGCACTGCAGAGGCAGTGACAGCATGTGCCTGTGCTGCTTGGCTACACAAGTGCCTTTAACATTCACAGACAGCACCCCCGAGCCCTCCCAGCCTCCTGGAAGTGACACGAGGCACCGAGCCTCGCTCAGACGTGGCCGCCGCTTTGCCATGGCCAACCCCCATCACTTCCAAAGCATCGGCACGCACGGGAAAGCCTCTGCAGCTTTCAGGGCGAGCTCCCGGGAGGGGCTGATTGCTGCTGATTGCCTCGGCTGCAGTGTCACCGATGTTCGTGCGAGGTGCTGAGCCCAGCCCGGTCCCACCCTCGGCGTGACGGAGCTGCGGGTCTGGCGTGCGTGGAGGCATCTGGGGCTCTCCGTGTGTGCAGCCCCGATGATCACAGCCAGCCTGGGAGACACCCCCGAGCCCGGGCAAACAGATGGATTGGAAACAGAGAGCTCAGGGGTGCACGGGAGGATCTGGAGCAGAGACGCCACCAGTGAGGCTGTCACTGTGCTGGGGACAGATGGCACCGGGAAGGGGCAGGGAGAGGTGGCAGCGGGAGACTCTTCTGCAGTTGGATCGGCCCCAGGAGGGAGGGAAGGAAATGGAGCAGGGATGGCCTTGAGTACATGGAGACCCTGAAGCCCTCACTGCACCCTGGGTGCTGCAGGGGTTTCCACAAGGCCCTGGAAGCCTCAGAGGGGGCCCAGGCAGTGCGGGGAGGAGGGAGAGAGGTTTGTTCCCAATGTGGAGCTCACAGGAGCACACACTCCTCCCTCCCTTGCCGGCCTCCAGGAGGGAGCACAGACATGTCTGGGGAAACAGGGACAAGGAGGCTCCCAGTCTGCAGGGGAAGGGATCATCCCCTGGCCCTTCCAGCACAGAGGAGGGGAAGTGCACATCCAGAGGGCTTCCAAAGCCACCAGCCCTCTGCCACAGAGGCCCCAGGGTCAGGGATCACGCAGAGTTCAGGGCAGGGGTGAAGCTGCAGCGCTTGGGCTGGCCCGGGGGGAAGCTGCTCCCTCCGGCACTTCGAGCTCCTGGCATTGCCTCCTGGCGTGGCCTCTCCTCACTTAGAGCGTCCCCCAGCACCACCCGCTGCTGTTTTCCATGCTGGTGCTTCCCACAGAGTCATTACAGCTGGGAGAGACCCTTAAAATCGAGTCTAACCATTAACCCAGCACCACCATGCTCTCCACTAAACCCTGTCCCCAAGTGCCACATCCGTGTGTTTTTGAGCACTTCCAGGGATGGTGATTCCACCACTGCCCTGGCAAACTCATTCCATTGCCTCACCACCCTTTCAGTGGAGATTTTTTTTTCCTATTATCCAATTTAAACTTCCCCTGGCATACCTTGATGCTGTTTCCTCTCATCCTGTTCCCTGGGAGCAGAGCCTGACCCCCCTCCTGGCTGTCCCCTCCTGGCAGGGAGCTGTGCCAGCCAGGGGGTCCCCCCTGAGCCCCCTTTTCCCCCAGCTCACTCCCTCATCTCCTCCTCATCCCTCTTCTGCTCCATGGAGCTGCTTTAATCAGGAAATCTCCTCCTAAAAAACAAACTCAGGAGAGAGCCAGAGGTGCTTTGGAGCCCGCCGTGCCCATGGCATCAGGCAGCTTTTCCTGCCTTTTCCTGCGCCCACCGCGGCGGGTTCGGCTCCTGCCATCAGCCAGCAGCTGCTGCTGAATGCTCACTTTCTCCAGTTGAATAGCAGGAAGTTCAATCCCGTTCCTTCGCCTTTCAGGCTGTCAGCTGGAACAATCGCCCACCTGTGGCACCACCCCGGGGATATAAATAAGGAACAAAACACAATCGCTGCCCGAGGAATGGCTGGCGTTCCCAGCAGATCTGCCGATAGCGAGTGCGTGCCCGCACTCGGGAGAGGTGTCTGTGCCGCGGCCGGACACACGGACAGCCCCGGGAGCGGCTTCCGTGCGCTGGAAGGAGCGCCCAGAGCGCAGGAGGGGTTGCAGGAAGCGCACGGAGAGCTGGTGGAGCTCTGCGAGGACTCGGGTGACAAACCCCAGCTCCCTGCCGGGATGCCCAGCGCTCCCATCCTGCGCTGGGATTGTCCGGCAGCTGCCCCGTGTCTCCAGGACAGAGTCCGGCGTGTGCTGGTGGCTCCCTCGCTGCTTTTCCCCCCGTTTCTCCGAGCGCTGCCAGAGCGGCTGCGAAGCCAAGAGGCAGCGAGAGCTCCTTCCTGGAGCTGCGCCTCCCTCGCCGCCACCCAAGGCGCTTCCCCGCCACCTCCGGCACTCGGCACTCGCATCATCAGTTCACAGCCGGGCCCCTGCTCCCGCCGGGATGCTCCCGAGGCCGCGGCCGGCACAGCTGGGCTGGATCTGACAGCTCCGCGCAGCTGGAGGGAGCCCAGCTGAGGATGGGGATGGAGGGAGGTGCGGCGCGGACCCTCCGGGAGGGGGGAGAGGCGGCTGGGAGGGCAGTGGGAGCCACCAGCACGCACACGCACAGGCCAACGCTGCTGCCACGAGAGGAAATTATTAATTTGCTGGGAATAAAGTCGGCAGTGAGTCAAAAACCATCCTTCTCCCGATGTGCTGGAGAAAAGGCTCCCAGCCTGCCCTGGCACCCCCACTGCCAGCAGCCCTGCTGCCTTTGTCTGGAGGGACAGGCTGGCACAGGGGCACCTCATCCCCACGGTGATGGAATGTGGATGGGCTGGGCACCGTGTCCCCATCCCGGGATTCACCCAGACATGGCAGCTCTGCTCCCAGCATGGGACTTGTGGCAGCCTAACTCCTGGTACCATGGCAGGGGACGTGTCCCCCTCCCTGATACCCTTTGTCCCCACATCACAGCTCTTCCCTGTTTGTTTTCCCACTGCTGCCTCCCTCCAGCTCCCCGAGTGGAGCCGGGGTATTCAGGGCTCACAGCCTGAATGAAGCCAGATCCCTGGACACATTCCTGTGGTTGTTGCCTTTTTTTTTTTTTTTCTTTCCCTTTTTCTCTTTCTTCCCCCCTCCTCTTCTCCCTCTCTTGGCACAAGCTAAAGGATTCAAAAGGAAGCCAGGCTTGGCAGACACAGGGGGAGGAGGGAGTGGGGAGATGAAAGAAGGCCTCTCTCCAGCTTTCTTTCCAGTTCCCACACTCAGCCGGTGCAGAGTTCCTAATGATTCCCAGCCGCACCTGGAGGAGGCCTGTTTGTGCAGCCAGCAGGACAAGCCCCCGTCACCCCAGCACTGCCAAATGGGGTGGCCCCCCAGCCCCTCAGCCAGGTCACGCTGGGTGACAGAGTGTCTGAGGTGGCACTTGAGGACGTGCATCCCACGCCAGAGTTGGCACTGAGGAAAATCTCTGCATGCCCAGCTTGGCAGGCTTCCAGCAGCTGCCCCTCCCCATGGAGGTCAAACCCTGCAGGGGGAGGCTTGGGGACAGTCCGGGGGCTCAGGTGGCCCCCGGGGCTGTGCTGAGGCAGAGATGCCCGTTCACACCCCCCAAACACGCACCTGAAGGGAAGGAGCTCCAGGTGGCACCGGGGAAGGAGGTGATGCCGCTTAGGGCACCAAGGAGGGGGACATCGGCCACCAGGTCACCTCTGGCGGCACTCGCAGCCCTCCACGCCCTCTCGTGGCACCTGCTCAGCACCACAATTGTGCCTGTCCCCATCCCTGGGGCAAAGGCATCCCCATCAGGATGGACCTGAATTCCAGCAGGGACAGCAATGTCCACTCGTGCTCCAGTTCCCACCGAAAGCCAGCGCAGGCCGGGGAAGCCAAGCTTCCCTCATAGTGCAATCGGAGCAGATTTTCCCTCATTTATCCTCCCTGGCATCCTCAGCTTCTCTGGGCAACCGGTGCCAGGGCCTCACCACCCTCAGAGGGGAGGATTTCTCCCAATATCCAATCGAAATCTACATTTCTTCTGTTCACACCCATTCTCCCTCGCCCTATCGCTCCATGCCCTTGTTCAAAGTCCCTCTCCAGCTCCCTTGCAGCCCCAGAAGGTCCCGAGACCCCCCCCTCCTGTGCTCTGCTCTCCTCTCAGGGGGGTTATGGCACAGCCCCATCCGGCACAGCGCTGCCAGCAGAGCTTTGGAGTGCAGCCCCGGTGACGGAGCCTGCGCTGCAGGAATGGGAAAGCGCCAGGACAGGGAGATCTCTGCCCCCATGGGCAGAGCTGGGAAAACGAGGCCGTTTTTCCTAAGAGGGGATCTCCAGGCAGGGGGAGCAGGGTGGCTTCACTCTGTGGGTCCAAGATCTTTGCCCTCTGGCGTGTTGCTCCAGCCCAGCAGCTCATTCCCTGGTGGGAGCTCCCACAGATCCATCCCCACCGAGACACCCCTTAAGCACCAACACCAGGGGGGACAGCAACAATTCCCAGCCAGGGCTGGGCAATTCCCAGCGAGGGAAGGTGCTGGTGGGTGTGGGTACCCCAGAGACCCCTCCTGGCGAGGGGCCAGGCCCTGCACACAAAGCTGGAGCCTCTCCCAAGGAGCTGGCCCAGCACGGAGCTGCCTCTTGGCTCCGGGAGGCTCCGGCTGCCCCGGCGGCTCCTCACCCACCCCGGTGAGTCACGGCTTCGTTGGTGGCCCCGGCTGGCCCTGGCTGTGCTCAGGGGGGACCATTTTAGGCACTGGTGACAGAGGTGTCAGCAGGCACAGCTAAAAATAGCAGTGTTGATGGTGGGGCTGCTCAAATGCTGGCACTGCCCCGGCGGCGCTGATAGCGAGTGCCCTTTGCTTGTTCTCCTGCCACTGGGTCTCCTTATCTGTCCTTCCAGCTCCGGGTGTTTCTGTCACCCTGTCACCAAGTCCCCTGCCCTGACATTTTATCCCCCCTGGGATGGCTGCAGGTTCCTGCTCGGGGTTGTTGGCGCCTACCCTGCCCTCCAGGGAGGATGCAAAACTGAACTGCAGAGGAGCTCCCAGCTGGGCCACAGGACAGCCCTGGATCTGCATCTACACACCAGGATCTGCAGGGGCTTCACTGAGCTTCAGAGCACTCCTGGGTTCCTGCTTTCCCTCCCTAAGGAGCTGGAATCACCCTCTGTTCCCTCTGGATCATTCGTCAGATTTAGATTCACCATCCTAGGAAGGGTTCAAGGCAAGGTTGGACTGGGCTTGGAGCACCCTGGGACGGTGGGAGGTGTCCCTGCCCGTGGCAGGGAGTGGCACTGGATGATCTTTAACTTCCCAAACCAATCTGGGATTCCATGATTCATTCCATGGTGATGGGGAAACTGAGGCAGGGATGTGTCACAACTCCCCTGGTCCACACAAAGGACCAGGAGAACAGAGTCCGTGCTCTGCCCAACCTCCCTGCCATGCTCATCAGGGCTGTCCCACTCTCCCAAGACACCCCACAAGTTCTGGGGGTTAAATCCTGATTTGTCATGAGAAGCAGCTCCTGCTATTCAGGGATTACCTCGGGAACATCTGTGCTGACAATTGCTGAGTGGCAGCATAATTCCCACCAGCTCTGCCTCCGCCTCCTCCTCCTCCTCCTCCTCCACGGGCTTCTTTTCAAAGCACGCTCCCTGCAAAGCCCTGCCATGCCTGATCAAGGGAAAAGCTTGGAAGACAGGCAGCAGAATCAAAACCTCAGGCTTGCAGCAAAGCCGAGCCAGGCACCCCAAATCCACCTGCACAAAGCTCCTCCCCTGTCCCAGGCACCCCAAATCCACCTGCACAAAGCTCCCCCCCGTTCCTCAGCACCTCACAAGAAGATCTTGGGGTTGTCCTCGCAGCTCTTGGCTTTGCTGTGGACATCCCGACCTCCCAGGGCTGCATGGACACACCTGGGCTTTCCCTGGTGCATCTCAGGCTGGAACCCGTGCTGGAATTTGATTTATTTTTCTTTTTTTCCCCTCCAAGCATCTGGTGGAAGAACACAGCAGGGTTGGGGATGGGCTGGGGGAAGGCACCCCAGGGCAGCAGGAAGGCTCTGCTGAGGGCCATCCATCCCTGAAAGGAACACCCAATGCAGGGATGCTGCCCCGGGGCCTGCGGACATTCCTTGGCTATATTTGGTGAGGGATGGAGAATTTGCTGCTTCCCCTCAGTCCATCTGTTCCCCTGACTGGCGGGGAGGAGCTGCAGTGTCGCTGCCGGGATGGAGCCGGCACTTCAGCAGCCATAAATCTCCTCTGCTGAGCCTGTGCTGCCTCCCACCTGTTGGCTGGGAGAAGATCAAGCTGACAAAAGTCTCCTGCCAAGCTGTATTTTTATCCAGGGCTCCATCACGAGCCCAGGTGCCCCACAAAAGCTGCTCACGAAGCACAGGGAGGTGATTTGTATCACAGCACATCCCACCCCTGGAATCCCACCTCTCCCACAGGTCTCCAGTCCCAAAGTAGGAGCTTGAATCACATTTTCTGAATTCTCTTAAACCCCAAAACCCCTTTTTCCTTCTTGTCACGCCTGCCCCATCACCATAAAACCTGGGAGGTCCCAAGCAGGGAGCTCAGAGCCCTCGTTGTGAGAACAGAGGGAGCAGGGCTGGGACCAACACAGTTTATTATGGAAAAACACCCCGAGGGATCCCATTTACATGGCAAAAAACCACCGGAGGACAATGAAGTGAAATCCACAGCAACAACACACAGCAGGAAAAGTCCACTTGTCAGCCAGGACAGCAGGAGAGGCAGGGCCCTGTGAGAGAAGTGCCCATCCCAGGGGATGACCCCAGGGACACTCCCCAGCCCGAGGGGACCCGAGGGAGGTACACAAGCAGCAAGTCCTTGTCTTCCAGTTGTAGTGATGGAGGAGGAAAAAGAAAAAACAAAACCAGAGGAAGCCACGTGGATAAAAGCAAAAGGGACAGCCACGGTGGGAATGGAAAATCCTCCCCTCCCTGCTCAGGGAGGATCTGGGGAGGTCTGGCTCACCTGGGGCTCATTTCCTGAGCCCCACAGCTCCCAGGGAGCCTCTAAACTGCCCTGGCAGCAGGAGGACCCAAAGCAGGGTCACTAAAAGCCTGTCCCCAGCTTGCACCCAGCTCCCTGTGCACCTCAGGGCCTGGAGAGGCAGCAGGAATCTGCTCAAATCCAGGGCTCTACCCCAAACCCACAAGCCATTGCTTCCCTGGGCATCCACCTCCTGCTGCCAGCACCAGCATCACCTCTGGATCATCCCACGGACACATCCCCGTGTCCCCAGTCCCTCTGGCACCCTGCCCTGTTCCCCAGGGCTGGCTGACAATTCCTCCTGCAACATCCTCTCCCCTGCACAAGCTGGGCTTGGCTGGGCTTCCACCATCTTCAGGAAACACCTTGGAAATGTTTACTGGCTGTGCTCCCCCTCCCAGCTGCCAGAAAGGCCTCCAAGATCCAGCTCAGATCCCAAAATCTTGGGTTCACATTAAAAAAGACAAGACCTTTCTGGAAACCTGAGCGCTGGCGGATGTGACACTCAGAAACTCCTTCCTCCCAAGATTTTTCGTTTGTTTGTTTGGATTTCAGACCTTCCCCCGAGGTGTTTGTCACCCAGATGTGACAGTTAACAGTCTGCCAAAGAATTTTTTTTTTGGGGGGGGGGGGGAAAGTGCAATTTGCTTTTCACTGCTGGAGCAGGATTTAGTGCAATGAGAAAACTCTGCTGAGCCACTGAAGGCATCACCAGCTTGGTTATTTACATATTCCTCAGCAGGGTGATAACTCCAGCTCCAGCCTCACTGTTCGAGCTGAAAGTTCCCTGGAAAGAGCCAGACACACAACCTGGAAAATTTCAGCCCATGGAATTTGTATTAAACTGTCTGATCATATCAAGCACCCTTCCTGCCCAGCCGTGGGATGTTGTGCAAAAATAAAATAAATAAATAAATAAAGTTGAGGAAAAGAAACCCACGAGGAAGAAATAATCTTTAAATGTGCCTCCCGAGTGTCTCCTTTGGGACAGGGCTTTGAGCAGAAATGTCAGGGTGATTTTCACACCAGTTCCTCTCCCATTGATTTCCCATCCTGTTTTTTAATCAGAGATTTGGTTCTCTCACAGCATCGCTAACAGAGGTGTCTATTTCAGGAAACACCAGAGGTTTTAAGAAGCTGAGGAGAAAAAGATTAACAACTCATATGGGCCCAGCCTAGAAAGGGAGCAAAAAAATCCTTTAATTGAAATCCCCAGGCTGAAATTCTCTGCAGATTTATCTAAATGGACTTCAAATGATGTCCCTAATACATCAAGGCCTGCTTTTAACTTAATTCAAGCTCTGGGCATGCATCTGCAGCCCTTGGACAAGCTGGGCTTTGGATGCTCACTGAGATTATTAGTTTTAAGTGCTAAATCATGCAAGTGTGAAACCCAAATATAAAAACCTGGGCAAACAATACACCAGCCCAAAGCTCCAAGCAGGAAACAGGATTTTTTTTTTTTTTAGTATGTTAAGTATTTGTTTCTATTTTTCCAAATTTAAGCTGGCAAAATCTTGGTGAAAGGACAAACACTGAGTATTTTCTGGTTGGGGAGCAGCAGCTGAGGCTGTGAAGGAGCAATAGCACGGTTTAATTCCAGTTAAAAGGGACAAAATTTTGTTTCAAAGCTGCTTGGAAGGTTTTTGAGCGCTCCCAATTTTCCAGCTCAGCCTAAACATTTGCTTGGGAAAGCCAGAAGGCTTTGGGAGTCACTGGGGGTTTTCAATAAATAGGTTAAACCTGCCTGGCACAAAGATTCCACACAAGGCCGACCCATCCTCGAGGGGTTTTGCCCGAAGCAAGTGCAGAGTGCACAGAGAAACTGGGAAAACATCTCCTGGCACAGAGGAGCCCCCAGCCCCAGGAGGAACAGCAACACACGGAGGCACCAAGGACATTTTCCTGCTCTCTCCTGCCCCTGCCCGGGGGGATGAGCCACCATTCCCAGAACAAACCTTCCCTGCACGAGCAGGGAGCCTGGCCCATGGGGTGAGGTCCATGATGGGGTTTGGGGGATCCCCCCTAACCCCACTATTTGCTGTTGGGGCTCTGCTGCTTCTCCCGCGCCGGCCGCTTGTGCTTCTGGGCCACGCCGTAGGGGACGTGGGCGGCCACGGCGCCCATCTCCTGCGCTCCCTCCACGTGGAACATCTGGTCATCGAAGAAGATGTGGGGCCTGATCTTCCTGAGCAGAGGGCCCTTGGGAGCCCCGGCCAGGAACAGAGCCTCGTCCGTCTCCAGGCCCCAGCTGCGCAGAGTCTTTAGGGCGCGCGCCCCCGAGCTGGCCGCGCTGCGCGCCGTCACCAGGTACGTGCGGATGGGACACTCCAGCCTCAGCCCCTTGGAGTAGAACTTCTTCTGCAGCTTGCCCAGCGCCTCCAGGAAGCCCTTCAGGGGGCCCTGAGGGAGCAAGGAGGAATCTTCTGTCAGCCCTTTCAGGCACTGCCTTCCTGTCATCACCCTGTGAGCCACCCCAAAAATGACCCCAAACCATCCCCTGTGCCCCACCCCACCTCGCAGCCCACCCTGGCTTGATCCCAGAGCTGGGAGCATCCCATGAGGGCTGCCTGTCTCCCAGAGCCTTTTCCTGCCCTCAGCCCAGCTGTACCTGTGCCAGGGGCTTGTTCTCGTGAGCCTTTTCGTGCTCAAAGAACATGTCCAGGCCGTGAGCCTTCACGATCTGCTCCGACTCATCCGAGAAGAGCACGGCGTCCCCGTCGAAGGCCACCCGCAGCTGCTTCTCTGACACCTCCAGGTCCCTGCTGGGGCTGAAGATGGTGGCTGCAGCGATCCCTGAGGATGAGGCAAGAGGTGGCAGTTATCCAAGGATCCGTCCTCGTGGCTCAGCCACCGAGGAGAGGAGCAAAACACGACGGGCTGGGAGCAAAACGCCGCAAGGAAACGCGCCCGGGAGCACCTGCAGCTTGGCCCCGAGAGCTTCCACGGCAAAAACAACCCCCCAGATGACAAATCACCCTTTGCATACAAGAATTAAGGAGGAAAAACAGCGCCTTTGCCTCAGGAGAGCTGTGGAGCTGGAGGAAAGGCTCATTTCTATGGAAACTGGAGGCTCTTTGGAGCGTCAGAGATGTGCGACGAGGCAAACCTTAAGTGCACGTTGGATGAGGGACATGGATACTGGAGTTATCCTTCCTGGGATCAACCCCCTGAGGGCTCCAGGCTCCCCCCGCTGCCCCCCCTGAGCTGGACCCCAGACTCACCCTCTTCAATGGCCCCACTCACTTTCTCGGCGTCGGAGGAGAGGTAGAGGTTGGTGTGATAGGCCTTGAGGTAACAGATGGGGCTGTTCCCTCCCGTCATGCAGAACCTCTCGATGAACAGATCTGGGGGCAAGAGGCACCCTGGGGTGAGCCTGGCTGCCCCCCAAACCCAGCCCTGGTGCTGGAAGGGCTGGGGTTAATTTTAGCAGGGCCAGCAGCCAGAGCTCCTCCCCACCATCCAGTTCTGCTCAACACCCAGAAAATCTGGGAGAAGTGGGAAAAATGGGAGAAAACACCTCCTTTTCTTGGTGCCCAGCAAGGACACCACCCAAAAGCCACCAAGGACAGCTCTGTCCCCATCTCACCGTAGTGGTTGATGCTGTTGATCAAGCGAACCCCAACCTGGGCGTGGTTGTTGGTCATGAGGACGATGTCGAAGAGCTCCTCGCTGTCGGGGTAGAGCTCACGGAGCTGAGCATTCACTGCCTCCAGAGCCTGCAGCACCCCGGGGAGAGGGGGTGGGTGTCAGCCAGGCCCCCCCAGGCGCGGCCCTGACCCCCTTCCCACCCAGCAAAACACTCCTGGTCACCAAATCCACGAATCTGACCAGCCCCACGTGTGGTCCTCACCCCTTCCCATCAACAAAACACTCCTGGGTCACCAAAATCCCCACCTCAACTACAGCCTGAGCCAAGCTGACATCAGCTGGGAAAAATAGATTCATTTTAGGGGGGGGAAAACATTCCACCTAGCTACTGCTCTGTTTTCAAACACAAAAGGTTTGGAGTTATTAAATGAGGATAAATTAGCTCCAAGTTACAGGGAAGTGTTTTTCAAGCAATCAGAAACAAGTCTTGCCCCACAGAGCTGATTAATCTATTTATTGGGAATGGGCTCCAGCACCCAAAACTGCACTAACTGCTACAGGAGTTGGAAAAGAATTTTCAAGTTTGAAATGCCTCATTTCAACACATCAGAATTAGAAATTGGCCGACTCGGGAGCAAGGCTAAACTCAGCCAATTTACAAGAATAAATAAATCGTAATAATAATAATAATAATAATAATTACAAAAAAAAAAAAAAAAGACAGTTCCCTAAATGGAAACTTTAAATGTGATCCAAGAAGTTGATTTGTTCAATTCTTGGGCTCAGGATGGAGAATCCAGTCCTGGAAGCAGCACACCACTTGCTGGGAGGTTTATCTGCCCTCTGTTTGCTCCGTGGTTCGTGTCCATCCCAGCCCCACGTGAGCACCGTCCCCTCTCCAGAATTTCTGGGCAGCTGTGGCTGCTCACCTTGACGAAGGGGAAGGCAGCCCCGGGGAGGAAGGGCTCGTTCTCGTGGTCCAGTTGGTATTTCACATAGGCCTCCACGCCCTGCTCCGTGTAGATCCTCTGCTCCTCCTCCATGCGGAACAGCGCCCGCGAGGACACGGCGATGGTGATGGCGTTCTCAGGTTTGGGCTGGGGGCACAGGGATAAATTAGGGAGGCAGCCCCTGGGTGGATCCCCCAGCATGAAAGGCCACGAGGTGGGGGACACCTCTGAAATGGCTTGGAGAACGACAGAGCGGCTGCATCCCAGCGCTTCAGCAGATGAAGCCCTGATGCTCCATCCCCACACATTTGGGACGCCTCAGATCCCACTGCCAAGGCCTCCCACTGCAAACAGGCTCCCAGAGCCCGTGCAGACCCCAGGAGGAGCTGCTGAAGCCCGTGCAGAGGGACTTTGGGTGGCTTTTCCCACCCCCCAGGCAGGAAGGAGCCGCGCTCTGCGGCTGAGCCAGCTCCGCATCCCGTGATGCCGTCCAGATGTGAGGAACAGCCCGCGCCAGCTCAGCTCCTCCAAACACTTGATACAGTTATTGTGGGTGGAAACATGACAAACAGGTGGTGCAAGCAACGATTTATGAGTCATTATTATTGATGTTCGAGAGCTCCATCCAAAACCCAAATCCAAAACCTCCTCCAGCTGAAGCCAACGAGGTGCCTCCAGAAGGGCTTGGCAGGGACAGAGGGGACAGTGGGGAAGTCAAGCTCATCTTGACCCTCACCCGTCCTCCCTCTCTCCCCTTGCAGGGCAGGGAGGGTGTTAATCCCCATCACTCACTTGCAAGCACAAAAATAACTTAATTACCAATGGCCAGTGAGAAATCTTGGCTGCCAGGACAGCAAATCCTACAGAGGGACAGTGGCACAGGGAGTCCTGTCCCCTACAGAGGAGTCCAGCAAGCAGGACAGGGCTTGGGGGCTCTCTGAGGAATCCTGGCTGCGAGCACTGCAGGAACACCTCACCCCCTGCTCCTCTGTGACTTCCAGGATCCTCTGTGCCATGCTCTGCATGAGTAATCCTCTGGCAATGCCATTTGCTCAGGGTGGAGGGTGCCTCCTCCAGGTGCTCCAAAGTTCAAGCTCCCACCCTGCCCGGGGCTGAACTTTGCAGGAGCAGCAGCCTGGCAAGGCCCAGGTGCCCCATCCACACTGGCACTCGCTCCCTGCAGGGCTGGGCACGCCCTGGGGCTCACTCTGCCCCCAGCCCCACCCAGGAATGAGTCAGTGGGAGCCTCCACGCCATTCCCAGCACCATCCCTGCAGCAGGTCCATCCCAGGCACCTCTCCAGAGGCTGCATCCACCCCCAAAATCCCCCAAATCCCCCAAATCCCCAGCAAAGCGATTAAACAGCGGGCGATTAGGACGAGACCCAGATGAGCTGGGGCTGAGAAGATCACTGCGGGCACAGGGGTCCCTCTCCCACAGCATTTTTAGGGAATCAGGTCCTGTTTGGAAGTGGCTCTTTTAGGAAAGCAGGGGAACAACCCCCAGGACAGGCAGGACCTGATCCATGACACCAGCACTGCTCCAAGTGAACCACAGCCAGGTCCCCAAGGAGTGTCAGCTATTAATTGGTCACAGGCCAAGCCTTGGCACTTCAGCTCATTAATTAATAACTCTGGCGTCATGGGCCATTTATTAGCTGCAAATATTAATAACTCTGCAAGGTCTTGGGACATCCGGCCATTAGCTGGAGTCCTGCTGCTCCATCCTGCTCCAGAGTCCCTGCAGTGCTGGGTGTGCAGGAAGTCTTCCAGGTGTTTGCTCCCTGATCCAGCACCAGGGTCAGCCCTGGAGGGAGATTCCCAGGAGAGAAAACAGGTCAGCAGCTCAGATGTAACAGCACTGAGGCGTGTTCAAGGGGGTGAGAAGGATGTTTGGGGCCACAAGCCAAGCTGGGGGTGCCCAGAGGGAATTTCCACCTCCCTCTCCCGTCAACGCACACCTTGCACAACAGCCCCGGCTGCTCAAGGTCTGTCCCCACCTCTGAAAGGCACCAGCCCTCGGGGAGGTTCATTGAAGAGGCAATAAACACAGCAATAAAAATAACCCTCAGCTCCAGGCCCTGCCTCTGCCCCGGCGTGGGCAGCTGGAGCCCCAGGTGCCTGCGGGCAGGCAGCTCTGGGAATGGGAGCTGCCGGATCCTGCCAAGGAAGATTTGCACCTTGTGGAGCACTCGGGGCAGGAAAGTCTCACCCGGGTGCTAAGGCAGCTCCCAGCTCTGGCTGGGCTGGAACAGCCCTGCTGTTCCCTGGGAAATGCTGACATTTGGAAAATGAGGCGATTCTGCACTGCAAGGAGGGATCTGCATTTTGACATTTCTTTGAAGGGGAGGTTTCGTTTGGAAGCGTTCCCTCCTCAAGGTTGTTTGGATGCCTCTCTGTCCCCATCAGTGCTGCAGATGGTCATTACAACGCTCAAAAATGAGCTTCAGAAAGCCTCAGGAACCACAGCACCTCAACTCCTCCATGTGAGTGCTGCTAACAACCCACCCAACCCCACTTTTCCCCAGAAATGGAGATGTCTCAAGGCAAACACTCTTCTTTTGTAACAGGAAATGTGTGCATGGGAGGGTTCCCACTCCCAGCCCTGGCTGGGGTGGATTTGGTCCCACAGCCCCCATCCCACCACTGCCTCCTGCTCTGGCTGCCTCAGCCCTGGAGGGTTTGGGCTGAATCACAAACTCTGTTTTCCCCTCAAAGCAGCATCCAAGGTCAGCCAAGGTCAGTGAAAGCTCATCCAGCACAAGTCCAGACTCTGTTCAGCCAAATCCAACTGAATTTGCTGCCTGGGGATCCATGGTGAGCTCCTCTTCCTTCCCATGGGAAGGTCAGATCCAGCCCCTCCTGAACCTCGAGCAAGAGATTCATGATGGGTTTAGGAGGAGTGGGAACAGGGTGGGGGAAGGTCCCATCCCAATCCTGGGTCCATCCCTAGGCTCAGCCAAAGAGGAGGGACAACCAGGGACGTGTCAGAGGAACATCAGCCACTGGCACAGCTCCAGGAGGTCCACAAAGCCCAAACCCCACCTGAGAAATGTAAAAAGTCCTTTCCAGCAGGCTCCAGCTCCACTGAGTGCAAAGCCCAGCCCAGACCCCAAACCCCCCAGTTTTGGGGTGAAGGTGCATTTCAGGAGTGACTGGAAACAGCCCAAATTTCTCCCTGCAGATCCAACAGCTGGCGGCCTTTAAATCACTGCTCTAATCAGTAAATCCCCAGCAGCCCCCCAAGGATTAGAGGCAGACATTTGGAAATCCCAGGGGCTCCCGGGATGTGCAGTGGGACTGTGTCATCCCACCCACGAGAGCCACAGGTGCCCTCAGTGCCACCCAACCCCACGGCCACCCCTGGAGGTCCCCACTGGCAGGGGCCACACTGGGGACCCCGTTCTGCACCCCTTGATCCTTTTGAGCTGCCTGGGGCTGGATCCAGCTCCATCATAAAATCCTGCAGGAATTCTGGGCACTTCCCTGGATGCTGCAGAAGACCAAAATCTTGTGATGAATCCAATATTCAGAGGATTTTGGTCATGGAAAGGGAAGAGGAAGGGTTTGCTCCAGGATCAAGCACTGTCCCCACTCCAGCATCCCAAAAATCACACATGGGTGGGATGGGTGGGTCCCAAAGGGTGCCCAGAGGAAGGGAGCCAGCAGAAACCCAGCTCCCACTGGCCCAGCTCGGTGTCACCAGAGAGGCTGGGGACATTTCCAGCATTGCTGAAGGGTGACAGGTCTCATTGCTGACCTCCCTGGCAGGAGCAGCTGTGGGAAGAGCTGCGACCACTGCAAAGCAGGAATGCCCCATTAACCCATTCCCCAGCCAGGATCAAAAGGTGATTTTTTTTCCCAAAATCAACTTTTCTCCTGCAACTTCACAGCTCTCTCCCGCTCCTGTAGGGCCAGGAGGACAGACAGACAGACCTGGCACCCCAAGGGCACAGACAGACGACACCAAACCCCATTTCCTGAAGGAGCCCTGGGCACCACCAGCCCCCTGCTCGGGATCAGATTAAAGTTCAGGGTGGTTTGGAGTTTTCCAAGAACATTATTTATACTGCAGAAAAGCGCCCTGCAGCCATCCATCATGGGCTGGCAGCTGCCTGGCTGTGTGAGGGCAGCCGAGCTGGCTGCCCACAGCCACAGGGCCCCCAGAAGAAGGGCACAGAGCCTGGCATCATCCCCAGCCCCACAGGGCACAGCCCAGCTCCAGGATGTGAGCACCCAGCTCTCGGTTTGCAAAGAGCACGGCTGCCCCCGTGCCTCAGTTTCCCCAGTTGAACAGTTACTGGTCAGTTACTGCCAGGAGAGGAAGAGGAGGAGCCCAGGCTGGCATCCATGGGCAAAGCACGGCATGAAAGACAAGGAGCTGCATCCTGCCACCAAGCCAGGCTGTCCCTCTCCTCTGGGAAGGGCACGGGCAGCAGCAACGTGAGCTGGCAGCGGGTCCAGGACTGGGGGTGGCAGTCTGGTGCCCAGCAGGGAAGGCACAAGGGCTGCCCCAAGCGAGGGCTTGGACGTGCCCCTCGTGGAGAGCTCACACCCAGAGCTTTGCCACGGAAGGTGCCACGGGAGGTGCCAGCTGCCGCCGGCTCCAGCGCCTCTGCCAGAGCCGAGCTTTTGGGGGTCCCGCGGCCCCGAGGGTGGCTGTGGCCGTGGCTGGAGGGGCTCAGAGGCTGCAGGGACAGGCGGGCACAGCTCCCAGCCCTGCCAGCCCCGCTCTGCCGCTGCCATTGCGGGACACGGCCGCACTTCCAGGCGCTCCCGCTGGCTCAGCCCTCGTTAGGTAACACCGGCTGTCCCTCTAATCTCCGGGAGCAGCGAGGGGCAGCGACACCCCTGTGACAGCCCCTGGCCCAGCGGCTCGGCTCCTGGGCTGTCCCCGGCTCTGTCAGTGCCACCCCTCCTGTCCCTGCCAGGGCCTCCCGCCTTGGCACAGGCAGCTCATGGGGCACCGGGCCACTCTGCAAGGACAGCTCAGCCCAGGAGGGAGCCAGGAGCACCGCAGGGACCTGCGGGAGCCCGGAGAGACCGCGGGGATCCGGAGAGACCCCAGAAACCGGGGGATGCCATGGAGGAGTGGGAGCACCTGGAGAGAGAGGGGCATCCCCAAGGACCTGGATGGAGGCAGGGGGTCAGAGAAACACCAGAGACACCACGGGGGATCCCGCAGGGCCTGGAGGAGACGGGGAGCATGGAGACACTCAGGGGGACCCCAAACCACGCGGAGGAAATGGGGCACCCACTGACCCCCGGGGGGTTCCGTGGGGGAATCCAGAGAAGATGAGAACCTGCAGGAGATGGGACACCGGGAGAGCACCGGGGAGAGCACCGGGGAGAGACCGGCAGGAGCCGGGGCAGGCGGGGCGGGGGTCGCGCCCGGAGGGAGGCAGGGAGCGCTGCGCGGGGGCTCTCACCGATTTCGGCTTCTTCTTGGGGGCGAGGTTGTCGTAGAAAGCCTTGGCTTCATCCCAGGGCCGGCCCGGCGCCCCGGCGGGGCCCGGCGGCTCCATAGCGCGGCGGCTCCGCGGCA
>JAYDZK010000086.1:4970394-4994930 GCA_034509185.1 Euphonia xanthogaster
CGGGCACCCGTTGGGCACCGGGCGGGCAGGAGGCTGCGTGGAGCGGGGCCGGTTCAAGGGGAAGGGACAGGCATCCCCCGGCCGGGGCTGCGGCGCTGCACCAGGCTGCGGTGCCCAGGGCGATGCTGCGCCGGCAGCAAAGGGGCACAGCCCCAAAACGGTGACACGGAGCGAGGCCAGCCCGGGGGCATCGCTGCCCCTCCGGCGAGGCCAGCCCGGGCACTGCCGGCTCGGGGGAGGGATGCTCCTGGATGCAGGATTTGGTCCTGCCCGGAGCAGGAGTGGGGGTTCACCCCATCGGCTGGGTTGTCCCCATGGAGGTGACACCCACCGTGGGTCCCCATGGGGCAGGATGCTCGTGGGGAGCAGAGGGAGGAGGCGCTGCGGGAACAGGGACAGGTTCTGGAGCAGGGCTGGGGTGCAACGAGGCCACCGCAGGGAGGGACAGAAGCCGGGGCCACCTCGGGTGTGGCTGGGGACAGGGAGCCGTCTGTTCCCAGCCCTCCTGTGGCAGCACGTTCCTCTGTGAGCCCTGCCGGTTTGGGGGGGACTCTCCCAGCGGATTTGGGGCACACAATTCCCCCAGTTCAGCAGTGGGCACCCTGCACTGGGGGGAGCCCCTCGCCCTCCCCCACAGCCCCCCTGGGAGGGATGTGCCGTGGCCCCCCGGGCCAAGTGCCACCAGGGGGTTTAAGCACCTGGGAGCAAGGAAAAGGCGTAAAACAGGGGCTGGACCCCAAGCGGAGCCACCCTCACCCCAGCCCAAGGGGCTGCAGCAATCCCCAAACCAGCCCCTGGCACCAAACCCCTGCACCACGGCTCTGGAGTCACCCCGGGGTGTCCTCACACCGGGGACCCATCCGTGCCCCTTCCCTGGACACGGGCAGAGTTCAGCAGTGACAAATCCCAGCCCCAAGCTGCCCGTCAAGGACAACGGTGGCACGGGCACGAGGACGCCCGCACGCCGGTCACAGCCCGTGTGGCAGTACCAGGGCAGAACAAGTGCCAACCTCCCACCCCACCGACTGCCCTGGCACCCCAGGGACCCCCCCAGCACCCCAGGGACCCCCCCAGCACCCCAGGGACCCCCCCAGGACCCTTTCAGAACACCCCAGTGCTCAGCAGGATGAACCTCGGGGTCACTGCAGCAGAGCAGCTCTGGGTGTGTTTGGTGCACCCCAGTTACCCCAAAAACCAGCTGCATTTCAGGCTTGTGCAGCCCCAGCTCAAAGCCACCACTTAGTGGGCCTGGGAGGAGGAGGAGGAGGAGGAAGGCAGAGCCATCACTGTTGCTGCCAAGGGTCTGTGCTGGGGCCGAGTGGGGAGTGCTGGGCTGGGGGGGCACAGCCCCATTCCAGGCACGAGGCCACCCCATCCCTCCCCTGCTGCTCCAGCTCTCCCTCTCCCCTTCCCCAGCCTCATTAATTAAACCCAAGCGCTTAATTACACCCTTCTGAGTCCTGTGGCTGCTTCCTGGTGCCTGCTGACACCGTGGGGCCAATCCCGACCCTCCCCATCCCTGTAGGAAAGGTGGGGTGCAGGGAACTGGGGGAGCACCCCGTTGCCTGCAGGATTTGGGTTGTGGCTCATCAGCAGCATAAAGGGATCTTCACACAGCGCTCAGGAAAGAGCAAACCCAACCACTGGAGCTGGCAAAGCCATCCCTGGGGATCTTGGCCTCTCTGAGGAGGGATGGGGACAGATGGCTCCACTCTGGGGTTATCCCCGAGCTGCTGGCAGGTCCCACAAGGGGTGAAGAGCGACGGGAATGCTCAGCCCGATGCCTGGTGAGCTCCAGGTGGCAGTAAAAAATAACCAAGGGAAATAAGGTGAAGGCTGGAGGGGCAGATGGACGGGAGATGAGATGGAGGGGAGATCCAGTGTCCCACTGTACCCTGACCCTCCTGCCCACAGGTCCCCGCCGGCCCATGAAGTGACCCAGGTGGGTGGCACAGCCCCTGCTCCTGCCGTAGCCACCGCTGCCACACCAGGCACTGAGGTAAGGACCCGAGGGCACGGCCGTGGGCTGGGTGGGATGCTCTGGCACAGGCCAAAGACCCCCAAACTGGGTCTGTGGGGCACAATTCCCATTGGGGTCTTCCCCTGTCCATGGGGGATGCCCAGCCCCATAACCTGGGGGAGTGGCATGACACCGTGGGGGTCACCTGGGGCTGCCCCCACCCCTTGGGGATGCCAGGGTTGGGGAACTGGGGTGTCTCAGGGGTGGCAGCCTGGCCAGGGGTGCCCCAGGAGCACAAGGCTCCCAGACCCTCACCCCTCTGGAGGTGTAAGAAGTGCTGGGAGAGCTGTCACATTCCAGGGAATCAGGGATCAGGGTGGGCACAGGGAGGGGCCGTGGTGGCCCCTGGGGGCTCAGGGGTGCTGGGGTGTCCAGCTGGTGGCACCGGTGCTGTTCCACTCTGTTCTGTTTCTCTCGCTCAGGTCTGCTGGCCATGGGCAACCTGATAAAGGTATTGGGCAAAGATTTAGAAAACTGTCCTCATTTTTTCCTGGATTTTGAAAGTAAGTCCCATGAGCAGGGTGGGCATGGGGAGGGCACCAGGGCTGCCACTGCAGCTGCTGTCCAGAGGATGGGGACAGGCACAGTGTCCCCGAGCAGCCCTGTGTCCCCAGGTGCTTTGGGGCCCTGAGGAAGTCTCCAAAATGGGGCAGGGGACTGGGAGCCCAGGAGATGCCCCATCCCTCCGAGTGGGACAGGTGTCCTGGCAGAGTGGTGGGATGCAGGATGCAGCAGGACCTGGCCCGGGACCACCTCAGGCACACACCCAGGGCTGTTAGCTGATGGCGCTGGTGGCCGTGTGGCACGTCCCGTGACACCGCCAGGACAGGGACAGCCTGCAGGCTGGGAAAGGAGGAGGGAGCGATCCGTGTCACCTGCACTGCTGGGAAGGTCAGTGCGGCGGCTGCAGCCTGCACCGAGGGATGGGGAGCAGGGACCTGCCTCAGTTTCCCGTGGATCTGGGCTGAGGGCCAGGAAAGGACAACCCTCAGCCCCCAGGCTGGGCACGGGGGGGGTACAGGACACGGTGGCCTCGGTGGCAGAATGCCAGGCCGGGCACAGCCCCAGGGCTCCCCTGGCTCCCCCTCCGGCAATTCCTCCCAGGGCACAGCTCAGAGCAGGAGTGAGGAGGGTGAAAAGAGCGAGTGGCATCTCCTGGCCCCAGCCCCGGCCCCAGCTCCATCTCCAGCGGGGTCAGGCCGTGCACAGCTCCCCACACCACCTCTGACTCCGGCACCCCCCAAAATACCCGGGGCTGGGGTCACACAGCCCCCCACTCCCACGGCGAGGAACCTTCCTGCTCCTCCCGGGTCCTTTGAGGCGGCACAAACTTCTCCTGCCTCCAGCCCCCTCCGCAGCCCCCCGGCACAGTTCTGGGGGCTCCCCAGGACCCCTCTGCACTAGAGTAGGGGTTTGGCTGCAGCCAAGACTCCGGGGACTTCAGGGACTCCCCGGCGGCTTCTCCTCCCTTCGCTCCTCCCTCTCCATCACCCCATCCGCCAGCGCTCATCACCATCGGGGGGGAAGAGGCTGCGCCCGGGGCCGGGAGCGGCCGCGGGGTCACCCCCGGAGCCCCCCGAGCCCCCGGGGAGCAGCGGGGGGAGGACGGGGCTCCGGCCACCGCCGCTGCCCGCAGCCCAGCACCTCTTCCCCGGGCTCCACCTCACCATCATGCTTTTTTCCTCTTGTTTCTTCTCTTGCAGGTTTCACATGGGGAACCTTCTAAAAGTGTTGACTTATAACGAACTTGACCAAGGCCCTAATTTTTTCCTTGACTTTGAAAGTGAGATGGGATTTTTATTTTCCGTTTTTGTTTCGTACTTAATCCTGAGTTCCACATCCACACCATTTTGAGTTCTTTGTCCCCGTCGCCCATCGCATCGCGCCCATCCCAGACGTCCTCCCCCACCTTTGCCATCCGGGGGTGTCCCCGGGGAGGGGGTCCAGGCCCGTGGCCGGGGGCTGTCGCTCCGCACCTCTCCCCCGGGGCGCTTTGCAGCCTCTTGGGGCCGAGGGCAGCTCGGGGACCCCTCGCGGTGAGCAGGACCGCGGGCACAGGGCAGCCAGGACTCGCCCCCACCCGCCCCCCGCTCCACGGCTTGACTTGAGCTCGGGCAAGGAGAACGGACCAGGGGCACAATCCGGCCAGGAAGGGCTGCGGGCCGGCGGGGGAGCCGCGGCGTGGGGTGCTGGCACCCCGCTCTGGCTCTCTCCGCCCCGGGCCCCGCTCAGAGCCCTCCGGGTTTCTCTCCCCGGGGCGCTGCCCTGCAGATGCGCAGCCCACGGAGGCCGAGACGGCGGTGTGGAACCAGGTGAACGCCGTGCTGGAGGAGGCGCAGACCATCCTGGCCGAGCTGCAGTCCTACACGGGCGCCGGGCAGGAGATCCGAGAGGTGGGTGCAGCCCCGGCACTCGCTGCCCGCACACCCTCCGTGCCTTGGGGCAAGCGCTGGCGCTCTCCCCTCGCAGGCCATCCAAAACCCCGGGGACCTGCGGCTGCAGGAGCGCGCCTGGAGCGCCGTGTGCCCCCTGGTCGCCAAGCTGAAACGCTTCTACGAGTTCTCCCTGCGGCTGGGTGAGTGCCTGAGCTCCCGTGCATCCCGCATCCCCCCCGGAGGCGGCGGGAGTCCCACCCGTGGAGTGTGTGCTCAGCTCGGGATGCTGCGCTGTGCCTCAGTTTCCCCTCGGGGGGGTGTGGAGGTGCAGAGGGGGACCGGGGGTGCTCTGTCCCCAGAGAACGCCCTGCGGAGCCTGCTGGAGGCCCTCACCAGCCCCCCCTACGCCCCGACCCAGCACCTGGAGCGGGAGCAAGCCCTGGCCAAGCAGTTCGCCGAGATCCTGCACTTCACCCTCAGCTTCGACGAGCTCAAGGTGCCTCCCTGAGCTGTGCCTCCCACAGCGGGACCCTGCGAGCCAGCAGAGCCCCTTGGGTCCCCTAAACGTGGTGTCCCCCCCTCAGATGACCAACCCTGCCATCCAGAACGACTTCAGCTACTACAGACGGACCATCAGCCGGAATCGCATCAACAACCTGCAGGTGGGAGGGCTCTGCTCTTCCCCCGGCCAGGGGTGGCCTCCCGCAGGGGTTCACAGGGCTGGGAATGGCTTGGGGGGGGCTCAGCCACCCCAGTGACCCCCACCACCCCACCCCCCCCCCAGCTGGATGCAGAGAGCGAGGTGAACAATGAGATGGCCAACAGGATGTCCCTGTTCTACGCCGAGGCCACCCCCATGCTGAAAACCCTCAGCAACGCCACCACCAAGTTTGTTTCAGAGGTGAGGGGGGCTGGGGGGACACCCAGGTTGGGCAGAAACCCCCTCCAGCCACCACACATGGGGGAAAGAGCAGCTGGGACCTGTTGGGTTTCAGAACAAGACCCTCCCGATCGAGGACACGACCGACTGCCTGAGCACCATGGCCTGTGTGTGCAGGGTGATGCTGGAGACCCCGTGAGTGCCCCACTTTGGGGTTTGGGGGGGGACATCTCGGTCCTGGGGTCCCTCTGCCACCCCTGCCAGGCTCAGGCAGCCTCTCTCCTGGCCCAGGGAGTACCGGAGCCGCTTCACCAACACCGAGACCCTGCTCTTCTGCATGAGGGTGATGGTCGGCGTCATCATCCTCTACGACCACGTGCACCCCGTGGGGGCCTTCGCCAAGACCTCCAAGATCGACGTGAGTGGTCTTGGGGTCACAGCTGGGGGGTCACAGCCATGCCACAGTAGCTGTGATCCCCGGGCTTGAGGGTGGGGAGGAAGGGGGATCCCAGGGATCTCACAGCCCCTCTCTGTGCCCCCACCAGATGAAAAGCTGCATTAAAGTCTTGAAAGACCAACCCTCAACCAGCACCGAGGGGCTCCTGAACGCTCTGAGGTGAGACGGGGGCTTGGGGACACGGTGGGGAGGGGGGACGGCAGAGAGGGTGGGGGGCTGTGACCTGTGTCCCCTCCCCTCCAGGTACACCACTCGGCACCTCAACGACGACACCACGTCCAAACAGATCCGGGCCCTGCTGCAGTGAGCGGGGCCGGGGCCGCAGTCACCGTGTCACCGACGCCCATGACCATACAGCTCATTTTGTACCGAGGGAAAAGGGACAGCGAGGAACACACGGAAAGGCTCCAAACAAATCAAAACGGGCCCGGGCTGCCCTCCTCTGCCACGGGCTCCTGCCCCTCCCCTTCCCACCCCCAAATCAGCGCCCGCTCCCGGACACGAGGGGTGGGTGGCACCGTGGGGACACGGGGCCGGGGCCAGGCGGGAAAGACCCGGGCAAGGGAAGGGCTGGTGGGGCTGGCAGCAGGGTGCCCATGGCACGGGGGCACCTTGGGGAGGGGGCAGGTGGTGCCCCTGTCCCCATCCTGGTCCCCAAGCGGAGAAGGAGGGAGAGGATGAGGAGGAGGAGGAGAAGGAAGAAGTATCCCTGTGGATCTGCACTGACTCTGGAGGAAACGGCTCAGTCTCACCTGGTAGATTTTTAATATGAGCAATTAAATCCACACTCACCTCTTCTTTTCTACATTTTTTTTTGGGTGTGAAATAAAATGACATTTAATCTGTTCGTGGCCGGAGCGGGGCCATCTCTCTGTTGTGTCCCATCCCGCGCCGGGGCCGTGTCCCCTCTCCGTGACACCCTGCGGGACAAATGCCACCTCCCACAGTGACCAGGAGGGGCAACAGCCCAGGTGCCCCCGAGCCAGCCCAGCCCAGCCCCCTCCTTCCCCAGTGCAGCTCCAGACTGGGAGGACTGGGGCTGCCGCTGGAGGCCGGTCCTGGCTGCCAGGGCCGGTGCCTTTGCCGGCAGATGGCCCTGTGACACCGCGACAGCGCAGCCCCGCTGGCCCCACCCGTGCCAAGCCAGCCCCGCTGGCCCCACCCGTGCCAAGCCAGCCCTGGGGGCACCCACCCGGCCTCGCACCCGCAGCCCCCCGAGCTGGGGGAGACCCCCGCAGGGCCGGACCCCGTGCCAGCCCCTGGCTGGGGCTGTGTCGCCCCCCAGGGGACCCCCAGGACTGTCCTCAGGGTGGCTCAGATCGGGTCCCCTGGGGTCTGGTGTCGTGCCAGCCCGCTCCTTCCCGCCGCCTTTCCCGCCGGGCACACGGCAGCTACGGGCACCGAGCCCCCCCTCTGCCCTGCCTGTCCGGGGGGGTGACAATGGACACCCCACGGGTGACACCACAGCCCCAGAGCCTCGTGCGAGGCAGCTCTGGCAGGCTCTGCCTCAGTTTCCCCGCTGTCCCCTGGGTGTGCTGGGGGCACATGGGCAGCGTCCCCACGGCTCCCCGAGATGGAATTCCTCAGGGTGCCACCATGGTGACCCCAAACCTCCATGGACCCCCTCCCCAGCCCCAGGGCTGCCCAGAGGGCACAGAGAGGGGGGGACAGCCCCCAGCCCTTTGGATAGTGGCATTTCCCGGGCCCGGTGCCAGGATCCCGCCGTGCCCGGCCGGGTTTGCCGCCAAACGCGCAGATCTCCCGCGCAGGGCGGGACCGGGACACGCTCTTGCACAACCCCGGCCAACAGCTCCTTTTATTTTTAGGCTCTCGCAACATTTGGCTTTGCCACAGCCACCTGAGATGCTGCCAAGGCATCGGATGGGCCACGGGCTCCCCAGCGCCCTGCCCTGCTCCCGAGCCGCTCCACGCCCCTTCCGTGCCTCAGTTTCCCCGTGCGTTCCTTTGACCCACTGGCCCCGTGGTGGCAGCGGTGCCAGCCAAGCCCTGCTGAGCCCAAAGGGACCCCGAGGGCCCCGTTAAATCCCCGCGGTGCTCCACAGCACGAGGATCCCACCAGGGAGCTGAGGACGGGGCTCTGCGGTGGCTGCAGCTGCTGCGTGTCTGCAGGAGCTGATGTCCCCAAGTGACACCGTCCCCCAGACGGTCCCTGGCCCGTCCCAGGAGTGTCCCTGCAGTGTGGGAACTGGGCTGGGAAGAGGCAGGACAGCGTCACCACGCGGGACTCTCCACCAGGAGTCAAGGGACAGCCGGATCCTTTAAAGGCAGCAGTGAGTGCGGGCACAGACACCAGCTGGTCACCGGTGCTGGGAGAGGTGGCAGCTGTGTCCCGGTGTCCCTGTGCCGGTGGGGTCCTGGCACAGAGCCCATGACATCCCCCCTGTGGTGCTCCTTGCTTGTGAGGGGAGGGATGAGGCCAAATTCGTGCCACATCCCAGCCCTGACTGTCCCCAAGGGCAGAGCAGGTGGCACGTGCCACCCTGGCAAAGGGCAGCACTGCATGGGTGAGGCTTTTCCTGTGGGAGCATTTCAGACCCAAAACTGGGTGAGAAGAGGGAACCAAGGGGGATGTACAACACCTTGACCACCACAGACACATCTGAGCTCAGAGCTCTGGGGACAGTGCCACCCATGTGGGCAGCAATCAGGGCTGGAGCCCTGGCAGGGGCTGCTGGAGGCAGCACACAGCGGGATGCAGATCAGCAGGTGCTGCCCGTGCACCTCCCACTGCTGGACATGAGGATTTGAGTCCCCCTGGACCCCTGGATCTGCCTCTGCTCTGCCTGGCACCCAGCCCTGCCAGCAGCCTGAGGCAGGAGCACGCCAGCACCGTGTCATAATGCCAGTGTCCGAGGGAGGGCACTGCCCCGGGGACGGGCAGTGCCACCGGGATGGTGCCCGGCCAGCAAGGACACGCAGCTCCCCCAGCTCAGGCTCCCGGCTCCACGCTCAGCCAGACCAGGGTGCCGAGGACTTTAATTGATGGCGAGCCAAGCCACGCCGGGGCTGTTTTCTAATCCCAGCGTAATTAATGACCTTATCTTTGGCCAAAGCCATTTAGATTAAGTGGCTGGTGTGATGGGCTCGGCGGCTCCGGCTGCACAGATGGAAGGGCCGCGTTTGTCTGGGGATTAGCAGAGGGCAGATGGAGTGAAGTGCCATTCCCCATCCCCGAACCTCCCGGCACTGACAGCAGCCTGAAACCTGAGACCACAACTTTCTCAGCGAGCCCTGGCTGGGACTGGCGAGCGATTCCTGCATTGTTTGTCCCTTCTGCAGGGCCCAGAGCAGCAGGAGCTGCTGCCAGCACCAGGAACTGGTGTGACCCTGCCAGGAGCTCCATCCCAGCCCCTGCCTGGAGACCTGCAGACAGCAGAGGTACAAGGCACCGAGAGTGACCTCCCTTGGAGAGCAACCCCCGGCAGGAATGCTGCCCTGGCTCTGCTCCCAGTGGCAGACCCCAGCTCTCCAAGGAAGAAAACCCACCTGTGTCGTGGTGCTGACAGCATCAGGGCACGTGTCCTCCCTCCACTGCATGGGCAAGGAAGTGTGGCACACCCTGTTCACCTGGAACACCTGGGAACCAAGAGGGAAAAGGCCTGGCAGCCCCTGGCCCCCCCTGCCAGCACAGCCCATCCCAAACAGGCTCCTGAAGAGAAGAGGCTACTGTGGAAGAGGAATAACATGAATCCGTGGGGATAACAAAGTTCGTATTAAACCGATTAAGGATATTTAATCCACCTCTAACAGTATGGACATCTGACTGCACTCAGGAGCCAGAGCAGATAATCCCAGCCCTCCTTCCCAGTGCTGCCCCAGTGATCCCAGCCTGGCCTGGGGAGATGACTCAACATCTCAGAGCTGTCTGTCACAAACCAGCTCAGCACATGGGGCTTCACTCCCAGCTCACACTTCAGGCTGGGAGAACACAATTCCATGCCACGACCTTGTGGCCATGTGTTCCAGCGCTGGGCTGAGCCCACATCCATGGGTTGAGTCAGCATGGATGGCAAACAAGTCTGGGCTGGAGAAGAGGCTCAGCTGGCACTGCACAGACCCAGCAACACCGCAGTGCCCGGCATTCCAAAGCTGGTGCCCAGCTCTGCCCAGTGCCGAATTCCCAGCTTTTCCCTGCACATGAGTTCCCACAGCCCGAGGCAGCCACCCCACGGGGCACTACGGGAATAATTCCACGCTGAGGAACACAAACTGGAGGTTTAATCCAATCCCCACCAAAGCAGGAATCTCCAGAGCCCGCGCCGGCAAATCCACCCACGCAGCTCTTCCTTGGCAGGATGAGCCCTGGCTCTTGCCACATGGCACAGCACAAGGAAAAACTTGTGCTCTACCAACCCTCAAACCCTCCTAGGTTCGAATGTGCCAGGAGAATCCCAAAGGCTGTCCTGGTTTCACCAGAGCAGCATTCCAGGCACAAATGGCACTCACATCCTCCAGGAACAACAATGGGACTCCAACTGCCTGGCGGACACAGCACCAGGAATTTGCTGCTCAGTAGCTTGGATTCAAATTCGGGGCTGGTTCCCAGTGCCAAACCACAGTGTAACCCCCCGGGAACTCTGCCTTAACTAGGACAGGCTCATCTGTTGCAAACTCGATGAGATCATTTCCAAGTTCCTGTTTAACAGGTGCCAGCTCCTCCTGCACCTGCTGTGTGCACAGGGCTCCCTGCCCCCACCACGCTGGGAACATCTGCTCAGCTCCCTCAGGAGCTGTGGAAAAGGTGACTGGGAGAAGGAACCAGATCTCCTGCCCTGTGCCCAGAGCAGGGAACCGGGGCCAGGTAGAATCAGAGAGCAAGGAAACCGCGCTTGTTAACAGGGAGGGGAACCCACAATAATCCTGTGACTTTATTTGCATGTAAAAGAACCAAAAAAAAAAAAATATCCTCTCCACAATAAAGGCAGGCAGAGCTCCGGAGCTGCACCCCTGGCCAAGCTGGAGGAGTCAGGGTATTTCTGTCTCTGAGATCCACACAACCACATACCAGCAGCTCAGCCATTCCAAGGATGCAGCTCTGGCAGGAATTCACACTTTGCATGGGAGGAGGCTCCCAGCAGCCTTGCCCCGGGGCCCAGCCCGTTCCAGGCAGGGCTGGGGGAGCCTGGGAACCCAGCGGGATGAGGCCACATGAAGAGGATCCCATGCAGCCGACGGCCTTTGCCGTCACACACCTGCCTCACCCCAAAAAAAAATGACTCAGCTCCTTGGCTCAGGGCTGCCCAGGACTAAGGAGCTTCCTCTCCGTGCAGGTGGATGCACAGCTGCTCCCTCTTGCAGGCCTAAGGCAAAGGCAGGCTGCCATCCTTGTCCGAGGTCTCCGTGTCCCCACTGTCCCCCACGGTCCCTCCGGCACGGCCGGATGCCTCCAGCTTCCTCCTCTTCTTCAGGTGGTGCAGGTGGGATTTGGAACGTGTGTGAGCTGGAGGGAGAGGCAAACAGAGCCTTTAATCTGTGGAATTTGGAGGAGGAAACAGCCAAACCCCCCACGCAGGGCAGAGCACCCTCCCTTCCCAGCACAAGTCATTCCCAGAGAAAAGTGAATTCCCAACCCCTGCCCTGGCTGCTCCACTGGACACTTCCAGGACAAACTATCAGGGCTCAGAAGAGGACAAAGCTCCCAAACTTCCTCAGGAAGAACTGAGAGAGGGAAAAATCCTGGTTCTGTGTAAGCAGAAGATTCCAGGCTGTCACTGCCATCCTCTCCAGGGAAGAGGGAATGTGTTTCCCAAGAGGTGGCACTTGGCAGGCTGCAGGTGAGGTTGTGCAACTCCCTGCTCCCCATGGAGAGCTGCCAGGATCATTTGTAGGACTGGATCCCTGCACCACAGCACTGGGAAGATCCTGTGCATCCCACAGGGCAGCCAGGGAAAAGCCTGGAGCAGAATTAAACTGCTGAATAACTCCAGGGCAGTGCCCCAGCCATGAAAGCACTGGAGTCAGATGGGAACAGAGGGGTAATCCCAGGGATTCAGCTTGGAGCAGCAGGAGCTGCATTTCTCAGTGAAATCACATCCTTAAGGACAGCCAAACCTCCTTATCAGCGGTTTTATCTCAGGGGAGGCTTTGTCTGACCATCTTGGCAGGGTGGTTTTGCCTTTTCCAAGAGATCACAGCAGCAATTAAAGCACAAACTTTTCAAGCAGGGCCTTAATTAAATGAGGGCATGTGCTCTGCTGAATCAAGGCCCTCAGGTGTTTTCCAGCCATTCTTTTTCTGCCAAAGGATGAAATCACATGCAAAGCTGCTGCTTTATCACAATGCTGGAGGGTCACCCTCACCCTGAGATAAAGTCTCACCTCCTGCAATTTGTCACAAGCAACACCAAAGCTACAGTGGCTGAGGAAGTGCCAATTGCTGCTGCAGTCTGGGGAGTTGTGCTCTTGAAGTCCATATAAATTGTAAAATCAGATGTAATTTTAAAGTCCCCCAGAGCCAGCAGGGTGCTGGGAAGCAGCTCCCAAAACTCTGTCACCTGAGCTAAGAAAACAGACCAGAGTGCAGATCCACCCAGTTCCCACCACTGTTTTCACCTTCCTTTTCTCCATTCTGCAGGCACAAGTAACAGCCAGGCTTTGGAGCATTTTTCTCCCACCATCTGTGGATCTGAGCCCAGTTCAGCTGGATACAGAGAATAACAGCTGGTCTTGGCTGAGGGAGGCACTGTCACCATGGACTGGTGTCTGGGGTGACATCCCCAAGGACATGGAGGGATTTAGGGGGACCTCAAGGAGCTCCCACTCACAGAACTTTCTGGAGAGTTTTCAGCTCTGGACAAACAGAGCTCCTTCAAAGCACCTCCTGAGCCAACTGAGACTAGATAAAATAACAACTGCACTTAACTGATCCCACTGCAAGGAGCCTCCCCCAAAGGGCAGCTCCAGCCTTTGCTTTCAGCACTTCCCTGCCTCAGTCAGGAATAAGCAACTCCTTCAAACCCAACAACCTGGGAAATTTATCTTGGGTTGTGTCTCATCTTCTTGTTTTGGCTGGGCCAGAGTTGATTTCCCTCACAGTAGCTGCTCTGGGGCTGGGTTTGGATTGGTGCTGAGCACGGGGTTGATAATTCGGGGATGTTTTGTTATTGCTGGGAGCTCTGGAATTGAGTCAAGGCTTTTTCTGCTCCTCACAGCAACACAGAGGGGGCTGGGGGTGCACAGGGGGTTGGAGGGGACACAGCTGGGAGAGCTGACCCCAGCTTACCCCAGGGACAGCCCAGGCCATAGAGCTCACACTTCCTGGGGGAAGGAAAGGGGGGGACATGGGGATGATGGCATTTGTCTTCCCAAAGTCATGTTAGATGTGATGGAGCCCAGTTTTCCCGGGGATGGCTGAGCATCTGCCCAACCATGGCAAGCAGTGAATTAATTCCTTGTTTTGCTTTGCTTCGTCTATTAAACTTTAACTCAACCCACAATTTTTTCTCACTTTTACCCTTGCAATTCTGTCTCCCAGAGACAGAGAGTGGGGGAGTGGCTGTGGGGGGCTCAGATGCTGGGGTTAAACCATGACCCTGCACATCCTGTATTTGGGCAACACATGGAGATTTACCAGTTTCATTTCTGCAGCCAGTTTCTCCATGACTTTTTGTTTCTGGTTCTCAGCATGAGCCTCCCAGCACAGATAAATTCACTGACTTAATCTGATTCCAGCTGAGCTCTTTTAAAGTAAGTCTATGGAAAACAGAAAATCCCTTTCTATTACTATTACAGCTAGGAATAGTTTAAAAGGGAAAAAAAACCCACATAAGTAGGAAATATTAGAGCAAAACTGAACTATTAGAAACATTAAGAAATTTTCATTTACACAACAGAACTTTAGAGGGAGAGATATTTGCTCTGTGCTTTCTGAAGAAGCATCCACAGCGTCGTGAAGGACCAGGAGCCCTGACTAAACACAGCAGCTCTGAGCCTGATGCCACATACAGACCCCTGGTGGGATGCTGTGTGTGTTTTCTGGGTGCTGGGAAGGGGGGGAAGCCCAGGGAAGGAGGGAATCCTGACAGGTGGTTCCTGTGGCACAGCTCCTGCAAACAACCCTTGAGAGGCCAGGATGACGAGCAGGGGGTCATGTGGCCACAGGGCAGCTCCTCCACCACCCCACAGAAGCTCAGCCCTCCCAGGTGCCCTCCTGTGCCCTGTGTGGGCCCTACCTGCCCACTCCCTGTCCCCGATGATGAGTCTGGCACAGAGCTCACACACGCGATGGCTCCGCTTGTTCTCCTCGTCCTGCTCCATCCTCAGGGGCTCCGCCGGGGGCTCACGGCCCTGCAGATCAAATAATGCCTCAAACTGGGCTCTGCCACCAAAACTGGCCTCTGTTCACTTTCATAGAGCTTGGGATGGGAGTTTGCCAGACTCAGATACGGGCTGGGCAAGGCAGACAGCAGAGTTTTACCAAGTGCAGCACTGGGCTTTGGGGAAAACACTCAGCTGAGACAACAAATCTACTACTGCAAGGAAATGCCAAGGTTGGGCATGTGAACAGCCAGCCCTGCTCCAGGGACAGACTGTGTGCCAAGTGAGGGGGCCTGGAGACCACAGAGAAGTCAGTCAGTGGAAGCCCAGCTCCCCAGTACCTGGATGAAGCTCTCCACGATCTCCAGGGCAGGTTTCAGCACAGCCTCCTCCCACCGCTGCAGATCAGACACCTCCAAGCCATAAACTGGGGGCACGTTGGGCCCAGGACCTACAGAAACACCACAAGGGTGGTCAGCACCAGAAATCCTCAGCACCCCCTCCCAGAACCCAGGGGGAGCAGAGGGATCTGCTTTTTCCTATCAGCATCCAGAAGCCAACAGCACCAGGCTGCCCAGAGCCAAAATTCCCTCCCGCGAGCAGCAGGAACACCTCAGGACTCAGGGAAGCATCTTCACAGCTGGCTGCCCCTGGGAGAGTGTTCTGGAATCTCAGCATGCCAACAGCCCATCACAACAAGAAGCACCTCAGCCCAGCCCTGGTGCACAGGAGGCTGGGAGATGAAAGAGCTGGATCCAGGCACAAAGCCACCACAGCAGGCTGACAAGGAGATGCAGGCATGGAGGCTGGATGAGGGATCTGAGCGTGCAGATTCCCACTCAGAGCTGGAACTGATTGTGCAGGGGCTGATGCTCCTGGTTCCTGGCAGGAGATGCTTTACTCATGACAAGGGACAGGTTCACAGCCACCCCTCTGGTCTCCCCTGGCCCAATGCCAGGACACAGGGCACTTGCTGCAGCCAGGACAGGGTGAAACAGCTGCCAGCAGAGAGCACCTGCTCCCTGGGTGACCTGGCTGCTCTCCATGGCTCACCTGCCCTCCATGGGCACCTGGCTGTCCCTGCCTGGACAAAGCCATCAAAGGCTCCACGTGCCAGTCCCCAGCAGGTGCTGGCTTTATTGCTGTGCCCACAAACAAGCCCCTGACAGGCCCAGCTGAAGCACACCTGCCATCAGAAAGGTGAGCTGAGCCACCCAGCACAGGGCTCTGCCAAAACTCCTGCGCCTCCTTCAAAGTCCATCTTCTTTTGACTCAAGTTTCTCCCTGCCTTCTCTTTATTTTTTTTTTTATTACTATTTATTTTATTGCTGTTTTGCCCCTACTGAGCACCTTTCAACAAGTGCCCGGCTCCCAGCTGCTGCTGCTGGCCCTGCTCCAAGGCTGGGGCTGGGATGGGGAAGTCCTGCTGGCTCCCTGCCACTGCACAGAGCACGGCCTGGGCTGGGAGCAGCCACGGGGCTGCTGCTCCTAATCTGGAGGGCAGCTGTCAAACGGGCTTTGCTCCCTGCCAGGAGCATGTGTGGGTGCGTGGGGACCCCCTCCCTGAGCCCCTCAGGAGCATTTGGCAGGATAAGCTGCAGGGACCTTGTGACCATCATCATCATCATCATCATCATCTAACAGTGCCTGACATGGGGCTGAGCCTCTGCTTGGGATTTATCCCTCCTGATGGCTGGGAGGGGATGGGGTACAGGGGTACAAGAGCCAGAGCTGGCTCTTCAGTGTCTGGGATGAGAGGCTGTGGGCAGGACACTTCTCAGGAGGGGCGGGAGATCCACTCTGCAAGCCAAACCAGCGGGAAGGAGCCGGGGGAGGCAGAGCCTCGTGGGTGGATGGGGACACTGGGTGGCTCCTGGAGGGTCTGGCTGGGAGCAGACTCCCAAACACAGGCTGCCCCAAAGGCCCAGAGTCCCCTGTGGAGCTGGAGTGGGGCAGGAGGAGAGGTGGGAGCAGAGGACTCACGTTTCAGGAAGCGGTTCCGGACCCATTTGTTCTGCCTCCGGGCGTATCTCTTGGTCACCTGCTTCAGGGCCTGGATCCCTTTGGAACAGAGGGATTAAACAGGAGAAATAAACCCCAAAGGTCATTTCCCCAAAGGGAAATCACACAAGAAGGAAGTTTGTGCTGGGTGGCACCATGAGAATTATTTTTACTGTCAGTCTGGGGGTCTGTGCCTGCACTGAGAAGAGGCTGGACAAGGTACCCCAAACGTCCCTGAATAAACAGAAGGTGCAAAGAGCCCAAACCCTCCACCCTGAAGCTTTAGCAGGTAGGACAACCTGTTCAAATGCTGCACTGCTCTCACAATGCCCAATTCTCTGCACAAATGGAGCCCAGGACTACTCATCCACCCAGCAGAGGATGATTTACCACTTTACAACTGCTCAGTATTTAGCACCAGGCTTATCAAATCCCTCCTAATCATCTCCCGAGCAGACACAACAAGTTCCTTCTGCATCAGACTTGTTTTGAAGCCTTTTATCATTTCTGTGGTTTCTTCAGTCTCTTCTTCCACACTGAGCCCTCCTTGGCACAGATGGACTTTGCCAGGGCCCTCCCTGTGTGGAGAGCAGCTCCCCTCCAACATCAGCCCAGACATTCCAGAATAACACACTGCCAAAGGGCACATCCCTGCTGACTGATCCCCACAATCCTTGTCACCACAGAGCTGCTGACAAGCTGAGCTCTGCTTCATTCCTCTTTTCTAGCCCTGCTCTCCACAGTATTCACACCCCAGCTGGGATTCCAGCACCCAAGTGGACCTGCTCCAGTCACCTGTACCCTGTGCACCCTGCAAGGAGGCCTGAGGGGAGGGAGGGGTTGCCCTGGGTGTGCTCAGAGATGCTCTCCAGTCACTGGAAAACGAGTCCCTGCCCCTCTGACCTGGCAGAAGTGGGAAATGCAGAGAGAAAAGTGCAGCTGGGGCTGTGACTTTGGTTTAGAGCACCTCGTGGTGTCACCTGGAGCTTTGTGGGGCACACAGGCTGCTCCTCCCACCTTTCTCCAGCAGCAGGGCACTGGTCTCAGGTGAGCAATTCCCTTCACTGACGAGGTACTCGTGGAATTCCTTGAAGCCAATGGACTGGAAGATGCCGTGCTGGTAATCCTGCCTGGAGAAGCAAAGGCAGGGGTCACAGGGGGAGACCTCCAGAGGGAGCAGCAGAGAGGATCTGGCTGCTCACCCACCGGTTCTCTGCCACCTTCTCCCGGTTGTAGCGGCGGTGGAAGTCCCGCAGCTCCTCCAGCAGCCCCGCAGCCACCATGTCATCCACCCTCTTCTCCAGCCGTGCATCCAGAGCTGCAGGAGAGCAGGACATGCTGAGCTGCAGGGAGCCCTGTCCTGGGGGCTGCACAGCCTGCCAGGACAGGAGTCAGCACTGCCAGGCTGCTGCTCCACCTGAGGAAGGCAGGGCCTGGCAGTGCTCTGTCACACCCACTGATGCCAGAGGAATTGCTGCCTTCTCCAGGGAGGAGGCTGGGGCAGGAACAGGGAGCCAGCCCTTCCTCAGCCAGCCAGGAGCCCCCTCTCACCTGCCTGGTCTGCATGGAGCCACAAGATGCAGGAATGTGGGTATTTCAGGGGCCCACCTAAGGGCCCCCCACCTTCCTCCTCCTGCTGCTGGTGCAAGATTTCACTGTGGGGGATCCCTGTCTCTTCAAACACTTGGAGGCTCCTGGAAGCAGAGACACACAGAGCTCAGAGGCTGGGTGAGAATGAGCGTTCCCATTGCCCCAGCAGCCCCGGGGGCTCCAGCAGAGGGAACCGCAGACACTCGCCGAGATCCAAGCCTCTCATGTGGGGGGAGGGCAGGTCCCAGCCCCGTCCCGTGCCCGGCATCCACGCACACCCAGGTCCTGGGGGTGCAGTGCTGGCACCCGAGGAGCCCAGAGCACAGCCACCCACTCCTGCCTGGCACAGGGACAAGTCCTGCAGGGGACAGGGATCTGGCTCCAGCCCTGCCCTTTCCAGCCAGGCAGGGCTGCAGGGAAGGCACCAGCGCTGAGATGCTGCTGTGGAGCTTCGCCCAGCCCAGGCAGGGAGGGCGGGAGCTGGAGGAGCTGCGCTGGTGCCCCACCCTCCCTGCCCCTGCACCGTGCGAATGGGGTGGGCGGTGTTCTGCTCCCCGGGGCCAGGGCTCGGCTGGGACGGAGCAGCAAGCCTGGTCTTGCTGCCGTGCTGTTCCCACAGAGCTCAGCTATGTTACTCAGCCAGCAGGGCAGCTTGCTCTTTAAATAGCTCCAGACAAACCCTCTGCTGCTGGGGCACGGAGAGGGAGCAGCCCCAGAGCACAGCCCAGCACCCCAGAGGCAGCTTAGGCTGGGGCTGTGTGGCCAAAGGGGCTCAGATCCCAGAGAATCCCCAGCACCGGCAAAGAACCCAGGAGCACCCACCTGGGGTGGGAATGCTCATCCTGCCACGCTCCCAGGCACACAATTCCCTTGGGAAGGGCTGCTGGGCCCTGGCACCTGCTGCCCCTGGCAGGCCAAGCTCACCTGGCCACCTTGCGCTTGTCGTGGGGGTGCAGCTTGGCTGCCATCTCCGGGTCCACCTGGCTCAGGCGCCGATGGAGCTCAGCACTGTCCAGCTGCTCCAGCTCCACTTTCCTGTCACTGTCCGGCCTGGGGGCACTGCTGGGCTTCTCCTGTGGGGCACAGGCCAGCCCTGAACCAAACCCTGTGCAAGCAACACCATCCCCCAGAGCCACGGGGGTGAAGGAGGGGCTTTAGGTTCTCCTTGCCCCTCTCCAGCAGGGACAGCACTGTGCCAAATTGCAGGAAGTCTGCCCTAAACATGGGATTCATCCTTTCCCAAAGGGATTCACACCCCCCCACAGTACCTTGGTGTTGATAAGGACCTTCCAGAGCAGGGACTCGATGTAGTAGTTGGTTCCTCCCACAACTATGGGGATCTTGTCCCGGGCAAAGATATCTTCAATGTGCCACAGTCAAGGAGCATAAGCAGAGATGCAGAGCAAGGGGGGAAGGCTGTGGGAGCAGCAGCCTGGGGCTCAGATCCCACTCTCCCAACCCCAGGGAACCAGTAAGGCTGCAGGACAGGGTTAGAGGTGTCCCTCATCTCTCATTACTCTCTGTCACCTCTGCCAGCCACCACCAAAACTCAGGGACACCTCAGGACTGCCAGGGAGGGCAACACTCAGCACAGATCTTCCCTGGGCTCTCCTGAGGGTTAAAGAAGCCCCAAGCCCCTCTCATCAGCAGAATCCTCTGGAAAAATAGTCAGCTGGGATGTGGAGAGCCCAAACATGGATCCCTCTGGCCATGGAGGGGGGAAGCCATTCCTGCTCAGCCAGGCAGGCTGCAGCATGACAGGATATCAGAGGCACGGCTTTGTCCCTGAAATCCACCACAGTGTAGTTGGAGACAAGGGGATCCACAAAGCTGATCATGTGGTGTCTGCAGAGACGCTGCTCCTGCGGGGAAACCTTGTTGGTGATGATGTCCAAGCCCTTGTACACCTGGGGAAGAGAAGAGCCTCTCCTTCACCTCTGTGTCCTGTGAGACCTGCACTGACCACTTCCCCCCGTCCCAGTCAGCCCTCCCAGCCCCTGCTGGGGCAGCACGGGCAGGGGCACAGCAGGGGCACGTGCCACGTTCAGGCAGGGCAGCAGGAACCCTGCCAACACCTGCTCCTGCCAGGGCCAAGCTGCCTCTCTCTGCTGTTTGTTCCTGCCCACGGGAGATGAACTGTGGAGCCCAACTGCCCGTGACTGCTTCCCTGCTTTGATACAACCCTGTAATTAGGGGTGGGAGGGCTGACTGAGCTCTTGGACAGTGCAGCCAGAGCCTTGGCAGTGTCACCAGCCTGGCACAGAGCTCCAAAATTAAGGGCCTCCAAGCTGCCACCCCCTCATCTGCTGCTGCAGCTAAAAGCTCAGGTGTGCTGCTCTCCAAGCACAGCACAGATCCTTGTGGGGACAAGGATCACTGCTTCCTGCAACACAGAGCAGATTCCAGGTAGGAGAAGTGAGGACAGCTCCTCACCCTGCTTCCCATGCCAACCCAACCCTCCCCAGCACAGGGAGCTGGCAGCTCACAGTGGGGCATATAAAGCCTCTCTGTCCAGCCCAGCTCTGTGCTGTGCCCAGGATTGAGCAGGAGGTGGCAAAGGAGGTGCTTTGGAAGGATGTGTTTAGTTCTCAGAGCCTTCCTGCTTAAGAGAAGTCTCCCAGCATGGGATAAACCGGGATGATGGGGAAAAGGACTGGAAATGGCTGTACTCATTTCCTCCTCCATCCCACCCCAGCCAGACTACAAGAAATAAATTTCCCCTTAATCCCCTCTGAGAAGCTGCCAAGCCTCCTGCTGCAGCACGGCCTCCACCCACTGCTCCCCTGGTCCCAGACAGGAGGACAAGGTGACACAGAGGTGACCCACGGGCACCAGGCACAGAGGGATGGAGGTTAGTGGAGCAGGGAAGCCCGAGCCCTGCCTGGAGCAGTCATGTGAGCTGCTGGAGCTGCCGGGGCAGCTGAACCAGCTCTGCTCCCACCTTGCTCAACTGCAGGCCTGGGAGAGCCAGGGCTGGCTCCTGCTCCCATCCCAAAAGGCTCGCCCGGGGGGCAGGAAGCGAGGGGGAGAGGGAGGGCAACCAAAGCCTGCAGAAAGGCAGCTGCCCCAGGGGATGGTGAGCAGGCAGGACGGGCCCACGGGCAGCTCTGCCAACGTGCCCTGTGGCTGCGGGCAGCTTATTGATCCCTGGGCTGGCAGCTCCATTCAACACGGGGCTCCAGCCGGCACAGGAAGGCTTTGAGTTCAGTCAGCTTTGGCTCCGTGCCTGCTCTCCCCATTCCCAACCTTCCAGCTCCTCCAATTCCCACTGCCTGCCTGAAATCCCAGCGAGCACAGAGGGCTGACAGGCTGCTCAGAGTCAGCCAGCAGCTCCCAGTGCCCTGCACGGGCACATCCAGGATACTCAGGCTGCTATCCCCAGCTCCTCCTGGAGATTAAACACCGAGAGCCTCCCGGAATATCTGGCAACAAGGGGAGGAATGCGGTGTCAGTGTGTGGGCTGGGAGGAAACAAAGGCAGCCTTTTACACACAGGCAGTAAGCCCCGAGAAGGTTTCCACCAGCTGGCTGTCGGCAGGGCCTCGCACCGAGACGTCCTCCTGACACTCATTTCTATTTTCAGCCAGCGGCTCAGATAAGCCTTTGTTGCTTTCTAAGGCCCCAAAACAGATTAGCAGCAGCCTGGAGCAGCCGGGCCCCGAGACACGGAGCACAAGGCAGCACTAAAGATGCTTAGCCTTGACGGCGTCCTCCCACCTCTGCGCTGAGCCCCCGCGCTGGGCTGGAAGGTCAGAGCTGCCCCTGTGGAAAAGGTGGGGAAACTGAGGCAGGACACACAAACCCCCACCATTTTTAGGATCTGCAGGCCTGGGAAGGGCAGGTTCTCCCAAATCTTTGTTCTGCCATTAGTTCCGTGCATCATTCCAAACTCTGCCGCCAGTGGGGGGGGGGGGGGAAAGCGCCATCCTCACCCTGAGGGCAAGGAGTGTAGGAGGTGACATGACACACCCCAAACACATCCAGGCCATCTGTGGCCAGGAAAACATCAGGATTTCACAGGGGCCATGCTGGAGAGGGGCATGGAGGACCCAAACCAAGAGAGGTGCAAGGAGAACACAATTGACTCCCTGCCCTGATCCCTCTGGAGATGTCCTGACTCCACACGCTGACTGGCAAGTGTGTGCTACAGCAACTGCATCACCACTCCCACGGGAGAAATCCAGAAGGGACGGTGGGATCCAGAAGGGATGGTGGGATCCAGAAGGGACAGTGGGATCATGAGTGGATGGGGCCCTCCTCAAGCTGGCACAGGGATCCCTGCATGTTCACTGCCAGGAATGAAGAAACACGACTGGCTTCACCCTGCCTGGCTCTCCAAGGAATTATTTACTCCTCAAGCAAACTCACTGGGATGACAAACAGCAACAGAAAGGACAAAAAGAAAGATTAAGAGGCCAGCAGATTAACCAGAGCTCCTGAGCTGCAAGCAGGCAGCAGTTAAGTCTGTAATTTGAGCACAGCGACTCAGAGCCATGACGAAAACACCCTGGAGATGGATAGAGGGGTGCCTGTGTGTGGGAACAGGTGGGCTCGGGGCTCCCCAGCCCCTTCCCCAGCCTGGCTCCCGCTCCAGCAGCTGCCCCAAAACACTGCCAGCATTTGTCAGAGCTGCTCAGAGCCCAGCAATGAATGCACAGAGGGGGCTGAGGGCGACACGGTCGCTGGCAGCTGTCAATCCCCAACGAGCAATGGGATTTCCAAACCCCGGCGAGGACAGCAGAGCCAGCCCTGCGTGGCAGGGGGACAGGGCACGGGGAACAAAGGCAGAGAGAAAGGAGCCCCGGCTGGGGGGCACCGGGGGCTGCCCCGCCTCGGCAGCACGCTGCATTACGGGATAAAGCAGCCGAGCTGCTGGGCCCTGGCTCCACAGTCACGCTAGAATGAGATTAAAAGGAAAGCAGGACAAGAGCCACTGGAGCCTGGATGCCTTCGGGCGCCTGCATCAGGGTCCTCCCCGCACTGCCTGCATTCCCATGGTGGGGGCTGAAAGGAGCAGGGCACAGAATGCACGCTCCGAAACATCCACCAGCAGGGATTCAGCTCCTGAACATCCACCAGCAGGGATTCAGCTCCTGAACATCCACCAGTGGGGATTCAGCTCCTGAACATCCACCAGCGGAGTTTCAGCTCCTGAACATCCACCAGAGGGGATTCAGCTCCTGAACATCCACCAGTGGGGATTCAGCTCCTGAACACCCACCAGTGGAGATTCAGCTCCTGAACATCCACCAGCAGGGATTCACGGTGTGCCAGGAGGCTCCAAACACGCCCACAGAGCTCGGGATGCAGCAGCAGCCTTGTGGCCACAGCATGGGCCAAGCCAGCAGCCGCTTCCCTGATATTAAAGATGGGCAAAGCTCCTGCTCTCCATGTTTTGCCCTCTCAGGATTTCAGTTCAGCTCAGGCCTCACTCTTTCCCCACAAGCTTAAGGGAAATATTCCATGAAATTACTTTCTGATTGCTTGCCCCAAATTCAGGAGAGTGAGGTTTTAAATTTAGCTCAGTGGGACACAAACAGTGACCAGGAAACAGGGAGGTAGGCACAGGGACAGTGGGAGTTGATCTCTGAGCAGCACAAAGGGTGGTGCTGGCAGAAAACACCTTTTTATGTAGAATAATAAACACATTTAACATTAAACTTGATGGAAAGTTCACGCCCTATAGGAAGTGAACAGTGAAAGTGTGGATGAGTAAGAAAAATATTTTGCTAAACAACAGCAAAATTGTTATTCTTGTGGTGGCTCAAATGTCCATCCTGTGACAAAGCTCTTGTAGCTGAACAAAATTAAGACCAAAAAATGAATTTTGGCTTCTTGCTGTTGACTTATCCCAACCACACAACTGATCTATTCCACACTGCTCCCTGCAGTGAGAATTGAGACCACAAGACTCTGTCACTGGCAAGTAGAAAGTATAATTTTTAACACACTTCCCCAAATCTCTTGGTGTCCCTTTGCTGATGACAGAGGACACCACCCTGTGTGTTCCTCACTACCAAGTTACTCCAGCTGCTGCCTCCCCTTACTCAACCCTTTACACCTCTCTGCACCTTCTGGTGGGTTAAAATTAAAACACCTTCGCTCTGATTTCATTCCAAAAGGTGAATTTATTTGGGATGGGGGGGCTTAAACAAACACTTTGAACAAACACTGCAGTTCTGGTTGTGTACAGAGGCCACGGGGCAGGAAGGGGACACAGAGGCACTGTCACATGAACCAAACAACTGCCAGTGGGATGGGCACTGCGCCTGGGGAACTGGGGACAGGACAGGGACACTGGAGCTGGCACAGGATGGGCTCCAGGGCTGGGACAGGGGCACCGGGGACAGGACAGGGATATGGGGACAGGGGCACCAGGGACAGGACAGGGGCACCGGGGACAGGGGCACCGGGGACAGGACAGGGATACAGGGACAGGGGCACCGGGGACAGGGGACAGGGATATAGGGACAGGGGCACCGGGCACAGGACAGGGATACGGGAACAGGGGCACCAGGCACAGGACAGGGGCACCGGGGACAGGACAGGGACACTGGAGCTGGCACAGGATGGGCTCCAGGGCTGAGACAGGGGCACCGGGAACAGGACAGGGATACCGGGAGCGCATTCAGCGGGCAGCCTCCATGCCGTGGGCCCTCCCCTACACGCACCCGGACACGGGGCCCGGGGAAACCGGAGGGAACCTGCCCGAGGCCTCCGGGGCTGAGCTTTTCCAGGCCCCGACCGGGCCCTGCTGCCCCTCCAGGCCCAGCTCGGACTTTCCCCGGTACAGCCCAGGAGGCGCCGGTACAGGCCGGACCTCCCCCGGTACAGCTCGGAGCCCTCCCGGTGCAGCCCAGGCCGCCCCCGGTGGAGGCCGAGCCGCCTCCCAGCACCCGGCCCCGGCCCGGGCCCCGCCGGAGCTCCGGGCGCGGCTC
>JAYDZK010000086.1:4995319-5007028 GCA_034509185.1 Euphonia xanthogaster
GTCCCCACACCCAGCCCGGTCCCCTCCCCGTGTCCCGGCTGCCCAAACCCATCCCCAGTCCCGCGGGCCCTTTTCGGGTCCCCCGTTAACCCCTCAAGCCCCTCACGCCGTTGCCCACGCGTGGGGCTGTGCCCCGTGGTCCTTTTTTCAGGAGCGGGTGGGAAGGATGCTGTTGCCGTAGCAACGGGGCAAAGCGATGGGGAGCGGGGCTGTTGCCATAGCAACGGGGCAGAGTTGGATGATGCGCGGGGGGCTGCTGCCATGGCAACGGAGAGGAGCGTGTTGCCGTGGCGACCGCAGCTTCCACGGAGGCTCGTCCTTCCCATCGCCACGGCAACAGGAGGGGATGGGGAGCGGGCCGCTGTCCCCGTGGCAACAGAGGGGAGGGAAAAGGGGAGGCCGTTGCCATGGCACCTCCGCGGTGCTGCTCTCCCTGGCAACACACATCCCTCGCCATGGCAACAGGGAGAGGGAGGCTGCGGGCCAGGGGGGTGCGGGCAGCCGGCCCCCCTCGGCAGGGAAGGGATTATCGCCGCCTCGGGAAACTGTCCTAAAAATTTGCCAGCCCAGGCGTGAAGGCGGCATCGTGCCCACAACACCCCCGGGCCAGCGTAGGGATGGGAGGGAAGGGATGTGGTGGGCAAGCAGAAGTGGTTTGGGGGGTACAGCAAAGAGCAGGGTGTTAGCAGGGCAGTGTGCATTAAAAAATAACTAATTCAGGCCCTGTGATGATTGCAGCTGACACTCACAAACTGCAGTGCTGAACAAGCGAGAAGGAAAGCCCTGTGTGCTTATTTTCTCCACTTCATAGCACTGTCAGTCTCCTTCCCTCATCCTGACCGTGACAATATGAGAGGAGACACGTGCTCCAGTAACCAGGGAAGTTTCAGGTAGATGCATACAAATGCAGGCTTTAGGCAGGGGCACTCAAAGATGTTTACAAACTGCAACTCAGTTCTTCAGTTTGGTTTGGGCTTTGGGGACATCTCCTGCTGGTGACGGTCTCAGCTCAGGCTGTGGAACTGCTCATCACTTCCAAGAAAGATAATGAATGATTTACACTTCCTATGTACCTTCAGCACAAAAAGAAATTTCGGGAGGGTCACCCTGAGCTGAGAAAAGACAAGAGACTGCGAGTGTGAGCGTCACAAAACCACAACAACAATAACTGTTTGAGGGGCTGGTGCATCTGGGCTGTGCCTCCTGCGCATGGGCGAGGTGTCAGATTTAGGTCACCCCGCTCCCTGGTTAAGCTGTGGGTCATGGGAGCACCTTTTAATGCAGCTCTGAAAGGCTGTGACACCGTGTGATGCAACCCGGAGTGTGAAACGCTGCTGGGAACGAAGGGGGTGGGTGTTTAAGGGCTCCTGTGTGGCACCATGGCTATTTAAGGCTGGTTTTCCCCAGGTGATCCTGGCTCCAGCAGCTGCTCCTGGCTCCTCAGCAGTAACATAATCCCACATCCCTCCTGCATTTAGAGTAAGACTTTTGCTGCCAGGACAAAGGAAACCCAAACCTGTCAGGTTTGGGGGCAGCAGGGAGAACACACGTATATATAATTTCATCCACTTGGCAGATCTGGGATGTGGAGTTCTCTGGAAGCGAGTGGATTGCATTCCCCTCTCCCTCTAGGGTTACTGCCAGCCCCAGCCCCAGCCCCTGACCCGTGGGGCAGTGATCACCCCACACCCCCTGCCCCAAACCCCATTAGGGGGGTTTACAGTTACATCAAAGCCTTCTCCCAGCCCAGCCTAGGCTCTCTGCCCTTCCTTGCCACTAAAACCACTTAAAAGGAGGAAAAATAATCCAGGCGATGCATTTCCCTGGCCCCACCACCATGACCACTTCTTCAAGCTCTGGGAGAAAACCAGGACAAAGAGCTCAGTCTTGGTGCAGCTGAGCCCTGGGGCAAAAATAGATCAATTAATTAATTTTTATTCATGCTCAGGATACCCCAAAACCCAGGGGCCAGAGCAGGCCCCCCCAACCCCCCCAGGAGCACCAAGGTGATGCATGGAAACCCACAGCATGGAAAAAGCCAACCCAGGCTGTTGCAAACTTATTTATTTATGAAGTATGAGGTAATGAAGAAAGTGCTAAATCCAACCAGTGTTAACTCTAACAGTTCTCAGCAGGTCAGCAGGGACCCCAGGGTGCCATCCTGTGGGAGCACCCCTGCCAGCACCCCTGGGAGGGGACAGGGGACTCTGCCACCCACACCCCACCACAGGCTGGGCAGCAGGAGGGCACAGACAGGGAAGGCAGAGCAGCCCCCTGCAAAGCCCAAAGATTCTCCGGGGATTTTAAGTGGCTGCTGGTGAAGGAGAACTCACAAGGGTGGGAAAAGGGGTCACAAGGATGCTCACAAGGATGGGAAAGGGATAAAATTCCCCCTTATTGCAAATGGGTGGTTTGGAGAGCTGCAAGGGGGCGAATGGCCTCTGCGAGGACTCAGCTCAAGGGTCCAGCAGGAACCAGCCCCTTCCTGATCTCCCTAAAGTGCAGCAGGACTGAGCCCTCCCCCACAGCAGGAAATCCCCCTTAAAAAAAAAAAAAAGTTTTTATATATTTTTATATATATATAAAAGCAAACTCTTTACCAAATACTTCTCAAAAAGTGGTACAAAAATACAGTATAAAAACACAGCCTCCAGTATAAGACTCGCAGTTACAGCAGCAGTTTCTAGAACATAAAATCCAGGACCAGCTACTGCGTGAAGTGACACAAGGAAGTGAGGTACGGTCCAGCCGAGCAAGGGGTCTGCCCACGGGTGCTGTCCAGCCCGGTGAGAGGCACATCCTGCCATCACCACCTCCACGGGATCTCTCCAGAGGTGAGCCCCGTGCTGGGCTCTGAGTCTGCCTGCTTCCAGCAGCCAAGGCAGATGTGGTTGCTTGGGGGTTTTTTTGGGGGAGGTGGATGCCCAGGGGTAGCTCCCAGCGATGCTGTTGGTGGCAGATGGCAGAGAGGGGTGCAGGGGCTGCTGGAGAGGGGGAATAAATTTGAGCTCTTGAACAGGAGCAGTCACTGAGGAAGCTTCACAGCAGGGACAAGGGAGATCTTGGAACACCCAGTGCCAGGAACCAACCCCAGGTAGGTGACACTGTCGGGGTCTCTGCTGCTGACCCATTCCCACAGGCTCCACGTGCTCCAGCCCACGGGCCCAACAGTTCCACAAGCAACCAAAACAATTAAAAAAAAATAAATGTGCAAATTGAGAAGGAGCTGGGGGTTTGTGGGGACCAGGGTGGGGGGCACACGGGTGCTAGTGCCCCTTAAGGTGAGCAATCCGTTTGAGCAGCTGGGTCTGGCGCAGCTGCAGCTGCCGCTTCTCGGCCGCCATCCTCCTCTCGGCGCTGATGAGGGACTGCAGGTACTCCGAGGATTTGCTCAGGATCACCACTTTGGGGGTCTTGGGGCAGCTGGCCAGCCCGGGCACCTGGTCCCGCAGGGCCAGGAAGCGCGAGCGCAGGTCGTTGCGCCGCTTGCGCTCCAGGTAGTTGTGGTTTTTCCTCTTGGCCACGTCCTCGCTGTCCGAGCCGGGGCTGCTGCTGGGTTTTGGCAAGCCGGGCTCAGGCGGGGGCACGGCAGGGGTTGGCTCCGCACTGCTGGGCGGCTCGTCCTCCTCCTGGTCCTGCTGGGGTGACTCGGGCGGGGGGCAGGGGTCTGGGGGCGAGCGGGCGGCGTAGTTGTGCTGCTGCTGGTGCACGGAGATGTGGAAACGCTTCATGCAGGGGTCCAGGGGGTCGGCACGGAGCGTGATGGTGACCGGCTTCCTCAGGCTGAGAGATTGTCTCTTGTCCACCGTCACCACGTCGATCTCTTCACCTTCTGCTCTCGTGGAAAAGAAAGAACAAACCCCCGTCAGATGGGAATGCCCAGTCACCCTTTGTCACCTTTCCACAGCTCCCTGGAAAATGTCCCCACTAAAGTTTGCTCATGCACTGCAAACTCTGTGACCTCCAGTGATTTAAGTGCCCCTTCAATACCATCACGTGGGAAGGAGTGGAATTCCCTCCCTGTTTTATGTGCCTGGTCCCCCAAAAACCGACTGGGAGGCTTTACTTCTGCCTGACTTCAGCACCAGGAGCAACATGTGTTCATCATAAAGGATCATCAGGAAAGGAACACCCGAGCCCTCCTGCGAGGTGGGGGGAGGCCTGGAGGAGCAGGATGCTGGGACAGCCTAGTTCCAAAGTTCATCCCGGTCGGGTGCTTTCATGGCCCATTGGAATTGTAAATGAGGGATATAAGGGCAGAAGTACCCTTTGTTCCCCTCGGCTGCAGCTTCCCACCTCGGTGACTTGTTACTTTTCACAAGTGATAAAGCCCATTCAGCCCCGGCTTCCCGGGGACAGAGGGGACAATCCCCCACTGTGCAGGGAGGCAGGGAGAGGTGAAGAGGTCCCTACAGCAGACTCTGAACCTCAAAGGCATCTCAAGCCCAGAAACAGAAAGACCTAAATGAAGCATAATTGGTCCAATTCTGCCTGTTGGCACTGCTGCTGTCCCATCCCAGCAAAGCCCAGTGGCTTTGGGGACAGCGAGGTGAGCAGGCTCCAGACACATCCGCTGCGATTGCTCTCACTTTAGAGGATGGGCCTCCAACTTTTTTCCTAAGCTTTGGGGGAACCACTTGCTAAAGGTCCCCCGAGATGCTCAAACCCCCACCAGCACCGTGGGCAGAGGCCTGGCCCCACTCCCCTGTGAGGGGACCAGTGGTGGGCTTCTGATAGCGACCCCAGCCGATACCCCGAACCCTCCAGGCTTTGGGGTTCAGCCCAGGAAGCCCAAACCCCGCGACACTGGAGCTCCTGGGCTGGGGGACACTCATCAGTGTCGCATCCCGCGCGGTCTCAGCCCCGTACACACACTCGCCTCATTAATAAAAAAACTCAGACCGCCTGGCCCCGCCCTCCAGAGGCACTCATTGGTTGTTCCGCGGGGCAGGCCGGCTGTCCTGCCATCCCATTGGTCCGTGCTCCCGTCCATCAGCGCTGCCCCTCTCATTGTTTGCAATCTGTTGCTTTTTGTTCGGCGCCCACGTGGCGCGGCCGGACCCCTCCGGGACCCCCGCGGCACCGGGACCCCAGCGGCATCCCCGCGGCCCCCGAAGGCTCCCGCATATTTGGGTTAAGCCTCTTAACGCCCGCGACCTGGCTTACGGTCCCCGGGCTACTAATGGCATTAAGCCCCGCGCCGTGACTCACCGGCGCAGGTGGCAGCCACCGGCAGATTTATTAACGGGGTCACGGCGCCGCGTCAGCGCTCCCACGGCAGCCGAGTCAGCCCGGCCTCCGCGGGAGCCACGGAAACAACGCACGGGCCCCGGCGGGGCTACGGGGCGGGGGGGTGCCGCAGAGCGTTCGCAAATAAACACCGAAAATTGGCGTGAGATTGGAGAGATGCGGGGCAGCGGCACCGCACTGCCCTTGTGGCGGGGTTCGGGGGTATCCTCGTCCCAGCACGACCCCCGTGTGAACACCCGCACACGCCCCACGCGGGACAGGCAGACGTGCCCCGGGGCTGGGCCGGGACACGCCGCAGCCGGGGCGGCTGTTCCTGCCCGTCCTACCGAGCCGCCGCCCCGGGGGACACGCCGCTGCTCCCAAACCTGCTGTCCCCAAGGCATATTTTGCCTTTTGTCCCGAGGGAAGCCCGTCCCGGGTGGGCCGTGGGAGGAAGAAGAAAGAGCAGCCGAATTCACGAGCCGGCGGCAGAGCGCGGTGCAGCGCTCAGAACCCCAAACTTCGCACGGTGAGATGCAAACTTGCCCTTCAACCTTCCCACGAGGTTTCCGTGGGGCCGGGACGAGGGAAAGGGACCACCAGAGTCCCACGCAAGAGCCAGAGAGAGCCCCACGCACCCTCCCGAGAGGAACAGGGGTTTGCGGAGCAGAAACCCCGCGGGAAAGGGGAACAGCCGAGCCCGCTTTGTTCGTGGGGCCGGGACCGGGGCTCGCTCGGAGTCTCAACAAAGGCGCAGCCCGGCCGGGAGGCTCCCTGCACACACATGTGCGGACACGCGTGTTCCCCGCGCCGGGCTCCAGCCGGGCTGGGGGCAGCTGGCGGCGGAGCGGCTCCGTCCCTTACCAGAATCGCTCTGGCCCTCGGATCCCGAGGATGCGGGGATCTTGTTCTCGGCCAGCGGGCAAAGGAAGACGGCGGCGGGATCCACGCACTCGCTGACGGAGCTGCTGAAGCCAAAATCCTGCGCGAAGGATGGTTTGTGCGGGGTGGCTCTCTGCGTGCCCGTGGAAAGTTTCTCTGTCATCGCCTTCTCCAGCCTCTCCCGCGCTGAGAAACCGCTCCACATGCAATCCTTGAGGATGAAAGCGCTCAGGTTCCCGAAGATCTGCCCCGTCCCTATGAGATACTCCGGCTCTTCCCCGGCGAGGCAGTACCGGGAGAGCCATCCCGGCCGCTCCTCCGCCCCCGAGCAGCCCCCCTTCTCCCCGGGGGTGCCCAGCGGGGACAGCGGCGGCGTGGGGACCAGTTCGAACTTCTTCCAGATGTCCTCGCTGGGCGCCGTGGAGCGGTGGAAATCCTCCTGGGCGTCGTGATCGTAGAAGTAGTGCTGGTACGAGTCAAACTCCATCTCGGCACGGGGAAGGGGGCGGCCGAGGCAAGAACGGGCGCTCAGGACAGGGGCAGCCCCAGGGATGAGGGGGGACCCCCACCCCGGCGCCAGCCCCCGAGCTGGGACCGCGGGCGCATTGTTCCCCCGGTCTTATAGCCCGACCGCGGAGCCCGCCCCGGCCAATCGCCGGGCGATTATTTGCATAAAGGGCGTGGTCATGGTCCGTGCCCCGCCCCCCGAAGGGACGCGGTGAGGGGGGCGCGCGGTCCCCTCGGGGGTCCCCGGTGTCGCTACCGGGGATGCTCACGGGGTTCTGGACCAGCAGCTCCCCCGTGCGCTGGGCTGGGCGCTCCTTGCTGCCCCCAGGAGCGCCCCGGGGGCTCCCAGCGCCGTCCTTGGCCCCCCGGGAGGGGCAGGGTTTGGGGGATCCCCCTCTGCAAGCGCTGGGGAGTGAAAGGGACACGCAGCTGTGCCACCAGCCCGGGGACCAGGGCAAAGCCAGCTGGAGAAGAGGGGACAAGTCACAAGGAGGCATCATCTGTTGGCAGGGATGATGTTTGAGGGCTCTTTCTCATCTGCTTGGCTGCCACCCCAGCTCCTGTTGGGCTGCCCAGCTCACACCACAGGCACTGGGCAGCAGTGGGATCACTTAGTGATTGTGTCCAGCTCAGGGTGCCACCCTGGAGATATCCCCACTCCTTCCCAAAGCCCTCACAGGCCCAGCTGGGAGCATTTCCCCCCTGAAAGACACCAACTCCAGCAAAAAGCTGGCTGGAATAAGGAGGGGCTGTGGGGATGCCAGAAAAACAGAGCTGGGGGACACAGTGCTCACGAGGAACGAGGTCTGTGCACAGAGGAAGGGCCGTGGAGGGGTTGGGAGCTCCTGGGGATGTCAGGAGCCACGGGCTGGAGGGAAGTTGGGGTGTCTGGGGCACACGCAGCTCCTACCAGCAGCATTTTGCCCATGCAGCGCAGGATGCTGCATCTCTCCGATGCCAAGTTCCTCCTAGAAAGGGCAATAAATGTGAAAACACAGTGGGGCTTTCCCTCCTGCACTTAATTGTTACACACACACAGAGGTGCAAAGTCCACCCTGAACCAACAGATTCCCCTCACAGCGTGTGGGATCCCACTTCAGGCCCAGCACCCTCCTTTCCTCACCCGGTGTGCATTGATCAGGCCACGGGATCTGCCCCAGCCGGCAGCCCCGGGGGGACTGGGAGCCGGTGCCCGGGGTGCAGCACCGGCCCTGGAGAGAGGAGACTGTCCCAGTGCAGCCCAGTTCAGCCCAGTACAGCCCAGCACTGCAATGCCCTTCATGGACCAGCACAGCCCAGTAAAGTCCAGAGCAGTCAGCCCAGTGCAGCCCAGCCAGACAAGCCTAGTCCAGCCCAGTCGGGTCCATCACATCTCCCCCTCGGTCACCCCCGGTTACCCCCCGGTTCCCCTCCGGTTTCCCGGTCCCCGTCCGCCGCCACCGGCGGGCGCGGGGCGCCACCTGCTGGGCCCCGGGAGCAGCGCCCGTGGGGCGGCGGGGACGGGGACGCGCGGGTGGCACCGCAGCGGGCACCCCCCGCCCGGGTGACAGCGCTGCCCACCACTCCGTGCCTCAGTTTCCCCATTGCCAGCGGGCACTGGGCAGGCAGACGAGCAGGGCTGGCGGGTGTCCCGGGGTGTCCCGGGGCAGCTCCGGCCCTTCCCTTGCTGGCTTGGGGGCTCGGTGGACCCGCAAAGCTTCGCCAGCTCCAGCACCTGGAAGAGTGCAGACCCGGGGCTGAGCTTTCCCAGCTCTGGGGTCCCCGCGATGGCCACAGCGCCCTAAATGCTCTCCTGGCCCTTCCAGAGCAGCCCTGAGCATCCCAATGCTGCCCGCGGGGCTGGGGCAGGAGCTGCGGGATCCGGGAATCCGCGGGGCTGGGGCAGGAGCTGCGGGATCCGGGAATCCCGCTGGACTCCGGGCTGATGTTCCCTTTGCACTCCAATCTCAGCTTTGCCCCCAGACCCCAGCCACGCTGGAAGTCCCGGGCATGTCCCCAGGGTGTCACCAGCTGGAGCCCTGCCAGCTCCGGGCTGCTCCTGCCCTTCTCCCCCCCTGGGAAGCGCGGGTGAAGCCCTCTCTTCCCCTTTAGGAGACAAATCGCCCTGAACTGAGGGCAGGGACTGAGCTGCCGCACAGGTTTGCGCTGTGCCAGCACCTGCGGTGACAAGTGGCCGCGGCTGGGGGCACGGCTGGCACTGCCCGTGTTCCAGCCTGCCTGTTGCAACACGAACACATCCTCCTCCAGCCTATAGCGCCCGGCCACGTCTCCTTCCTCCCTTCTTTCCTTCCTCCCCGTGGCCTTCGGGGCGGCCCCAGCTTTTCCCAGGGCGAGGCAGGAGCTTGTCCGGGCTTCAAGGGGCTCCGGCTGCTTTGAAGGTGCAGAAGCAGCGCCGGGGAGGACCGGAGTCCTTTGATCCCGGCCCCTCCAGCGCTGGGCAAACAGCCCCGAGAGCCACCGGCTGTGCAAACACGGGGGGTGGGTGTGTGACTGCCCCGGAGGCTGCGGTGACAGCGACAGAGGGACAGGATAACCCTGGCTGTGCCCCACAGCTGCAGGGTGCTGGCACAGGTCCCCAGCCAGCGCCGAGTGCGTGCCCTCAGTGCTGGCACAGCCCTCGGGAGCTGCCATGGCCCTGCTGGCAGCTGGCAGGGCTCCACACATGATGCAAGGGCAGCTCCTGGTGGCCCTATGCCCTTTGGATCCCAGCTCCAGACCCCAGAGGGCTTCCCCACAGTGAGCAGCCACCCCCAGAGCCTGGCAGGTGTCTCAGGGGTGTCCTGGGCTCTGCCTCTGGATGTCCCCATCCCACTGCAGCCTTCCAGCCACTCTGCCATGCCCATGGGAGGCCTGGATGCTCAAGGAGGGAGCAGAGGCTGTGCCAACACATCTTGGCCTCATCTTGTCCCCCTCTGCCTTGTGACATGCCACGTGTAGCCCTGCAATGAGTCCCCTTTGTCCCCAAGAAGCTGGCAGGCAGCAGGCACGGAGTCTGGCTGGAGGTTTGCAGAATGCCATCCCAAACCCCCTGTGGGCTGCAGGAACACCACTAAAAACTGCCCAGCCTGACAGGGAGGGGGACAGTGCCCACAGCCCCAGCCCCCTGGGCGTGCAGCCACCCACGCTGAGAGTGCAGAGAAAAGGAGGAGAGGAAAATGCCCCGTTGGTTCCAGCCCTGCTGCCTCCTCACTCCCTCCACTCATTCTGTCACTGTCACTCCCTGCCCGACAGCAGGAGGTGCCCTGAGCCCTGGAGGAGCTCTGTGGTGTCAGGCAGTGCCATCCCCACGCTCAGGCCCCCAAAAGCTCTGGGATCACCTCTGAGCTCTTTGCCCACGCTCCCCGTCCGGGCTGGCCCAGCCTGGCAGGGCTGTCTGGTTTCGGCTGCTCTCACACTTGCTCAGATCCTGCTCCAGGCTGTGCCGGATGTGTGGCAGTGGGAGGGGTGGGTGGCACGAGGGATGGCATCCTGCACTGGAGCCCCCGTCCTTCCATGTCCCCAGGGCCAGAATTTGGGTCCCATCCCCCAGGAGGCCCCAGTGGTGTCCCCAGCTGGGGGATGTGGAGGCCGGGCTGGTGTCACTGAAGTGGTTCTGGTGACCCTGTGAGGGGCCCAACCCAACCACGTGTGGGTCCCCAGAGTCCCCAGGCTTGGCAGGAGCTGCTGCAGGGACATCCCCGCTGGGATCAGCCCTTGGTGGGTCATTTATCACCATGAGGATCCCCCAGAGCATCTGCTCGGGAGGAAGGGCTCAAATCTCCCACAGGAAATTGTGCAATAGCAGGTCTGGGGGAGAAAATCCTCCTAATCCAGGGAAATCCTGGTCTGCCTACTCCTCCTGTTCATATGCAAGGCTGGGTTCCCCTATCTGTGGTCTTTCTGCACAATCTCTGCCTCAAAGACCTTCCCTTTGTTCCCCTAAAACCCTGTTTGTCCCGGAGGCAGCTCTGCTCAAGGACAGGAATGCCAAAAGCATTCCCAGGAGCTGAGGAGCCTCCAGGACAAAGGGAGCAGAGTAATGGTGCTGGGGTCACCCACAGGCGGGGAATCTGGTCCCTAGAGCATGGTCAAGTGGCACCACAGGAGTCCCCTCTGCTCCTGGGCAGGAGATTTTCCCTAAGGAAAAGAGAAACTTTACCCATTCCTCTCTTGTTTTCGGGTATTTTGTGTCACTGATTTGGACACCCTGAAGCCTCACACAGGGGGGTGGCACCCCTGTGACAGAAGGCAGCGCCAGGAGAACCCACTGCAGCTGTAATGAGGGGCCAGAAACTGTGAGTCAGTGGTGACACCAGCTCGGTGCTCCCAAAAACTGGGAGTGCCTGGAGCTGCTGGGCCACCCACCCTGCTCATCTCTCAGGTCCCGTCCTCCCTGCCTGTTCCCATCCCCATGCCCAGCTCCAGGTGGCACTCAGGGCTGGCACTGGTGCCACGCTGGCCCCCTTGGCTCAGCCCTGCTCCACAGCCTCGGCTCAGGGCGATCTTTGAGCCCTGGTGGCCTGAGCCAAGGGCAGCTGGTGGCTGTCACTGCGGTGACACGACACTGACAGAGGTCTGGGTGTGCTCACGTGGGCACTGGTGAGCAGCTGAGAGGGGCTGGGACCGAGGTCCATGTGCTCATCCAGTGAGGGGGACACTGAGAGTGTCCCCTGCATCCTTTGTAGTAGGGCCTGCTGTGGCAGGACACGGGCTGATGGTTTAAACTGAAAGGGAAGATTTAGGTGAGATATAAAGAAAGTTTTTAACCATGAGGGCAGGGGGGCACTGGCACAGGCTGCCCAGAGAGGTGGTGGATGCTCCATTCCTGCAAGTGCTCAAGGCCAGGGAGGACGGGGCTCGGAGCATCCTGGCTGGGAGGTGGCAGGAGATGGGCTATAAGGCCCCTTCCAACCCAAACCGTTCTGCCATTCTGAGGGATGGAGGAGCAGGGAGGGAGGGCAGGGATGGAGAATGGGGGAATGGAGGGATGTGGGACAGACGAGAGGTAACGAAAGCACCGAGACTCGCGGAAGGGAGCGCCGGGGGAAGGGCCGGAGAAGGAGGGGGAGGAAGGAGGAGGAGGAGGAGGAGGAGGAGGATGGGGGCGGGCCG
>JAYDZK010000086.1:5020891-5040513 GCA_034509185.1 Euphonia xanthogaster
ACCGGCACCGGGCACGGCCCGGATCCGAGGGCGGGAGTGAGCGAGCGGCACCGGGCACCGGCACCGGGCACCGGCACCGGGCATGGCCCGGATCCGAGGGCGGGAGTGAGCGAGCGGCACCGGGCACCGGCACCGGGCACGGCCGGGGCTGAGGATCTGAGGATCTCAGGGTGGGAGTGAGAGGTACCGGCACCGGGCACCGGGCACGGCCCGGATCCGAGGGTAGGAGTGAACGGTACCGGCACCGTGCACGGCCGGGGCTGAGCCGGATCGGCGCCGGGACATGGCCATATCTGGGGCCGGTACTGGCGAGAGTGAGCGGACACCGGGATCAGGACCGGGCACCGGACCCGGCCCAGCTCCGGGGGCACTACCGGCGAGCCGGGACCGGGGACCGCGACCGCTCCCCGGGGCCGGTGGGGATCCCGGGCCAGGGAGCGGGAGAAGCCCCGGCCCGGTTGATGAGGGTGGATCCCCTCAAGGCGGCGCTTTGGGGTTAATTCGGCCCGGAACGGTGCAGACACCCCCGCGGGGCTCTCAGCGGAGCGGGGGCTCGGTTACCGGGGCTGCACCGGCTTCCCCGCAGCCTGCAGCGGGGATCCCTCTCCATCCCCGCGCTGCTTCCCGTCCTGTGCCTGTTGCGGCTCCTGCTCTGCGCCGTGCCTGGGGTGGGATCGGTGTGTGATTGATCCCAAAGCGTTCCGTGCCGGCCGAGCGGGAGAACAGCAACGATTGCAGGCTTGTTCTGCACGTCTGGGGCTCTGGAACCCCCCGGTGCCCCGGGAAACCAGGGCTCCGTGGCATCGGGACCCTGCCGTGCGTGCCCGTCCTGTTCAGGGCCAGCCTTGTGTCCCTGGGATGTTGCTGAGCTCTCTGAAAGCCAAAAATACCCCAAATTATTCATGCAGCAAGTTCAGCCGAGCGGGCCGTGCTGGAGCGGGCACGGGAGGGATGCTGAGCAGCTCCCATGCTCGGAATTCCTGATCTGGAGCTGGCTGCTGCAGCCAGCCCAGCATCCTTGGTTACCTCCCTGGTGGATTCATCACCCTGGCAGGGAGAGGAAGTGAGAGGAGTGTGGCAGCTGAGGCTGGCAGGCACAAACCTCCTAATTCAGATGATCGTGCTGAAAAAGGAGCCTTTGCTCCAGTGCTGAGCTTTAACCCCCTCTTAACCTGTGACTAAAACACCAAATAACATTTTTAATGGCTTCAGGGGGATTCGTTGTATGGGAAAGCTGGAACGGGGGCCAGATGGATTTTTTTTATTTTTTTTTAAGCACTCTTGGTTTTCTAAATAAAGTGGATCTGAAATAGCAGGAGCAGCCAGCACGGGTTCTGGCGCAATGTCAGCAAGTATTGTTGGGCTATAAACAGCTGAGATCTCTGTCCTGGCAGCTGCTGGGACCAGCAATAGCTGTCTTGTGTTCATGGCTGCTCCTGACCACTGGCTAAATTCAGGCTTTTGACTCCTGCCTTGCTTCAAATCATTCCTGCCTTGAGGAGCTGAACTGTTAAAAAAATAAAAATAAAAATTTCTTCAGGCTTTTGGCAGATATAAACGTTGGAAATCATCTGGTAGCTGATCCCCTGAGATATTCCAGTGTCAGCTCAGAAATAAACTGTGGTATGTTCCTAATTTAGTTGTCCCATCCTTGTTTCTTTTGCCTGTAGAAGCAGGAAGTAGCTGATGCAGATTTGGTGGTGCTGACAGCAGCGTGTCGGGCTCGGTGTGAGCAGAAGCGTAGGCTTGACTTGCTTTGGCTATAAAACCAACATTTGTGTTTTCCAGAATGTCTAAGGAAGGGCTCGGGTTCATGTGCTGTCTCAGGCAAGCAAAGGATTTCATTTTTGGTGGTTTTCTGAGAATTTGCTCGCTCTGAGGCTGGGACAGGCCAGCTCCTTGATGTTGCCCAGGCAGGAAGCTCCTCTTGCTGGGATGTGCAGGGTTTGGGGTAACTGATGCTTTTAGCAATAAAATCCCTTCCTTTTATTGCTCTGCTCAGCCTGCTTGTGGCACAGCGTGTCCCAGGCTGAGATGGGAATAAAGGGCAGTTGATAGATGAACAAATGTGCTGTGAAAAGGAATGGCCCCTCTGGCCCTGGGTGAAGCTGTGTTTGCTGCTTCTGCTCCACTGCTAATCAAAGTTCAATTGAATTGGAACGAGATTTAAATCCTGTGCTGTGGGTCCTGGAAGGGAGAGCTGCATCTCCAGCCCTGCACAGGGAGCTGGGAAAGTCTCCCTCATCCCTCTGGAGCACTGGGTGATGTGCAGAGCAAAAATGACTCCTGGATGATCTGTAGAACAAAAAAACCCTCCTGGATGGCCTGTGTGTCTCATCTTCCTCTTCAGAGAAGGGAAACGAGATCTGATAATTTGCACTGAAACCTGCGAAGTCAATTTGTCTCTTTCTGTTGAATTATTTTACATTTACAGGCCAGCAGACAAAACACTGTCTAGGTGCAGTGGGGGCAGGTCCCCTGTGTGGTTGTTTTTATTTTCCTTGCTGAGTGCTAATCTCTGGGTGGCAATCTCTGATTTAGTTACAGCCCAATCTTTTTCTTTCCCTCTGTGTGGGTATCCAGGCAGCAGAAATCGCTTCATCCACAGGGCAAAGAGCACAGGGAGGGTGAGTCAGGAGGAGGGACTGAGATCCAGGACTTTGGGTTGCCTGCACTTAGCTCTCATTTTGCTGCCAATTTACCAACTGACTTATCTTTTAAGTTGCCCTAATGCCACGCATTCAAATGAAATTAAAATGAGTTCACCATCTGCCTGACAGCTGCAGGTTTGCTGAGCTGCTGTGGGGCACCAGGAGTCGAGGGCTCAGGAAAAACAAGGCAGGACTTGTCAAATGCAGGGAAGAGCAGCGTGGGAGTCCCAAGGAACGCTGTGATTTTGGGATGTTAATCCCACCCAGAGCTGAGGGATGTGCTCCTCCTGCAGCTTCCTTTGCTGCTGGGGGTAGGAAGCAGTTTCCCAGTTTTCCATCTGGATTTCTGCCCAGTAATCCTGACCCGAGCTGCAGTTCAGGCACTGGGGCTGATCAGATTAGAGCCTCGCCGAGGATCAGTGCTGCAGAGCTTTGCTGGAGTCAGTTTGGGCTGAGTTTGAGTCAGGCTGGTTTTTAAGACAGCTGATTTCGAGCACGGGCTGCACTGCCCTGTGCTGAGGACTGGGCTTTACAGCATTTTCAGATTGTTTTGCTCAGGACACCACAGCTGTGCACAGCCCCCAAAAACCTGTAAGGAAAAATAATAACTTGGTTGCCAGTGCAGTCAGGTGCTTTGTTAAGTGCTGACAGTTTACCCAGTTTTGGTGTCACAAAGGCAAAGCCAAGATTAACAGGGGGCTCTCCTGAGGAGCCTCCTGATAGTGCCAAGCAGAGGGGACAGTGGCATCTCAGATTAATGGGCTCCCAATTAATGATGCAGGGCTCCCAATTAGTGATGCAGGGCTCCCAGTTAAAGGTGCAGGGCTCCCAGTTAAAGGTGCAGGGCTCCCAGTTAAAGGTGCAGGCTGTTCATTGCTCTGATGACAGGGCACTGCCGTGGAGTTTCAGCTTCCCTGGACTCTTTTTTTGGCCTGTGTCTGGAAGCCATCCGGTGGGGTTTAGTGCACAGTGTGTCCCCTGGTCCGGCATGGACAGAGGAGGAAGCTGCTTCTCTTCCTCCTCTCCCCTGCCCCCTGCAGCAGAGCTGCCTCTCCTGCTGCAAGCAGGCAGCAGAGGGGTGGGAAAAGGCCCTGTTTGTCTTGTGACATCAGTGCTGGGCTCGTGACTAATGCTGGATCTGCCCCACATCCTCTGAAATGAGGTGAAAATGTGCACTTTGAAGCAGCAGGGCTGAGAGGGCTTGTGAACAAGAGCAAAACTCCAAGTGAGAACTTGAGGTTTCCTCTCAGAGGGGATCCAGGGTCAGCTCAGCTGAGTAAACCCTGCCTTCCTCCTGGAGCTCTCTAGGGATGTTTTGGGAAGGACCCCCTCCTCCAGCCAGGGCTTTGAGCTTCTGCAGGCTGCAGCAACCCCTTCAGAAGGAAGCTGTGTCCAGGCCACCGTGGTGATTCATGCTGTAAAATCTTCTGATAAGTGGTGATAAGATAGAAATGCCCCAGTGGCTTTGCTGCTCCCTCCCTGCATTCCCTGGGCGTTGCTGTGCTGGGAGCGTGACCTGTCTTGTTGCTTGGTGCAAAGCAGTCATTAATGGAAAGTTTATGTGACTTTTAAGACTTTTTCCAGATGACATGCAGCGAATGGCTTGCGTGCCTGGGCCTCTTTCCTGTGTGGTGGCTGCAGAGGAGGCTCTGCAGAGCTGCAGAGGAAGAACAGGGGCTGTTGTTGCAGAAGCAGCTCTGCTGCCTCAGCTCGGGCAGCTGCTCCCCTTGGTGTGTGCCAGCGTGGCTCAGGCTCTGTGCTGGGGTGATCCTGAGCTTTCAGATACTCCTGGGAGCAATTCAGGACTCCAGGAGGTCCTTGCAGATGCATTTGGAGACTCAAACCCAGCAGATTTCACCTGGAGCGTGTGAGCTCCCAGCAGAGCAGCTGAGCTGGGACTTTGGCCAGGAGCTGACTGCAGTGAGAGCCTGGGCAGACCTTTGTGTCACCGAGCGGTGTCACTACGAGGTTGGAAGGTGGAAGTTTCACATCCTTACACATGTGAGGAGTCCTTAAAATGGAATAGGAACCATTAAGGAGCGAGTGTGGCAACAGCAAGAGGCTGTTGTGTAACCCAGCTGCCTTTGCTAATGGCAGGGTGCACTGCTGCCCGTCCTCAGGGGGCAGAGCTGGCCAGGAATGATTCTCCTGGAACTGGGAGAGCTTGTAGCAGACAGCCACGAAGCCTCTGTGGCACCTGGGGGTGGAGGTGACCGTGTCCTGTCCGTGCAGGTTGCGGGCAGCAGCAGACATGGAGAGGCTGGTGGAGCGGCTGGAGAAGGCTGTGGAGCGCCTGGAGAGCGTGTGCCAAGGGCCTGGCATGTGTGGAGATGCCTCTGCCAAAGGTGAGGCCCAGGGCACCTCCCAGGGCAGTGCAGAGCTGGCACAGGGCTCACTCTGGGGGGGCTGGGGAGGGCAGGGCAGCCAGGCTGGAGGGGGCTGCCCTGGGGAGGTAAAAATTCTGTGGCTGCAGCACTTCCTCAGCTCTGGGCTCAGCCTCCTGCAGGTGGGAGGTGCAGCTCGGGGCTGTGGCAGCCTGTGGAGTGCTCCTGGTGATCCCTGTGCTCTGGTTTTTTTCCACAGGAGTGGCTCAGTACGTGCAGGCTTTCGATGCCCTTCTGGCTGGGCCAGTGGCTGAGTACACCAAGATCAGCAGAGAAGTTGGTGGGGATGTGCAGAAGCACGTAAGGACTCCTGTTCCCCCCCTGCTCCAGAGGTGCTGCCTCTCCTCAGGGCTGGAAGGGCCAAATTTGCTGTCAGAGTCTGCATTCCTCTAGCACTGTGTCCCAGGGTCTTTCTAATCCCTGAGGATTCAAAGCAGATGCCCAGATAACCTCCAGGTTGCCACCTCCACCCTCAGGGTGAATCAAACATTCTCCTGGGAATCCTGAAGTGCCTGGCTGTGTACAGACCTTGGGGCAGGCCTGAAAGCTCCCCAGCCCTGAGCTGTGCTGCTCTGCTGAGGCTCCTCTGGGGATGGGCTCCTCCAGGAATGGGCTCTGGGCTCACTGGGGCTGGTTCCTCCCAGCTGGGGAGGTTTGTTCACGTGGCACAAGGGAATCTCTCCCGTGTTTGTGTCTGTCCTCAGGCTGAGATGGTCCATGCAGGCCTGATGAGCGAGAGGGCTCTTCTGGTGGTGGCATCTCAGCATCAGCAGCCAGCAGAGGTGAGTGGCCCCAGCCCTCCTCCAGTTCCTCTTTTGGCCCAGCTGTGGCAGCCCAGGTTCCCCCAGCACTCGCAGCCACCCCTGACCCCGAGGGCAGAGGTTTCTGATCAGGGATTTCCCACACTCTGGGAGCATGAACTGCTCTGGGTGCTCCCCAGTGTTGGGCAGAACCCCAGATGTTGGTTCTGGGAGCTGCAGAACTGACATTCCCCAGTTGTTACAGCAGCCTGGGGCTGGCAGCTCACAGCTTCTGTCTCCAGTTTCACCTGGCACCAGCTCTGCTCAATCAGTGCTCCCTGAGAACCTGCAGGCAGGAGCTCCTCTGAGCCAGGAGCCACCCTGGGGTTTGTGTAGCTCCTGCTTTTCATTATGTGATGCTCAGAGACTTTCAGGCATCAAACTCCTCCAGGAGCAGAGCAGACACTTGTCTCTGCTGAATGGCCTCTGAATAATGGCTGGGCTTTCAGGATTGATTTGTCCTTAGCAGGTAATTTAACACTTTACCCTGGGCTGCTGCTTCTCAGCAGGATGTGTGGCTGAGAATCTGATCCTGAATGCATTGGCTTTTCCCTGCTGAGAACTGTTTTTTCCTGAGCAACAGGATCCCACCTTGCTTTTCTTTGCAGTTATTATCTCACTCAGTCGTGGCTTCTACTCTTACATTGTGGGAGCTGGATTTCTGTGCTCCTTTCCTGTTCCCTGCAAAATAGATCTGCATCTTTTTTCCCCCAAATCAGCGTTGGTGAGTTGTTATGTTCCACCAGGCTTGCTGGGATGCAGCTCTGTGCAGCCCCTAGCCTGAGAACCTGCTTACAAATCCCACAGACACGTTATTTAAATAAAGGATTATGAACAAAGAACAGCCTTAATCTAGGGTAGCTCTTTGTGCAGGTTGTTTGGCAGGAGTCTAATTCTGGAGCAGCCAGTTGAAAATGCAGAATGTGTGAAGTCTCAGTGCTTGTGCTGAAGAATTTCCCCATCCTGTGACTGGAATGTGCTGCTGGGCTGGAGCTTCTGAAAGTGTGGCCTGGCCAGCAGTGCTCGGGACCTCTCAGTTTTCATCTAAACAGAGATGAAAAAGCAGCAAAAGCAGAAGCTGAGGTTTTGGAAGGCAAGTTTTGCCCAAATTTGTCCCTCTCTGCTGCCACCAGCAGGAGACTCTCCGATGCTAAAGGAAGGAAAAGTTGCCTCAGAGGCATCTCTGGAAACATGGAATTGGCTCTTTGCTGTGCTCTGACCCCAGAGCACTTCTGGCACTTCCAGTCAGCATTCCAAGGGAACAGCACACAGGAACAGATTTTTACCATCCAAACACTAAAGGATTGACTCGAGAAATAACTGGAATCCTCAAATCTGGCTTGGTGGGGATGACCTTTGAACTTGCTGGGACTCTGGTTGTGGGGCAGGCTGTAGGTGCCAAACCTGCCCAGCACCCCTTTCTCTGAGGGTTCGTGAGGGAGAGGAAAAATTTAACAAACTGTTGGAACAAAAGAACCCAGGAAAGGCAAATGCTATTTCTGTCCTCGTTACTAACAAGCTCTGTCAGTGTCTCCTGGATTGAACATGAGTCACAGTTCTTGGCGTTCTCCCACGGCGCCGATCCGATGGGAGCGGCGACTTCAGCCTGGAGGAGCTGGGCTGTGGGACCAGGCCTGGCCAGGAGCTGCAGCAGTCACTGCTGCCAGTTGGGATCTTGTTCCGAGCCCCCATCAGCTCAGCTGTGCAGCCATTCCAGAGCCGTGCTAATGAATCTCCTTTAATTGCTGCTGTCCCTGTGTGTCGTTGTGCAGAACGCGCTCTCAGAGCTCCTCAAGCCCATCTCGGAGCAGATCCAGGCTGTGCAGAACTTCAGGGAGAAGAACCGTGGCAGCAAACTCTTCAACCACTTGTCAGCAGTCAGTGAGAGCATCCCAGCCCTGGGCTGGGTGGCCATGGTGAGGACTCCATGGGAAGGGCTTTTCCTTGGGCTGCTGGGGAGAGCCTGCTGGGCTGCTCAGTGCCACCCTGTTCTCTCTGCTCTAGGCTCCAAAGCCTGGGCCTTACGTGAAGGAGATGACTGATGCTGCCATGTTTTACACCAACAGGATCCTCAAGGAGTACAAGGATGTGTAAGTTCACCTTTTCCCTTAGGGCTGGTGTTGAGCTTGGCCAGCTGAGGCTGCTCCAGCATCTGACCACAGCTGCTTTCCTCAGCCTTTAATCCCTTCTCTTTGTGTTCTCAGAGACAAAAAACAAGTGGACTGGGTGAAAGCTTACCTGAGCATCTGGACAGAGCTGCAGGCCTACATCAAAGAGTACCACACCACGGGGCTGACCTGGAGCAAAACAGTGAGTGCTGGCTGCAGCAGGGAGCCCCGGGGCCAGGGAGCGGAGCCGGTGCGAGCTCCTTCCCTCTTGCCTGCTCTTCCAGGGTCCTGTAGCCACAGCAGGGGCTAAAGCAGCGCCTGCCCCCCCGGCTGGGCTTGCACCCCCACCTCCAGGGCCTCCCCCTCCTCCTGCCCTCGGCAGCTCCGGCACAGACGACTCGGCCTCGCGCTCGGCGCTCTTCGCCCAGATCAACCGGGGAGAAGGGATCACCTCGGGTATGTCAGGGCTCAGGGAGGGAGGGGCTGCCCTGCTGCTGCTGCTGCTGCTGCTGCTGCTGCTGCTCCTTGTTTTCCTCCTGCCCCTCAATGCACCTACTTAAAAAGGACATAAAAACTCACCTGGTCGCAGTCAGGGGCTGGTGCTTTCCCAGGGACAAAGCTCCCAAGGGAGAATTGTCACCCTCATCTGGCAGGTAGAGCAAGGCATGAACTTCCAGCTGGAAGTACCTGAGGCTGAGCCCTGTGGTTGCCTGCATCTTTCTGGTGCAAAAAGTGCAATTTGGCAGCTGTTGTTTGCACAATTTTTTTCCCCTTTTTTTGTGTTCCCTGGTGAGCACATCAGGACGTGGGGTGCTGGGCTTGAGGCTTTTTCCAGCTGCAGAGTGGAGGAGCTGGCACACTCTGGTTCTGTGGTTCACGTTTTATTGCAGCAGCATTTCCTGCTTCCTCCTTCCCTTCCTGTCACTCACACTTGGGCTCAACTTAGCCCCAGCCTCAGGAGTTTATTTGTGTTTGGACAAGTGTTATCTTGGCTGGTGTAATCACTGATGCATTCCTGGAGGGGAGCTGGCTCTCAGCTTTGCCTTCTCTTGCAGGCTTGAGGCACGTCTCAGATGACATGAAAACCCACAAGAACCCAGCCCTGAAGAGCCAGGGGGGCCCTGTGAGAAGCGGCCCCAAACCTTTCACTGCTCCCAAACCTGCCTGTAATGCTAACCCCTCCCCAAAGGCACCTCCATTGCTAGAATTAGAAGGCAAAAAGTGGAGAGTGGTGAGTGCCTGGTGCTGGCAGGAGTGGGTTGGAGGGATGGGAGCTTTGGAGAAGCAAAGGGGGCTCTTCTGGAGAACTTTCTCCTAAGAGACACCAGCCTGAAGGCACCTGCTTGTTTTTTAAAGGGATTTGAATGGATTAATTGCTCTGCATTCAGAAAATAAAGTGTGTTTCCCCTGCCTTTTCAGGAAAACCAGGAGAATGCCACTAACCTGGTCATCAGTGACACAGAACTGAAGCAGGTAGCATATGTTTTCAAGTGCACAAACAGTACACTCCAAATCAAAGGCAAGATCAACTCCATCACCCTCGGTGAGTGGGGAGAGCCCTGAAAGCTGCTCCTGCCTGCTGGTGTGTGTGTGCAGGAGCTGGAGCCCCCAAAACCTCTGTGCCCTGATCTGCTTTTCTTTGCAGACAACTGCAAGAAGCTGGGTCTGGTGTTTGATGACGTGGTGGGCATTGTAGAGATCATCAACAGCAGGGATGTTAAAGTTCAGGTGAGTGGCCTGTTCTCTCTGCTGCCTCTGGAGCAGCTGTATTTCCAGACCAGGAGCGTGCAGCTGTGGAGAATATCTATGAAACACCTTCTGTCCCTTGGGAAAGGGCTGAAATTTGTGTCTTTGAGCTGTTTCAGGGTTTGGGTAAGAGCTGAGGCTCTGTGAGGTAGAAAGCACATCTGGCTGCCAAAGCAAGTAGGATTTATTACAGTTCAGTTTGGGCATCTGATTTGGGATGGTCACTTCGCCCAATGCTGGCTCAGGTTTTCTTCTGAAGAGGTCGGAACATGAAACTGGGGAAAATTACAAAGAAAAACTTTGGATTTTTGCTAAAGGTGGGAATATTTGAATCCTGTGCGATTGTCACGGGGAGGGCTTGGAGTCCAACCTCTTGCCTTGAAAGAAAACACACCAAAAAATGCTGTGGCTGTCCAGTTTCAGCTAATTCTGCTCTGGCCCTGCCAGGTCATGGGTAAAGTGCCAACGATTTCCATCAACAAGACAGATGGGTGCCACGTGTACCTGAGCAAGAGCTCCCTCGACTGCGAGATCGTCAGTGCCAAGTCCTCGGAGATGAACGTGCTCATCCCCACCGAGGGGGGGGACTTTGTAAGTGGAATCCTTTGGGAAGTGGAAAACTTTGGGAGTTTGCTTTGGAATCCTCCTGCAGCCCTGCTGGGGCTGGGGGATGCAGGAGCTGTGTCTTGATAAAGCCCTGCAGGGAGTGTTGGTTACAGTGGGGGAAAGTCTGTGGGGTTTGGAGGTTGTGAATGATGATCTGATTTATAAAAAATAGCAAAAAACATCTGTAAATAAGATCATTGCTGGTTTGTGAGAGCTGCTGCTTCCTCAGGATCTCCTGGGGGCAGAACAGGCACCAGTGATGGTACAGGAGGTAACAGCACAAAGCTGAGAAAAGAAATGCCTGAAGCAGGGGGAGTGGTTACTAATCTCAGCCATAAAGTGATTTTTGACAACAGCTTCCTGTTTTTACCCTCCAGACTGAATTCCCTGTCCCAGAACAGTTCAAGACAGTGTGGAACGGTCAGAAGTTGGTCACCACTGTGACAGAAATTGCTGGCTAAGCCGAAAAGCTCCAAGGCTCATCCCTCCCCTGGCCCTGCTGTGGGACAAATCTGCTTTCAGATGATTCTCTTAGATTTCTTGTACCTTTCTGCTCTCAAACTGCTTCTCTTCTACCCGAGAGACACAGCTGCCTGCCATCACTGAGGTTCCTCTGCCTGGGGCTTGGGGTAGGTGGCGGGTCAGTGGTTGTCACCTCTCTCAGCAGGAAGGTCTCTCCTTCTGTCCCCTTGTCCCATCTAACTGCACCAATCGATCGGAGTCTCGGTGAACTTCACAGCCAGTCCTGGCAGTTGGCTTTCAGAGTGTTGTTTTTTGTATTGCCTTTAAGCAAAACTGTTCATGTGAGAGGAGTGTTGTCCCCTTTTTTAACGAGTGACAGTGTCTGTCAGAGGCCTCAGTAGCCAGCTGTCCTGGGAAGCTCCTGCAAGCTGCTCACTCCAGCTCTCTGGAGCAGCTGCTGGCACCACAGGACATGGGAACGGTTTTGTCGGACCAAAGGCTGAGGACCTGGGCCAATTCCACCCTGATTTCTCTTCCATCATTCCCACTAGCTCAGTGCATTCCTGACTGTGCCATGACAGGAGGCTTTTCATGCCCCAGTGCCACAGGAAGGCTGCGGCGGTGCCACCATGGCCACCCAGCAGCCTGGCTGGTAGCTTGGAGCTGAGCACCTCTCATTCCATGAGCCCTCCACCTTCACAAGGCAACCTTTGCCCCAGGGCTTCCTTCCTGGAGCAGCTGAGCTCAGGTTCAGGCTGCCAGGATGGTTTTTCTGAAGCTGTGCCCTTCCCCAGAGGAAGGAGCTCCTCCATTCCAGGTCAGCAGTGCAGAGCTGTAAATACCCGAGTTGGATCAAGTCGGTTCATCACTCTCTTCCTCACCTGCAATCAGCCCCCTCTGAATCCTCCCCCTTTTTCCCCTCCTGTTGCTTGGCTCTTTCTTTTGGTGGAAGCTTGTAGCCTCTGTTCCAGGGCCCTGGAGCAGAGTGATGGATCACACAGTACTGTACTGGCCCATAAAGGGAGCTGCACGTGCTTTGACCTTCATTTTTCCAACGCCTCGGGTGGCATAAGTATATCTGAAATGCATTTCTTCTGTAAAGTGTCAATGTTCTTTTTCTCTAGTACAAAACTTCAAAAAAAAAAAAAAAGGAAAAATTATGCAATTTTTTTTTTATTTTGAAACTGTCCTGTGACTTGTACTTGTCTTCTCCTGAGGCTTGTGAAAAAAACCTTTCTTATGTACTTAAGATTATACAGAAGATAGAATAAAGTTAATGCCAACTTGCTCATTACTGTGGCTTTTGTCTCTTTTTGGGGGCACAGGGGAGCTCAGGCAGGACAAATTCCCCCTCTCTGCCCGACCCTGCCTTGATTCCTTGGAATACTTTCCCAGAATTTCCTCAGCTCCCCTCCAAGCACAGTCAGCAGTTGTCCAAGCTTTTATTTAGGTGGTTAGACGCTAAGTTCTTTATTGATTTCAGTTGTACAAAAGAACATAAACCAAGCCATTAGTTGAAAACTGTTCAAGCTGTTAATACTGCTGAATTCCAAACCCTCTTTTTTTTTTCCCAGAAACCCCTAAATTTGGCCTTTCCCCCCATGCTGAAGCATGGGCTGTAACATGATTGCCCTGCACACAGCCATGAGAGTCTTGCTGATCCCTGCACTAGTGAGTGGGGTTAATACTGCCAGGGTGCCCTGCAGAAACAGGGGCTGGAGAGCAGCTCTGAGAACTGGGGTGGATTCACCAGGCCCTGTGTCAGAGTCAGGGCAAGGCTCAGCCCAGCTGGGAGTGCAATTCCACCCTGGCAAACTAAACCCCCTCTTGCTGCCCTCCCCGGGTCCCTGCAGGCCTGGCTGCACCTGCTGTGCACAGTGGCTGGGGTCAGTTACAGTGAAAAGCCCTGCCCAGGGCTCCCTGGGGCTTCACTGCAGCAAGGGGAGGATGGTGCTGTCAAACCACTCTTCTGAGAAGTGCAGGTGATCCCCCTGCACCCCCAGGAACACCAACTTCCCTGCTTTGTCCATCTCCTGCAGCCCCAGGCGATCCTGTGGGGAGAAAGGGGAGATTCCACCGCTGCTCTCCTCCTCGTGGAGGGGAAAAGGGATTCCAGGGGACTCCTGGAGCAAAGCTTGGAACAGGAGCAGAGCTCATGAGGCACTGAGGGGGACCCTGAGCCAGGCAGGAACCTGCAGTGTCATTCCCTGGGTTCCACCAGTGCCAGGAATGGCTGGAGGGAAATGTCCCCCCAAACACACAGCTGCTGGCAGGGGGAGACAATGCCCCAGGAGTGCCAAGAGCAGGGCTGTGGGGCCCCAGGGACAGGAAAGAGGGGACACAGCAGAAGCCCCCAGCCCCCAGGACTCACCTCTTTGTACAGCGAGGTCTCCTGCAGTGGGATGGTCTCCTTGGCTTGGCCACTTTTGTAAAACCCAAACCACTGCATAAAAATGGATAAAAAAATGAAGGAGCAGCTGCTGAAGGAATCCCAGGAGCCAAGCAGGCTTCCAGGGCAGTGTCAGGCCTGTGTTTGTGCCCAGCCTGCCCCTCTGCCACAGGACAAAGGACAAAGCAGAGACAAGGAAGCCCCAAGAGCTGCCCTGTCTTCCTCACCTCAGAGATTGGAGGGTCCACCATGGTATCGTTGAGGAATTTCACCATCACAAACTTCTTCAGAGCCAGCAGGTTTTTCTTGTAGGTCTCGTTGATGCCCTGGATGGAAGCAAGAGAACACATCCAAGCCACTGGAGAGCCCAGAGCCAGGGAACCTCTTCAGCTTGAGCCTTCCCAGGCTCCTGAGAGGGCAGAGGGTCCTTACCCTCTCCTGGTTGATGTCAGCCAGGAAAATGCTGTTTTTCCTGTACTCCTCCTCCTTCAGCGGGTCGTGCCAATACTCTGCTTGCACCAAGCTGCAGAGGGGACAAAGCAAAGCTCAGCCTGGACAGGCAGAGCTGCTGCTGAGCCTGGCCTGGCCTGGGGATGTACTCACTGCTCCTGCACAGCCTTGGTGTAGGCTCCCAGGTCCAGGGTTTTGCGGATCCAGTCGCAGAGGTGGGAGCTCTCCCCGGGGCAGCGTGGGAAGCCGTACACCCCTGGGCAGGACACAGCTCAGTCACCAAACTGGGGCCCTGGATCCCTCCTGCTGCACAAGAACCAGCTCTCACACAGCAGGAGCAAGAGTCAGCCAGGCAATCAGGCAGCTTTTAGCCCTGCAAGCTCCTCAGACAGCCCTCCTGCCCCGGGAGCTGTGGCCCAGATAAGGGTGGGGAGTGCTGGGTGCTCCCTACAAATTCTCCCTCTCCACTACGAACAAACAACTCCAGGAGCTGTGGGATTCTCAGGGCAGAGCATCTGGAATTCTCTGCCAGCCACTCTTAACTCCACACTCCTTAATTCCTTTTCACAACTCCCTTTCCTTGAGGCTTTGGCCTTCAGGATGCTGATTGTAAAATACCCTCGTGGCCCAGAAGGTTCAGTTTCACAACTGTAGAATTTCCACAATTTCTGTAGAAATTTCCCACAAAATAACTCACATCCCAAGAGCTCCCAAGGTGTGTAAGAATCCTAGCCAGGCAGAGAAGCCAGCCGCTGACAGAGGTCCCTTAATTAAGCAAGGGACTGCCAATTAAGCAAGATCAAGATAATGAAATCAGCAAACACTATTTGGGCCAAAGAGATCACCAGATCCAGCCAGGAACAAAGGGACAATGAAATTGGTGAGAAAGTGATCAGAGTTTAGGGAAGAGCCCCAAGAGGTGCCCAGGAGCTGTGCCAGGGGGCACTACCTTGGTGCTGTCCCCCGACGGAGATGAGGCTGAGCATGGGAGGAGCAGGGCACCTCTGGGCCACAGCCCTCCTGTGGGGGAAGAGCAAGGAGCTGAGCAGAGCCTGCCCAGGCCACAGGAGCAGAATCCCTGGCTTGGAAAAGACCTCAAAGATCATCGAGTCCAACCCAGCCCCTCAACCACACCCTGGCACCCAGTGCCACACCCAGGCTTCGTTAAACACCCCCAGGGATGGGGACTCCACCACCTCCCTGGGCAGAACATTCCAGAACTTTATCACCCTTTGTGTAAAAATCTTTTCCCTGATATCCAGCCCCTATTTCCCCTGGTGCAGCTCGAAGCTGTGTGGCTCCCATTCTGACAGTTGTTCTCTGTGGGCTTGGGTGCTGGGATTGAACCCTTCTTGGGAGAGCAGGAAAACACCAGCTGCCCCCTTGGAGCACTCCTGCATTCAGGAATTACCATTTGGTGTCTGCTGAGCACTTCTGAAGGGTCATAAATGAGGATGGGAACCCCGCAGAGCCCCTGAGCTGGAGCAGGAAGCAGACTCACAGGAACTGGCCTCCCTGGGAGAAGCCCATGGCGTTGTAGCCTCGCTGGAGCTGCGGGTCCTGGGCCAGCTGCCTGCACACCTCCCTCACCTGCTCGTTGACGTTCATGAAGAAGCTGTTCTCCATGTCCTGGGGGATCAGAGCAGGGTGCAGCATTTGTACCTTTGCTGTGGCTGGTGCTGCTCTAAGCTCTGCAAACAGATCACTGACATTTGTGGTTTAGAAAGAGGACCTGAGCTTTCACGGGGACAGAAGTGAAATTCCAGTTCTCAGACTTCCCTTTACCTTCACTTCCCTTTACCTTCCTGCTCTGGTTGGCAGAACTGTCTCACGTGGGACACTGACATGTCCCCAAACTTCTTCACAACTTGAATCCCTTCAGATTTTGTTCATATAGATATAAAACTTAAAAATCAAACTTCTCCAGAACCCAGAAAACCACCTACACTACACATTATTATTGAAAGAAATTCCACAGGACTACAAAAGCCCATGAAGGTGCAGCAGTGTGCAATTTCTTACACTGAAGTAAATAAATGTTTGCAGATGGAGAAGCATGGCCAGGGACAAAGCTCTGCCCCAGCACAGCCTCCATCCCACGCACCCGCACTGGCTGAGTGTGCTAATCACTGGATTTACATATTAATCCAATTTAGGTCAGGGATTTGTTTTCCCCCGGTGCTTTTCTGCAGGTATTAGCTGGACTTTATCGGGTTCTACCTGTCAAAGCTGTTTACCCCACTGAGAACAGAAAATTGGCAGGGAAGCAGAGCAGGAATCCCGGTGGAATCCTGTTAGAACCGCAGGCTGCAGCAGCTCAGCCCCACCCCGCACGCAGACACGCGGGTGACACGCGGCTCACCTGGATCAGGCTGCTCCCGATCTTGAGCGACAGGACGTAAATCCCCGGGATTTTTTTCTCCACCAGTTTTTTGATGTAGCCCATGCTCACCGGATTGCAGCAGCTGTCTCCTGCCAGAGGGAACACCGGGATGCGCCACTACGCCACGGCCGCGGGCCTCACCTCACCTCCACAGACGCACTGCGAGCCCCGCTGCCACGGAACCGGGAGCGGCAGCACCTCCCGGCCCCCGCCGAGACCGGCGGTCCGGAGGAGAGGGACACAGGACCGAGCGCCCCTCAGTCCTGCCCGCCTCCCAGCCCAGCCCCGCCGCTCCTGCAGCCCTGGCGGAGGGTCCCGGCTCACCCATGCCGTGCCAAATCACCAGAGGCGTGGCAGCGGCCGCGGGGCCGAGGCACAGCCCCAGCAGCGCCAGCACCGGCACCGCCGCCCTGAGCGCCGCCATCTTGGCCCGTCACATGACCCGCCGGCGGCAAGGGGAGGGGCGGGACCAATCAGGGGCGTGGATCACTGGCGGGGCGTGGTCTAGCAAGGGGGCGTGGCCTCGGGGCTCCTTTGGCCGCGGGTTCGAGTCCCGCTGGTTCCGGTCGCGCCCAGAAATCCCAAATTTGCGGCCGCATCCGGCTCTCCCCAGGACACGCAGCCGGGAAACCCACGAGGCCGCTGCCTGCGTGCTGCCCACGTGGCACTGCATCCTCTCTGCCCTGCCGTGCGTTGGGAATGGGCTGGGGCACACCCTGGCTGGTTTCCTCCTGGAGCTGCGGGCGCTTGGCGCAGCAGCCGACGGGAAGTTTTTCTCAGCACTGAGGGAGGAGAAGCCTTCATCGGCCACCCAGCCTTTTCAGCACACTGCGTGGCCTGCTGTAAAGCACTTCCCGTTTCCTCCCGGGGGATGCTGCTTTCAGCCCCTCCCTGGTGGCTTGGCTGCAGTCCCGCGGTTGTTTTGGTCCTTCTCACGGTGGCCTTGGCAATAATCAGCCTGCCAGGGGCAGGCATCAACACCAAACACGTGGATATCGCACATCTCTGCCCTCTCTGGCTCTGTGTCCTTCCCTTTCCCTGTCCCACGAGTCCTCTGCAATTCCTGCTCTCCCCTTTCCTCTGTAGCTGCTGGCATTGGAAGCTAAGGGTGAAATAAAGGCTTAAAATCTCCCCCATTCTTGCAGGGACGATCCTAAGGGGTGAAATTAAGGCTTAAAGTCCCCCCCCATTCTTGCAGGGACATTTCTCAGCACCCCAGGCAGTGTTCCTGCAGCAAGGGAAGGGACAGGAAGCACCCACTCCTCTCCCTCCCTGTGACAGTTGCCTCCCTGCCTCACTCAGGAAATCTTTGCTGTCCCTCTCCTGCTGGGAACCACAAACACCTTTGGCACAGTGGCCAAAGGTGTTTGTGGATCAGTGGCCAAAGGTGTTTGCAGGATCAGTGCTGCCCTGCAGCTGGACTTCTCATCAGCCAGGTGAAAACCTGTGGCCAGAAACCAAGAGCACATCCCTGGATAAACCCAAACCTGCTCTCAGCAATGGATTTCTTTCTTTGCACTGAATCAAAAATGACACCGAGCCCACCCCCTCTCCGGAGAAAATGTGTTGTGGCACCTGGCAAAGCAGAGCTCTGGACTATTCTGGGGACAGGGATGACTCAGAGCAGGAAGAGCTCCATGTGGGACCCCATCTGGATGAATCTGGAGATGGGGAGAGGGTCGAGGGAGTGGGTGAGTGGGAAGTTCTGTGCCAGGCAGGGAAAGCTTCCTGAATTCAGCAGAGAAATGCCAAGGGAGGAAACGTCTCTGCAACAAGATGGGGTCTGGCAATCCTTCCCTGTGAGGGTGTAAAGCCCTGGCACAGGGTGCCCAGAGCAGCCCCTGGATCCCTGGCAGTGCCCATGGCCAGGCTGGACACTGGGGCTTGGAGCATCCTGGCACTGTGGGAGGTGTCCCTTGCATGGCAGAGGTGGCACTGGAGGGGCTTTCAGGTCCCTTCCAACCTAAAGCACCCCATGATTCTCTGATTCTCCATGTTTGGAGTCGAGCAAAGCTCTTTGCTGCTGGCAGGAGTCAGGAGCAGAGGATGGGATGAGCTCACACCATCGAGTGCCACAGTGGGGTGGGAACACGGAGACAAAGGGAAGGGTGACACCCCTGAGCTCTGTTCTTGTCCCCCAGCATCCCCAGAGTGGCTGGAACAATTCCTCCTCCCTCTCTGCATTCCTCAGCCTCTGTGCTTGATCTTGGACAGCCAGACCATGCAGGCCTGGGCAAAGGAGGGCCCTGCTGTGGAGAGAGAGCCACGGAGAGGAGGGGGCACAGCACCCCCAGCCCCCTGTGCCCAGCTCCTGTGCTCGTGGGGAGCAGCCCTGCAGCACAGCCAGATCCCACAGGGATCCATGGATTGCTGGGAGCTGGAAGCCAGCCCAGCCTGCAGCTATTTCTAGCAAAGCTCTTCTTGGATGAAGGAAATCCATAATGAAGCAGCAATGTTACTTTTTAACCAGAGGCTTTTCACACCCTCTGCACGGAGACTCCTGACAGTTTTTTTCTCTCCTTAATGAGACAAGCTGATTATTCATTTATCCTTCATCCCCGCTTAGAAGAAACTGGGGCAAAAAATAATTGATGGCATTACAGAGCTCGGGCTGGCAGCCCTGAGCACGGCCTTGGGAGGCAGGGAAAGGGGATAAACAGGGAAAGCCTTGAGCTGGTGCCATCCTCACTGAGTGTGAGCCTCATTGAAGGCATTTTCTGCTCAGGATGTGGCCACTGAAGAGAAGCTTGGACTTCAAAGTGGTGTGAGTTTGGGCTGCCCACTTCCCAGAGAAGCTGAGTGCAGCAGGGAATGGGCTGCCATGCTCCCAAATGGTACAAAAAGAGGATCCAGATCCCAGACAGAGCTCTTGAAACCCACCAACACTTTCCTGAAAGAGTGAAGTGAAACTGGACTGCGTTCCCAGGTCTGGTTCAAGGAGTCTGGGGCTGTGAGGGTGTGAGAGGCTCTGATAACCACACTCACTGAGAGCTGCTCCAATATTGGGTGCAGCATCTCCCACCAAAGCTGCTGTTGGGGATTTTATTTTGGGTGAGAACAGCCAACGAATTAAATGGTATTAAACTATAACTGCTCTGGGGATCTGAGCCTGCCTTCCCCTGATCGTCACTCCAAGGAAGAATGAACTTTGTTTTGGATTTTCGCTAAGTCGTGTCTATCCTAAGTCAAGAACTCTTATTTCTTCTTTTCCTGTTTTTTTGGTTTCATGCTCTGCCAGTGAGGGGGTTTCCAAAAGAAGCCGTGGGGGAGTGTAGCTGGGACTGTAGCTGATCCCACAGAGGGAAAATCATTCCCAGTATAGAAATTGGGGTTCAGGAAGGGTTCTGGCATCAACCAGGGCTGGTGAACAACTGCATTGCGCATCACATGTTTGGGCTGCTTCTTCCTCTCTCGGTTAATTGTAATTACTGTGAATATTTACCCTAATTACTGTATTTGGCTTTGTTTCCGATAATGAGCATCAATTAACGGAGGTTGCCATGGCAACCCGGCCCTCCGCCCGCCAGGGGGCGCCGCCGCTCCGCGCGCTCCCACAATTCCCCGCGGCCGCGCCCCGCCCGCCTCTTCCCCGCCTCCATCATGGCGGTGAGTGCCGGAGCCGCGGGCCGGGACCGGGCCGGGC
>JAYDZK010000086.1:5040804-5062554 GCA_034509185.1 Euphonia xanthogaster
CGAGCGGCGGGCCGTGCCCGGGGCAGCCCCGGTTACCCCCGGTGTGGTCTCTCCGCAGCAAGACCAAGGTGAGAAGGAGAACCCGATGCGGGAGCTGCGGATCCGCAAACTCTGCCTCAACATCTGCGTCGGGGAGAGCGGGGATCGGCTCACCCGCGCCGCCAAGGTGCTGGAGCAGCTCACGGGGCAGACCCCCGTGTTCTCCAAAGGTGAGCGGCTGCGGAGGAGCCCTGGCTGTTCCCTCGGGTGTTTTCCGTCCTTTCCCGTGGGTGCGGTGGCAGCGCGGTTCCCAGGAAAGGGCTCCTTGGCAGAGCCCGGCTCGGGAGAGCTGCTGGAGAACTGGGGGACTTCAATATTGAGGGACTCGTGCGCGTTTGTGTCGTTTTAGTTCTGTCTCCAAACTCAGGCTGCTGCTTTGCCAGCATCCCTTAAGGCGGAACGTGGGGCTGCCTCGGTTCTTTGTAATTCCTTGGATTTTTTGGGTGTTGAGAAGCTCCAAATTCCCCGGGTGGGAATTCTCTGGCTGTCCCCTAAGTGTTGCTTCCCACAGCCCGATACACGGTGAGGTCCTTCGGGATCAGGAGAAACGAGAAAATCGCTGTTCACTGCACGGTTCGTGGGGCCAAAGCAGAGGAGATCCTGGAGAAGGGGTTGAAGGTGAGGATTTTGGGCTGGATCTTTGGTTTGTGAAAGAACAGAACTCTTCCTTTCTGACTGAAGGGGTGTGTGCTCTGAAATGTTGCAGCTAATGTAGGTACAGGTCAGATACACGGGATGAAGTGCTCACACTCTTTACCTGGGTGCTGTTTCAGCCTCATTAAAGAACTGATTGGTACAGCAGCTGGTTTCTTTTGGGGTTTTGTCTTTGCTACTGGGATTTGGAAGTAAAAATTTTGGGATAAAGACCCAGTAGCTTTTGAATGAGTTGGGGGTCTGGTAGCTGTGGGCAGGAGTTTTAATTCTGCTTCCAGTCAGGAGCAAAATAACGACCAAGAACCAACGTTTCAGGTGCGAGAGTACGAGTTGAGGAAAAACAACTTCTCAGACACGGGGAACTTTGGCTTTGGAATCCAGGAACACATTGATCTGGGCATTAAATATGATCCCAGTATTGGGATCTACGGCCTGGATTTCTACGTGGTGAGTATTCCCTGTTTGCTGGGCTTGGGGGAAGGCTCCAGAAGGAGCCTGGAATGAGCACTGGCTCCCATGGACTTGCTGGAAAATAAACTTGGGTTTTGTTGACATTTTTCTAATCTGAGATTCCCAGAGCCATAAAATCCCTGATTTATGGCAAATCACACAAAGCCTCTTCAGAAGCAAATCTTGTTGCTCTGACAGCAGCTCCTGGGATAACACAGAAACAGCAGGGCTGGGTTTGGGGAAGGAGAGAGCAGCAAGGCATCACTGATGAGGAAACTCCAGGCTTCCCTCCTGGAAAACTGCTTAGTTCAGGAGAACAGAAAGTGCCAGGGTGAAGCAGTGCTGTTGGCTTTGTCCTGCAGGTGCTGGGCAGGCCGGGTTTCAGCATTGCTGACAAGAAACGCAGGACTGGCAACATCGGGGCCAAGCACAGGATTGGGAAGGAGGAAGCCATGCGCTGGTTCCAGCAGAAGGTACAGTCCATCTCCAGTTTGTATCCCAGGAGTTTCCCAAGAGTATCCCAAGGAGCAGCAGAATGCCTTCTGGAAAGGCTGGAGCAAATCACTGGGCGGATCTTGAGGATCCTGAAATTGTGGATTTTTGCTGTCCCAGAGCAGTAGAAGCTGCTGCTACTGAATAGAAACGTTTGTGCTTTTTTGGGTGTGCTGAACTGAAAGAGCAGCTCTTGGCAGGAGAGCTGGGAGGAATGACCAGCTCTTGTGTAATGGCTCCCACAGTTTTTGGAGTTTGTGGATCGTGAGTGAGGAGGCAGGGTTAGGATTTGTTGGTCTGACACAGCTCCAGGCTCAGCTGGCCACACTTGGAGGATGGAGAGACCCACAAATAAAACAAAATTTCGGGCTTATCTGTCCATATAATGAATGGGAGCTGCTGAAAGCTGGGTTGGAAATCTCAGGGGTGGGGACTGCTGATAGTTTCTTGGGTTTGTTTTTTTGATAAAAAGTGTGGAGTCTGCCTGGACCTACACAGCTCACACCCTGTGCAGGAAGGTCTCTGCCTGATCTTGCTGGATTCCTGTTTCCCCCATCCTGCCTGGTTGTGCTTAATGTGGCACAGTTGCCCTCAGGGCCCAGATTTTGGGCTGCTCAGACCAGCCCGTGGAGGGTGTGGCTGCTTGTTCCAGGGATCTTACCTGAGCACAGCCCCTTGGACATTCCAGCACAGCACAGAGGCAGCTGGCTGCAGGAAAACTGCTCTTTCACGTCTGTGTTGGCTTGGAATGACTCTGGTGACTCAAGTTTTCTGCACAGCAGCTCTGTACTTTTACCTGACAGTGATTTCTCACTTGGTTCTTTGTTTTTTTTTTTCTTTTCTCCTCACAGTATGATGGCATCATCCTTCCTGGTAAATGAGCGGTTCCTGTTGCCAGAGAAGTAAATAAATTTTTCTAACCCCTAACTTGTGTTGTGAATTTTGTGGGGAAGCTGATGGGAGTGAGGGTCCTTCTCTATTATGGTTTGGCTTCTTTTTTCCCCTTTTTGTATTTTCCAATCCATGCTGCAATCCAGTGCTGCAGTGGGGAGAAAACTTCTGTCCTTCTGTGTCTGCATTCCCTGCTTAAGCTTCGAGATGGAGATGGAGGCAGCTCAGGGGACAATTTCCGAGCTCCCAAAGTTTGCAGTGACCCCAAACATCAGCGTGCCTCCTTAGCCAGCTGTCCCACACCCCTGAGCTCAGTGTCCTTCCTGCAGGTGGGTTCAGTCAGAGCCTGAGTCACAGCCAGCCTGGAAAACTACCTGGGCACTGCAGCTCCAAGCACACCATTGCTGCTAATAATTCCTCCAGCCCCGTTTTAGAAAGCAACAAAGGCTTTTTCCCAATTTTCCATTATTCAGCAGCTCCTGGCCCCACACAAGCTCTCTGCTGGTCCTGCCAGGTGTGTCCTGGCTCTCTGTGACTCACCCACAGGCTGGGGCTGCTCTTACCTTGCTCTCCAACAGGGTTGGGCAGGGGGAAGCTCTGCCCATCACCAGGATTTGCAGGTTGAGGCACAGAGACCCTCAGCTTTCCCCATACAACATCCTCCTCCCAGCCAGCTGACTGCTCTTAGCACTTCTACACTTCCAGCAGCCTTTTGGGATGCTGTGAGGTCAGCCACCCTCGCTGAGTCCCAGGGACACAGAAAGGGCTGGGCCCAGGTCCAGACTGAGACCTGGAATGGGCTGGACTCAGGTCCAGGCTCAGCTGAGACAGCTGCCAACAATCCCAAAGAAAAGCAGCCTTTGGGAGGCAACAGGAATAGGTGTGAAGTGACATTGTGTCAGGGAAAAAATGGGTCCAGTTCTGGGCTCCTCAGGTCAAGAAGGACAAGGAGCTGCTTGAGTGGGTCTAAAAGAGGGAACAAAGATGATTAAAGGACTGGAGCATTTCTCTGATGAGAAGAGACTGTGGGAGCTGGGTCTGGTCAGGGTGGAGGAGGGAAGGCTGAGAGGGGACCCCATAAAGCCATAAAATATCCCCAAGGGCTGTCAGGGTGGTGCCAGGCTCTGTTCAGGGACAGGACAAGGAGCAATGGCCATAAAATAAAACAACGACTTCCACCTCAACATGAGGAAGAACTTCTTGCCATGAGGGTGGCAGAGCCCTGGAACAGCTGCCCAGGGAGGGCCGGAGTCCCCCTCTGCGGGGACATCCCAAACCCACCTGGACGTGTCCCTGTGCCACCTGCTGACCCTGCCTGGGCAGGGGGTTGGTTGAACTGGGCGATCTCCGGAGTCCCTTCCAACCGCAGCTCCTCCGGGATGGTGTGACAGCCCCTCCTGAGGGCGGAGCTGGCGGAGCCGCGGGGCCGCGCTCCCCTCAGCGCGGCGCTGCCAGCACTCAAGATGGCGCCGCTGCCAGCCCCCAACATGGCGCCCGCCGCCCTCTGCCCTCACCCGCCATGGCCGGGGCCGCGCTGCGCCGCTTCCGCTTCCTGCCCGCAGCCAAGATGGCGGCGGCGGCGGGGCAGCGCCGTGGGCCCGGCGGCCGCTGAAGCCGCTTCCGCCGCCGCCGGCTCTCCAGCAGTAAAAATGGCGGAGTCGGTGCTGGAAGTTGTGGGCCGGCTCCAGGCGCGGCTGGCGGGCAGCGCCGAGCCCAAGAAGGTGATGGGGGCTGCCTCAGCCCGCCGGGGTCCCAGCGGTGGGGATGGGGGTCGGGAGTGCGCGGTCGGGGCGCGGGGCAGGGCCTCCCTCCGCCGGGGCTTCCCCTGCGGGCAGCTCCGTGCCCGGCCGGGGCCGTGCTGCGTGGGCTGTGACGTGCGGGCTGCCCGGGGCTCGTCCCCGGCTCGCAGGCCCTGGGGGTCCCGTTGCGGCGGGCCGGTGTCCTTTGTGGGGTGCCCCCGTGGCAGCGGTGGGCGGGCGTCCCTTTTTAGGGTCCCCCCGTGGCAGTCTTGGGGTGGTGGCAGGGGTCCCGTGGCAGGTCCCTCCGCGACAGTGGCGGGCAGGGGTCCCGCGTGGGGTCCCCCGTGGCAGTGGCGGGCACGGGTCCGCTTTGGGGTCTCCCTTGGCAGTGGCGGGCACGGGTCCGCTTTGGGGTGCCCGGTGGTCGGGCTGGGGCCCGGCTGGGCAGAGGGCAGCGGGGAACTCTCCGGAAGAGCCTTGCCCCGGTGACGTGTTGGGTGGCGGAGCCGCGGCGCCGTGTGAGCCCACGCAGGGAGGCACCGCCGCGGGGCTGGGGGCACACGGCTTCTCCTCCGTTCCTTCTGGCCCTGCGGGACTCTCTTGGCTCTTCTTGCCCCTCTCCGCCAGGGAATGTGCCCGCTGCCAAAATGTTCTGCCCGCAGCAGCTGCAGTGCTGCCCCGTCCTGCCTCGGGCTCGCTGCGTTCGGTGACATTCGGCTGGTGGCAGTGACTGTCCTGCTGGGCACCAGAGCTGGTTTTTCTAGTAAGATTTGGAATTCTGGTTGAACTCGGGCATGCTGTTACTCCATTCTCCTGTTTGAAAGGGGGAGCATCTGTTGGGAGTATTCACACGTGTTCAGCTCACGTTTTGTGTAATTCAGGTGAAAGAGGAGGCAGGCAGGGCTGTGCAGCTGCTCCGTGCTGGGCTGACTCTGTTTCACCGAAACAAACACCTGCAGAACTCGCTTCCCAAGATCTCCCACCACCCAGGAGGAGGAGGAGAGGATGCTGGAGTGCTGACCCTTTGAAATGGGAGCCCCTGCAGGAGCTCCAGCCTGGCTGGGGGTGATGCAATGGGATCTGGTTACTCTTCTCACCCTCTCAGCCAGGACCAGAGCAGGGTTTAACTGGTGAAGCCCCAAATGGAGCTGAGGGACTGCCAAGGAGTCCGATCTGGGGGGTCTGAGCTTCCTGGTGCTGAGATCAAGACTTGCAATATTGTTTCAGCCCTCTGTGCACAGAGCTGCTGTTCCCTGCCCCTTGTGTGAGCTCAGAGGAAGAACTGCTGGTGTGTTTCTGGAGCACTGCAAGCCCCGGGCAGTGTTTGCACAGCCCGACTCTTTCTCCAGTGACCTCGTGGTGTGAAGTCGTTTCTTGCTCTGTTGATCCTGGGCGGTTTTGCAAGGGCAGGCAGAGGAGGTAAAGCGGGGTAATGACTTGAAAAGCTCCTTTCTTCCCCAGCAGAAAGGCCCTGTGACCTGTATTCTTTATTTCTGATACTTTTCCAACCATATCCTCGGAAGCATTAGTGGTTTAAAGCCTGAATTTAGTTGCCATTGCATTGTCTTGATGGATCTGGTGAGGACCTTCCTGTTGAAGAAATTGTACCCCATCATCAGGACAAATCCACAGCATCCCTGGGTGCTGCCCACCCTTACACCATTTCCAGGGCTCACTTTTCTTGCCTGGTCCTTTCAAAATATTTTATCAGGAATGTGAAAGAATAATGTTTCCCCACTATCATGCACAACTCACTGCCTTGCTGGAAGGTGTAAAGTGTTGTTATTCCTAGTTTCCAGTGAAAACTGGGCTGCTGGCACGGAACAGTATGAGTGAAATCTTGGACAGTGCTGTCATGGTTTGGAAAATGTCCTTTTTATCCAGCAGAGGAGGTACAAGTTCTGCTCCAGGGCTATGGGAAGAAAGAGGAGAAGGAAAACATGAGCAAGAGCATCTTCATGGAGGCCAGGCTGTGCTGGAGCCATTTGATATTAGTGTGTGTTTGTAGTGTCGTAACGGTCTGGCTGCCTTCTTTCAGGGAAAGAAAACAATCCACCCATGCTCAACAGGACTTGATTGGAGCTGGAACTCAGTTTTATGGCTTGTGTCTTGATTGACTAAAGCCCTGCCCTGCTCTGGGGTGTTTTAGAAGAACTTTGTTGTGTGTGTCTCACAAGACATGAGCCTGATGTTTTCTGTCTCCACCTGGTCGCCTTTTCCTTGTAGGATTTGTATGATCTTGGTTACTTCCAAGATGAGCTGCCAGATTTAGAATCCCAGGATTGTTACAGGTTGGAAAAGACCTCCAGGATCGAGTCCAACCTTCGATTGAACCCTTCCATATCAACTGAGCTCCACATTGAGTTGTTTCTTGAACACATCCAGGGATGGGGACTCCTTCCAATGCCTGACCACCTTTCTGTGAAGAAATTCCTCCTGCTGTCCAAAATTCCTCCTGGTGTCCCTGTAAGCCTCAGTGGAATTAACTCCATCAGCTTGTTTCCAAAGGAAATAAAGTTTAGTACGAGTTTTTGAGCGTCACTGCATCAAAGTTGTCTCACTTGGTGCATCTCATGCACAAGGATCTGTGTTCCGTGGAGGAACTGACTGCAGTGGCTGTGGAATAACTCAGCTCCTTGTGAGGTGTGTTCTGGATCAAGTGTGTGGCTGCCCTGGTCTCCAACCACACTGAGAACAGCATTCCCATTGAGAGCAGCACTTCCCTTCCTGGAATTCAGCCCTGAAGGCAGCAAATAACTAAAGAGCAAACAGAACTGTGGGAGATGCTACAGTGGGGTGTAGCTAGAAAATATTTAGGGACACCAGAACGAGTTTTCCTTTGGTTCTTACTCTCACAGTGAGTTTTGTAAGCTCTGAAGAAACCTTTCTATGAATTTAATTAGCTCACAGAAATGCTGTTGCTTTAATATTGTCCTGGTTTACTCTTTTTCTATCTAGTACAAAAATCCATCCTTCTTTCCCTTCCTGTTCCTATTGCACACACAAGTCCAAACTCCTTTATTACCAATCCCTGAAGGATTTTGGCCTTCCCAGAGGGATCCTGACCCCTGAACTGTGGCAGGCAGTCCGAGGAGAGGCAGCAGAGTTGGGCTCTGTCTCTGCTGCCTTTGGTTTGGTGGCTTCAGTTGCCAGTGCACTTGTTGAGCAGCTGTGCTGGCAAGGCAACAGCAGCCACTCTTGGTATCAGTGTTTCACTCTCTAAACCAAGAAAACCGAAACCTTCTGTCACAGTTACCAGGTCCTAAATATAAAGGAGTGGTTTCTAGTGAACAGAAGTTGTGGTTTTGCTTATGTCAGAGGAACCCTTCTCTGGGTGTCGAGTGTTTCCTCTCTGAAAGCAAGAGGGCTCCTCAAACAGCTTCAAGGAACTCCCTTCCCTCCAGAGGAAGGAGACCTGCAGACCTGTCTGGTCCTTGCACGGTGGCCGTGGGGGTGACTGGGTGTCAGCTCAGGCTGACAGTGCTGATTTGAGCACGAGCACAGTGCTCTAAAGAGAAGATCTTCTGGATCAGGGGCAGCCCTTTGTATGGCATATAGCATAGGAGTGCTGAGCACAGCCCAGGCTGTATAGGGGCTATAATAATGGGAATGCTGATGAGGCTGGACTGTGGCTATAGCTGAGCTCTGGGAAATGATGTGAGGGGCAACAGTGCTGTCAGATGTGTTCTACCATGGACTGTAGCTACAGAGCCAGCAGACATCGTGGAGAGGCCATGTCCCAAGCCACCTGGCTGGCAGAGGTCAGGAACATCCCCTTCACTTAGAACCCCACAATCATTAGGGTTGGAAAAGTCCTCCAGGAAATCATCGTGTCCAACCTGTGACTGATCCCCACCTTGCCAGCCAGCCCAGAGCCCTGTGTCTGGTCAATCCTTCAGCACCTCCAGGGATGGTGACTCCACCACCTCCCTGGGCAGTCCATTCCCATGCCTGGCCACCCTTTCCTGAAGAAGTTCCTCCTGGTGTCCAGCCTAAAAGTCCCCTGGTGCAGCTTGAGGCTGTTTCTTCTTGCCAAACTCCTCCAGCTCCTCCTTGGAGAGGGCTCCTTGTCCCACCCATCCCATGGAGCAGTGAAGATGCTGGCAGAACCTTGCTTGGGGTGTGTGGAGGAAAAAACACTTCCCTGGTGTTTGGTGAAGGGAAGAGAAAAGAGTGGAGCAAGAGGGAGGGAATTTGGAAGGGATCAGGGGTTGTTTTAGCACCTGATTGAAGAGAGCCTGTCAGCAGTGCAGACACAGGTTCCCCTCTTAGGTCTTTAAGAGCATCTAGAAATCATCCTTCCCCTTTTTATTGCCAAGGGGTGTGATCCCACCACCACCTTCTGAGAGGCTTCCAAGTCCTTTCTTTCCCTTGCTGTGTGTTTCTGCTCCCAGTGCTTTAAGCCAGATTGAAGCTGCAGTCCCGTGTGAAGCAAACGTTAATATTTGGGTGTGTCACAAGACTTTCTGGTGGGTTCTTGTGGGAAGAGATGAGATTTTTTTGCAGTTGGCCCTTGTGTTCAGCTTCTCAGGAGCTTTTTTGGAGCGAGACAGCAGCTGTCAGCCACTTGGATCTTCCTAACAAGCTCTCAAGCAGTGCAGTATTTTCTTCCTCCCCAGTCCCTGTCTGTGGTTCTGTTTGACAACTCTGAACCCTTCTCCTCTTGTCTCCACAGCTGCTGAAGAGTCTGAAGAGGCTGTCAGAGTTACCCATCACAGTTGACATTCTTGTGGTAAGAGCTGTGAAATCTCTGGGGCTTTTCCTCGTGTCTGTGGAGTCAGGGAGGGCTGTTTTCCATGAAGTGCTGTTTTCCCTGGAACAGGGTGTGTTGCCTGGGCCACCTGCTCCAGCCCAGTGACACAGGTGTGATTGTGATAAGGTTCTGCAAGTGCCAGGCACGAGGAAGGAGCATGCCAGGGCAGGTGGGAAGCCATGGAGGACAGTTTGTCACGCTCAGTTCTCCCAAAAGCTTAACACCTGACTGGGATAAGAGAGTTGGAGCAGATCCCAGCAATAACAAGTCAGCAGGAAATGAGGAAGTGCTAATCCTTACAGTTTTTAATAGCTTCTGTCTTCAAACTTGCCAGCTCTCATGGTAAATACTGACTTGGGTTATTAGTATAAATAATTAGTATTTGTCTAAGGTAGAATTAACCTTTGATTTACATGTAGTGAGTGATATAAAGCAGCTGAAGACATAATAAAAGTGATATCTTTGCTGTTAGATCATGGAACTTTCTCCCTCGCAGCAGCAGGGAGTGCGTTGATTTCATTGACTCTTTAGGGAGTCTAGCAGGGATGAGTATTCCTGATTTGCTAAGATGGATTCGTGGCTCTCTCCTGAAGGAGACAGGAGTTGGGAAGACTGTGAACAGCCTGAGGAAACATGAGCTGGTGGGAGACTTTGCCAAGGACCTGGTGGCCAGGTGGAAGAAGCTGGTGCCGGTGGCGCAGGAGGCAGAGCGGTGAGTGAGCCCCATGGATGAGCTTTGGGAATGTTTTCTCAGTGGATAGTTCAAACCTCTCTGGCCAAGGCTCTGGAAAAACTTGTAAAACCAATATGTGAACTCTGCCTGGGGGTTTTGCCTTGTTTTGGCAGAAACTTCCTGCCTTTGCTGGCTCTGGAGTGTTGGGACGATGACAGCTGCAGTTTCATGTGGAAGTTGGGGCCAACTTTCAAGAATTTTCAGTTTGATGAAGAGATTAACAGGAGATACCAAAAAAATGCCCTTAATAAAGAAAAAGATGCAATCTGCTTGCTTCCCATTTTATGATTCTGAAGGCAGGAAGTTTTTAGGCCCAAGTAAATTGAAAGAATGCTTTCATGAGCCAGAATCCTATGGAAACTGGAAGTTATTGCTAGCAGGCATGTAGCAGTGACAAAGCTGTGTTGAACCCAGCAGAGATCAAATGGATTTGAATGATAAAGGCCAGTTATTAATGGGAATTTAAAGGAGTAGTATTCCCACGTGTTGAACTGGGAAACTGGGGGACATTGCCCACAGCATCACACAGCCAAGAGTGTGTAGGCACAGACAAGGTTCTGTCTCTAGTTCCAGTAAAAATGCAATTCTTGCACTAGAAATGCCATTTTTAAATCCCTGATTGTTGCTGTTCCTTAGAGATTTAGTGGGATTTTTGCCACAAAGCTACCAAATACAACCTTGGTCTTCCATGAGAGGTGTTCCAGTCCAGGGAATGGCTCTTTTCATTCATGTTGGGCAGCATTAATGTAACTCTTTTTGGTTTCTTCTCCCTTCAGAAATAACCTGGACTCTGAAGACCGTGACTATGAGAGGAGCAGCTCGAGCAAAAGGCATCAGGAATCCTCCCTCAGAGAGGATGAGGAGGCTGATCAGGAATACTCAGAACCCTTCCAGCCTTCTTGCAGCCAGTCCTATAGCCCGGATCATAGGGAAAAGAAGTCCAAAAGGTATCCTAGGCCTGAGAGAGCCTGTGAGACTTACAGCTATAGCAGCCACCAGGGGAAGGGCTGGGGCAGATCCTCCCCGGTGCTCTCTTCAGACCAGGAGTACTCGGACTGTGGGCAAGCTGTGTCACCTGAGCCCAGTGAGAGCCCTCAGGATGTGGACACAGACCCTTATGCCTCTGAGGAGCAGGAAGAACCAGCACTATTCCCTAGGAAAGCCAGTAAAGGGCACAGCTTCCAGGAGAAGCTCGGGGCGGGCCGGGAGCGCGGCTCTGGCGATTTCTGCGACAAAGGGAACGCGAGTCGGAGCAAAGAGCACAAATCCTCGCACAAGAAGCAGCGACTCGATGGCAGAGGGAATGACAGGACCTCTGCCTTCAGCCCTGAGAGGTTGCACAAGGCTTCCTTTAAAGAGCAGCTCCGAGAATCCCCCGTGGCAGCTGCCAGCAAGGAGAAGCAGAGGACCTCGGAGGGCACCAAAAAGGAGAAGAATCGGGAAAGCGGCGCCTCCAGGAAGGAGAAGTCGCACTCGTTGCTGCACTCGGGGGAATCTTTGGACAACCATGTCAAGAAGCAAAAGCATCGGGACTCTGAGAAGAGCAAATTGGACAAGTCCAAGCAGAGCCTGGAGAGCTCTAACTCAGAGAAACGGAAAGCTGAGAGTGACTCAGGCAATAGGATCAAGGAAAAGGGGGGTTCTGGGAGCTTAAAGTCTGCAGAGGGGAAGCGCAAAATCTCCGATGTGGACAAAAAATCAGCGGGTTTTTCCTCAAATTCTGGGGAGGGGGAAGCAGAGGATGAGTTTGAACAACCTACAATGTCATTTGAGTCGTATCTCAGCTATGACCAGCCCCAGAAAAAGAAAAAGAAAGTGGTCAAACCCTCGGCTGGGTCAGCTGGGGACAAAGACCGAGGGCACAGCAAGCAGAACGGATCCAAAGCCAGTACCAACAGCTCGAGCTCCAGTCAGAAAAGTCCAAGCCACAAGAGAACAAGTGAGAAAAAGGCAGAGAAGAAAACTCCAGAGCCTCCTAAACCAAAGAGGGTAAGGTTTGTTAAGAAAGAATATCTGTGGATGTGAGCTTAGAATCCAGCCCAGTTTGCAGTGCATCTCCTGCTGAAGAGGTTCCCATGTCTCCCCTCCCAAGTATTTATGCTTCTCTAAAATTGACCTTTTTTAGTGGCCAGGAATGGGAGAACTGGTGGTACAAGGCAGCTCATTCCAGAAGACAAACCTTCTTTTGTGAAAGCCTGGAAAATGAGCAATATTTCTGTGCAGATCCTTTGTCACATGGGTGCCAGGGCTTGGTGTATAAATAGGGACTAATATGTAAAATCTTTACTGTTTCATCTTTTTACTCAACTTTGAAACACTTGGCTCTTCACAAAGTGGTTTTTATGAGGTTTAACTTACAAATCCTGCTTTGCCATTCATTCTAATAAGTGCTTCATAAAACTCCATATCAAAGTTTTCAGTTTCCCTCAGTTTCTGAGGTTCCCTTCTCCTCCACCAGTGCAAAGTATTTTGCAGGAAGAGGAGAAGAGGCAGAACTGGTAAATGAGTGTTTGAGATCAAGGAAATGCTTCTGCTTGTCCTGAATAGGTTAAAAACATGGATGGCTCTTTCTGGAAGGTGCTGAATGATTCAGATCCCAAATTTCAGTTTCTTCCTATTGGCAGCTACCCCCTGAGGTTGTTCCCTGGTGCAAACTGAGCAGCACTGAGTAGTTTATTCAAAATATGCAGAAAACCCCACAGTTCAGTGCTGTTTGTACACTGGTGTAATGTCACATTCTGCTCTATTCCTGTCTTATTCCATGTCCATCCTCTCCTTCCAGATAATTTTAGATGTGGTCCCGACGTTACCAGACATCCCCCTGCCCCCCATCCAGGCCAATTATCGTCCTCTTCCCTCCATCGAGTCCATCACCTGCTCCCAGACAAAAAGGAAAGGTAAGTTGGGCAGGAAATTGGGTTTGGAATGAGTCAGAATGTGGGAGAGAGCAGGGGTGGGCTCACGTCTTTCTGGTGGGGTCTGCCAAGAGCAGAGGTCTCAGATAAAAAAGCAGCTGCTTCCCACGTGCTCCAGTAGAAGAATCCTTCACTGACGCTTCTCTGGGGCTCAGGCTTTGGGCTGGCCCTTCCTGAACTTGCTCTGCAGGCCTCTTGGAGAAGACTTTGCCCTTGAGGTCACTTCTGGGTGACTCCAGTTTGTGGCTCCTGTGCCATTTATCAGGACAGGCTCTTTCTTTTCTCTGTCCCCTCCTCACTGCAATGGTTTCCCTCCACAGCAGTGTCCTCGCCAGTGGAGGAGAGCGAAGCTGGATTCACAGGCCGCCGGTTAAATTCCAAAATGCAGGTGTACTCTGGCTCCAAAACTGCCTACCTCCCAAAGATGATGTCCCTGTACCAGCAGTGTATCAGGGTCCTCAGTAACAACATCGACTGTAAGTACCTGTCCTTGTTTCAGAGTCACTGTGCACTGGAATTTTGGCAACTTGGTACAGACCCCAGCAGTTCCCCCTTGTTACAAATATGGGATAAATCCCACTGGAAGCCCAGGTGCTGCAGGGAGCAGCACCTAGAATGCTTTCAAGCAGTGCTAAAGCACTGGAAATTATGGCAAATGGAGCGTGCACAGATATTTCTCAACTTGGAGATATTAGTGCCTGAGGTTCCATTCTCCTCCCCTCATCCTGAACAGTATTGTGCAACATTGCAGTTTTTCACTGTGTTTCAAGGTGTCAAGCCCTTTCCTTGGCAAGGAAGGAGCAGGATAATTAATACCCTTGTGCTTCTGGCTTCTCTCTAGCAATCTATGAAGTGGGTGGTGTCCCTTTCTCCGTGCTGGAGCCGGTGTTGGAGAGGTGCACCCCGGAGCAGCTGTATCGCATCGAGGAATGTAACCATGTGAGTGCCTTGGCCTGGGACAAGGGATGTGATGTGCAGGGCTGTCCTCACCTCTGAGAGCAGAACAGCCACCTCTTTTCATTGCAAGAGGTGGCTTTTGCTAGTCCTGAGTTCCTGGCATTGCAGTGATATATGGGTTTCCTTGAGCTAGGTTTCATAATCTCTTGGAGATTTATGTTTATATATTGCACCTAAGATAGCTCAGCTACCTTAGAAGGCATAAAATCAGCAGGGTGGCTTCTGTAATAGTGTTGGAAACACAAGAGTTTTAATAAAAGGCAAAATAACAAAACTCTTTACAGAGAAAAACCGAGCCAGATGCAAAAGGTCCTTGCTCCTGGTAAAACACCTCACAAAAGCCATTAGTTTCTTTGTTCTCTTCTTTTTCTAGTAAATTGCTCAGGCAGGACTTTCTGGCTCCTGTCCAATTGGCCATCCTTAAGTTTGAGATGAACTCCCCCAGGTCCTATGAGGTGTCTTTTTACCTAATCTAAGAGATAAACTTCTGAACTCTTTCCTTTTTAAGGAGACAAAAGATGGTTTTGTCACTCCGTAAAACAGAGAACACATTCCTACATTGCAGCACAGGGGCCTGCTGGAATTCCAGCAGCACTGAGCTGGTGCTGAGGGAAAGGAGGAGTCAGGAGGGATCCCAGCTCTGTGTGGCTTTGCTTCAGGTGCTGGTGGAGGACACGGATCAGCTGTGGCACAACCACTGCCTGCGAGACTTCAAGAACGAGAAGCCCGAGGAGTTCGAGTCGTGGCGGGAGATGTACCTGCGGCTGCACGACGCGCGCGAGCAGCGCCTGCTCATGCTGGCACGCAACATCGGCTCTGCCCACGCCAACAAACCCAAAGGTGGGGCTGGGGGAGCCCTTTTGGCTTAACACCAGTCCAGTTTAGGAGCTGCTTAGCTCTCTGTGCTCCCTTGCTTCGTGGTTTAGCGGCGTCTTGATTTCATCCGCGGTGGTGTTGATGCAGCTCAGTGTTTTACAGGAATGATGAGCAGGCTCCTGTTCCATGTGGCTTCTCCATGCTGGCATGGAAGAGAACCAGGGTGGGGGGAAACATTTCTGGGTTTTGGGTGAACATAATGAGAAATGCTGAACTGATCAGTCTGATTTCTCACTGCAAGGGGTCCAGACCTTAGGAAGGAGACTGTCACTATTTCTTTGGAATGGACGGACTGGGGAGAGGTGGATGAAGTGTCAGTAGTAAGACAATCAGTGAGGAGCCTCCTTTATAGCCAGCTGGGTGTAAGTGATGTTTCCCTCTGGCCTCTTGCAGGGAGAGTGGCCAAGATGGCATTTGTGAACTCTGCAGCAAAACCCCCTCGGGACGTTCGGAGGAGACAGGAGAAGTTTGGAACTGGAGGCCCTCTTCTGCCAGAGAAGACCAAGTGAGTGTTTCTCTGTAGCACTTGCTGCTCAGGGCCTCCTGAAGCTCAGGAGAGGATACTGTGTGTCTGGGAGCTCCTTTTGCAGGGAAACTTGTAACTGTAATCACCTGGGAAGTGCAGAGATCCGGGTCACTGCTGGTTCCACCTTGTATCAGCCCTGCTGCTGTTACAAACATGCTTTGTGTCTGTAGAATTGCCTCCAAGCACGGTGAGTCCTTTATGGCAATGCCTATCCTGTGTCTTTTCCAGAATAAAACCAGTCCTGTACACATCCAGCAAAAGCCATGCTCGGGCCAGTGACGAGCAGTCCTATGATGGGCCCAGCACCAGCAGTGCCCACTCAGTCCCATCTTCAGGTAGCACCTTCTCCTCCTACGACCCCAGGAAACCCCCTGTGAAGAGTAAGTACAGCCTTCAGCACATCCCTCTGGCCTCTCAGAGCTTCTCCTGCACAAACAGCTGCTTCTGCTGGGGGAGAATTCCAGGCTGTGCAGGAGGGTTGATGGTGGTGCCTCTCCTCTCTCTCTGTTCAAACTTGTTGCATGAGAACAGCAAAGGGAAATATCTGATGCACCCACTCAGAGCTGGCTGGATCAGCCTGTCCTGATGGTTCCAGTGAGGCAGAACCTCTGTCTGCCCTCCTGCTGCCCACTGTCTGTCAGCTGTTTGGAATTGGAGTGCAGCTCTCTCAGGAGGGTTTAACCAGGGATCTGTGTTGGTGCAGTGCAGACAGCAGTGCCTTCTCCTCAGTCTGTGACCTAAAAACTCTGATGGGCCCTGCTCAAAAACTCGTGTCTACCAGGGCTGCAGCTTCCAATTGCTCTCAGCTCTTCTTCTATCATTTTCCTTTCATGTGGGGGCTTTTTTGTTTGATTCAGAGGTGGTTTGTTTTTCTTTCTCTTTTGCAGAAATTGCACCAATGATGGCAAAGACTATCAAAGCTTTCAAAAACAGGTTCTCTCGGAGATAAGTTTGCAGTGCTGAGCTGGGCCTTCCTCTCTTGGGGAGGAGTGGCACTGGAGGGGAAGAAGGCACCCAAACAGCCCTTCCTTATCTTTGAACTCTTTGGAGGCTGCAGCTGCTGGGAGAAGCTTTGATCTGCACAAGATGACGGCACAGTATTTTATCTTTTATTTCTGGTCCCTTTCTCAGTGTCAAGCCCCCCTCTTTTACCCCCTGTCCCCAACATTCTGTTTCTGGCTTTGTCATCCCTCGAAAGGAGGGTGTACAGAATCTCCTGACACAGGAAAATGTGAAATCTTGGCACCTGCTGAGAATGGAAGATCCAGAGACTTATTTACTATTTAACCTCTTAATAAATTATAAAATGGTTTTAATTAATATTTTGCCCCTCTACCCTGTTGTATTATTTATGTTGCTCCCAGTAGTCCCTCCTCTCCCAACCCAGTCCTGGGGTCAGCCTTGGTGACTGGAGCTGGAATCCATCTGAGTGGACACTGGGTGTCACAGGAGCCTTTCCTGTCATCTGGTACCTGCTGGGCCCAAAGTCTCACCTGGAGACTCTGGGACAGGTAGGACCAGTGGCCCAGCCACTTGCCAGTCCTTTGGCAAGTGCATCCAGCCCTGAGGCTTTGCTCCCTGCTTCTGCGTGTCAATAAAATCCGAGCTCTTGACCCTCTCTGTGCTGTTGCTGTAGATCCTGTACAGGTGCTTTTGTGGTCCTGCAGGGATGCCAAGAGCCTTTGGGGATGTTTCCTCTGCTGCTGTTGTCTTCTGCTGGCTACTGGGAATGAAACTGCCAGGGATCTGGGAGAACTTTTACTGTGCATCAAGTCAGATTTTAACTTTTTATCTGGAGAGAGATTGGGGACTTTGCAATGGAAAAGTTTTTAAATACCAGTGAAGGCATCGTTTGCCTCTTTTAATGGGAAGCAGGAAGGAATTCCTCTGTCTTGTTTTCTGTGTGGAATTACAAATGATTTATTTCCAGTTGGGAAGCTGGTGCCTAAATCCTGTCTTTTCCCTGTATGTTTTGCTCTGTCCCTTCTTTGAAAAAAATTCAAGGATTTTGGTCTTTGAACCTGAAACCACTTGAATGAGGTTGGAGGGAAGTGAGCAATGGAATGTGGCTGTTGTAACACGTGTGTGTCCTTCAGAGCAGGAGTTCCAAAGGCTCCCTTGTAGCTGCTGTGTGAGGAGCTGGAGCTCAGGAAGGAGAAGGGGCTGGATGGGGGTGTCAGGGGTGTCAGGGAGTGCCCTGGAGAGGTCAGAGCCCTGCTGAGGATGTGGGGATGGCAGCTGGGCTCACCAGGGCTGGACCCAGCCAGGAGCTGTGCTGTGCTGCTGGGAAGGTTTCTGCTTGTGGGATGTGTCTGGGGAAGGTTTCTGCTTGTGTTTTGTCTGCCCCAAAGGGAAGCCCAGGGGTGCTGCAAGCACAGGATGGGGCTGGGGAGACCCCAGGCCTCTCTGGGAGGGCTCTGGGGTCTGACTGGGTCGGGGAGGGATTCTCCTGTTCCAAGCCATATTTGCTGCCCTAGGACTTTGCTGTCTGGGTGGAAAAGATGCTGGTAGTGGATGCTGTTGTTGTTGGCAGCTCCTGAGAAGCTCTGCTGCTGGCTTTCCGTGGCTGCCAAATCCCAAACCGGTGGAGTTGTCTGTGTGCACTGACCGGGGGAAACCTTGCTGTGAAGGGTCCTCCCTGGAGGGCTCTAGAAAAATCCCTGTTTTGCTTCTGGTTTCTGTTGGGCTGTTTGTTTCTTTCTTTTTTTTTTTTTTTCCACCTCCTTTAAAAGGCATGTCTTTCTTCAAAACCATTCTGAACACCTGTCTCCTGTTCATTTGGTCTGTTCTTTGTTTAGTTTGGAATTCTTGGAAAAATGTTCTCAGACTCTCATGTGCTGTAAGTTTGTTACAGTCCCAGATGCTTTAATGTTCCCGTGCAGCATCTCAGTGTGTGTTGTGCTGTAAAATAATGGCTCCTTACTCTCCTGTGTTTTTGCTGTATTTAATTTCGCTGTATTTTTAATTAGATAACAATATATTCTCTTCTGCTGACCGTTGTGCTACTGTTTATTTCTCCTCTGTACTCGGGGTAGGGGCAGAGGGGAGGGAAGCAGAGCCTGGCCTTGTTCAGACACGATGGAGCTTTGAGCAAAGGATCTGGGCGATGCCCAAGAGCGATTCTGGGCACTGCTAAACTGCCAATTAATTGATCTCAGCTGTGGGTATGGCCCAAGCATTGCTGTTCTGGGGAGCTGCTCTTTCCCTCTCAGAGCTCCCCCTTTGCTCCAGGCTTTGCCAGCCGTGTCCGTGTTTTGTTTGTGGCATTGCAGGGAGGTGACACTGGTGTCACTCTGCTCTCACGGGGGCGATGCCAGCCCCTCGCCCTTCCCTTCCTTTTGCTCGGGCACTAAATCCAGCCTGGGGAGAGGCGGGCACCGGCTCTCAGCTGGGAGCAGAGCAGGGATATTTCCCTGGGGGACACACTAAGCAAAGTCTGGGATCAAAGCACTCCTTCCCGGGCTCGGGCTGTGACACTGTGCGGTCGTTCTGTGCTCCACCGCACGCTGAAGGTGGAGCAGAGCTGCCTCTTCCCCTTCCCACCCCATCCCTGCAGGATGAGTAACGGCAGGAGGAGGAGGAGGGGGAGTGACTCGGACTCGTATTTGTATTTTGGTCCCAAACTGTGTATATATACAATTTTCTATGTTCCTTTTTTTGTGGTAACTAAGATGAATATTTTAATTAGATAAGTTATATGAAAAAAGAGGAGAATCATGTCTCAATAAAAGCCGAACACTGGACTGTGGCTGCTCGTTCTTTCCTGACACTGACAACGAGTGTTAGACACACCACGGGGAAACTCCCTGCCTCCTCGGAGGGTGATGCTCCGGTATCCCGCTCCGCTATCTCGCCCGGTGTTCCGGCGGGGGTGCTGCTCCCGTTCCCGCGCTGTTTGGAACGATCCCCGCGGAAAATACCCCCGGAGCCTTTGCGGGAAAGCAGCAGCTTCGCCATTCCCCGGGTGCGGTCGGGGCGGGGCGGGACCACCGAGAGCCTTCCCCGGGATCACCGGGAGCCCTCCCCGGGCGCAGCGGGCGGTTCACGGGCTCAGCACGTGCAGAGCCAGACCACGCCCCGCATGGGCGTGGTGACAACAAAACGGACCAATCATCGGTTTACATGGGCGTGGCTATGGGCACAAGGGCGTACCCAATTAATATATGATGTGACGTCAGGGAGATGGGCGTGTCCTATGAGCACTACGGGCGTGGTTTATGTGACACAGGGGCGTGTCCTCGCGGCAGTGTGGGCGTGTCTCGGCGCCGCGCAGGCGCGCTGGGCGGTACCGGCGCGGCCATGGCGCACGGGCACGGGCCCGGCCGGTGCCGCTGCTGCGGGGAGGAGGCGGCGGAGCGCGGCGCGGCCTGGGGGCTCTACCTGCGCATCGACCGGCAGCGCCTGCAGTGCCTCAACGAGCGCCGCGAGGGCTCCGGAGCCACCGTGTTCCGCCCCTGGGAGGAGCGCGGGGACCGCTCGCAGGTGGGGCCGGGAGCGGCGCCGGGACCGGGGTGGGCAGCAGGGCACGGAGGGGATCCTGCCCTCGGCTCGGCCCCAGGGAGTCACGGCTGAGCGCGGCGTCCGGGCCTGGGCCTCTCAGGACGGGAGGAGCTGCTGGAGGGGGTCCAGTGGAGGGCACAAAGATGGTTTGGGGTCTGGAGCATCTCCCTGATGAGGGGAGACTGCGGGAGCTGGGCCTGGTTATTCTGGGGGAGGAGAGGCTGAGAGGGGACCCCATAAAGCCCTAAAATATCCCCAAGGGCTGTCAGAGGGCGGTGCCAGGCTCTGTTCAGGGACAGGACAAGGAGCAATGGCCATAAAATAAAACACAACGAGTTCCACCTAAATATGAGGAAGAACTTCTGGCCATGGGGGTGGCAGAGCCCTGGAACAGCTGCCCAGGGAGGGCCGGAGTCCCCCTCTGTGGGGACATCCCAAACCCACCTGGATGTGTCCCTGTGCCACCTGCTGACCCTGGTTGGGCTGGGACATCTCCAGAGGTCCCTTCCAATCTTAAACATTCTGGGATTCTCGGAGCAAGAGAATCAGGCCCCCCTGAACCCTGCTGGGGTGATCCCTCCAGCTGTCCCCACACTCCCCCCTCTGTCCCCTGTGCACCCCCCGGGCCAGCCCTGACCTGCTCTTCTCTGTCCCCAGTTCGTGGAAAGCGATGATGATGAGGAGCTGCTCTTCAACATCCCGTGAGTTCCATCCCCTGGCACCATCCCAGCTGCTGCCAGGGCTCCTTCCCCTCCCCTGGGGCTGCCTGGAGAGCACAGGGTGAGCACCCTGCTCCGTGTGTCTGGGCAGGTTCACAGGCAGCGTGAAGTTGAAAGGAGTCATTGTGATGGGCGAGGATGACGGGACACACCCGGCTGAGATGAGGCTGTGAGTAACACCAGCTCTCCCTCCTCACAGGGGCTGGGGGCTCTGAACACAAAATAAATCCATTTCTTTGTGGAGAAGAAGCTGGGCAGTGTTAATGGATGCAATCCAATTAGCTGGCCTGCTGTTAATAACTGCCTGTGTCTCCTTGTCCTGCCAGGTTCAGGAACATTCCTCACATGTCCTTTGATGACACAGCCAAGGAGCCAGAGCAGACGTTCAGCCTGAGCCGGGATCCCCTGGGAGAACTGGAATATCCCACCAAGTATGAGCCATTCCCTGGGGGCTGGGGGCTGCTCCTGCCTGCCACAGGAGCTCTGCCACATGTAGGGAAGGGGCAGCACAGGGCAGTGCCCCACAGGTGCCCTCAGGAGGGTTCATCCTCCCCAGCTCTGTCCTGCCCTCTGAAGCGTCCTGCCCAGAGCCTGGAGCAGGAATTCCTGGGGTGCAGCATCATCCTGGTGTCCTGTCCCCCATCATGGTGTGAGGGAAACCCCCCTTGCTGGGATCGGGGGGACTGCAGGAGCAGCAGCTCTGGGCTCAGGATGTGTTTTCCTCCAGAATTGCCCGTTTCTCCAACGTTTACCACCTCTCCATGTACTTCCCAAAGAACTTTGGAGCCGAGACAACCAAGATTTTTTACATAGGCCTGAAAGGGGAGTGGACGGAGGTGAGTGAGAGCAGAGAGAGGGGTTGGATCCTGCTTTCCCCCGTGGGATCCTGCTTTCCCCCGTGGGATCCTGCTTTTCCCGGGTTTAAAACGTCCTGTCTCCACCCAGGCTCATCGCCACGAAGTCACCATCTGCAACTACGAAGCCTCGGCGAACCCTGCCGACCACAAGCTGGAACAGATCACACCCCAGACTCACTTCATCTCCTAACGGGAGCCCGCCCGGGGCAGGAACGGCTTCCCGGAGCACCGGAGCAGCTCCACGGCTGTGGGACAGACACGGCGGCGCGGTGCGAGGCGGCCCGGGGGCGGCGGGGCCGCTCTGGAGGCTCCACCGAACCGTGTGCGGGGCCGGTACCGGCCGTGACTGACAATAAACACGCTGCGGTGCAGAGCTGTGCGCTGTCCCTGAGTCGCGGCCCTCCCGTGTGCGCGGGTGGCACCGGCGGGGAGCGCGGCGGGGGCCCTGTCCCCGTAACCCCGTCATCCGCGGGGGGCAGGGCGCTGCGGGAAGGGCGGGGCGGGGCGTGTCGCCGATAATCCCTGAGGGCCCGGTCGCGGTTCCGAGCGCGATCCGGTGCCCGTTTCCACCATGGCCGGCCGGTCGCGCCCGGCGCGGCTCCTGCGTCACTTCCGCCGCGCTGCCGGAAGTTCCTGTGGGAGCGCGTCG